>CM026292.1:9863701-10201995 GCA_014851415.1 Cnaphalocrocis medinalis
TAGATCAGTCTCAACTGCTATGCAGCGATATAGTAGAATAGAATACCATTCATGTGCGTGAAAATGATACATAAATAAAAAGATATTACAGAATGATTTGACTCATTTTTCCATAACGAAGCGAAGCCGCGGGCAAAACTAAAATGATGCAAACAAATGTTTTCAGTTATAAGTTGAGTTTCTTCCCTACCCGCTCTCCTAATCAACAAATTAACGCAATAAAGTACCGATAGCAACGGTAGTGTGACATTAGTTGTTATTTTAGTACTTTATGTAGGGGCAACGGTCCGATAGTCGCTCAAGGGGTGCACCGATTATAACCGTTACTTATTTATGGGTGGTAACTGCCTGGAAACTCCTGCAGCCTTGGGGCGATGTGGGGAAGTGGGTCATCACGTGGCCTACTCTTATAGGCTAGTTGGCACCCCCCAGATTAAAGTTTCATTCACTTTTTTTTACAAACTTGAAACAACATCGATAGCGGGTTGTCTGCAATATTGATGTGGGCGTTGGCTTTTATGAAACGGATCATTGCTTTTTCTCTATTGTTTTATCTATAGGATTTCAGTTAGTTTTTCAGTTACCTATTTATATGTAGATTTTATGCTGTCCTCGACTTGGCGCATCCAGTCGAAGTATAAGTAAGTATCAGCTGGTGTTTTCGCAAATCGGTCAATACGCTGTTTTTCTCTCCTCTACCTAAAGGTTGTCTGGAAAAAAAATCGCTACAAGCGATAAGACCGCCTTATTGTACTGTCTATAGCTGTTGTTTCACTCATGTATTCTATTTCTGTGCAATAAAGAATATCTATCT
The DNA here is from genome assembly GCA_014851415.1 of Cnaphalocrocis medinalis. Taxonomy (NCBI): domain Eukaryota; kingdom Metazoa; phylum Arthropoda; class Insecta; order Lepidoptera; family Crambidae; genus Cnaphalocrocis; species Cnaphalocrocis medinalis. Next base: position 9,864,516 of record CM026292.1, read on the forward strand.
ATCTATCTATCGTCTCCCACCTTTACATTACGCTCTGCGAGTCGCGGTCTCCACTCGTGAACTTTTCTACCCCATCGTGTTACTTGCTAAAATTATGTGCCTGTAAAAACCTCATAAGGATTATTAAATACATGTATGTAAATTAGCGAGTTTTTTTTTATCGCATTCGAGTGTCTTTAGAATGGCGCCATCGAATAATTACCTACTTGGAATTGGTTTGGCATCCCCGTGTTGCCACACAACACAATAGTATTACCACTTACCTATTTTGTCTGTGATTACACTGAATAAATCTTTTTCTATTCTATTCTATTCTATCGTGTTACATGCCAGTAACAAAACGTTTCTGAGCCTACGGCCGTTATTCTGATTCATTAGGCCCACACATTCGCTGGAACCATCGCAGTCTGACCCACAGCGAGTTTACAAGGCTGCAGCGCTCTGTTTATCCACCCAGGGCTGTCAGGGTATAAAACACAGGTCCCTCTTCCAGCCCATGGTCCTTCCTACCGTCTCGGCATACGGACCGAATCTTGGGAGACGCTTACCAGGTAACTTGGTAAGGGTTCTTTCCCCGGTGCGTTTCTTCACTCCCTACAAAGTTTGTGTCTTTGTCCCATCTCAACGTCACATCTCCCCAAATGGGGCGTGAAACACCACAGCACAAGCGACTCGCGTTTGGGCAGTTCCACATCAATCAAACTCCTTCCTAATAATGTTAAGCCTTTTGAGTGAAAATGCACGCAACCGTCGAAAACCTTCTGCAGAGTTGACCATTCTCTTGATGGTATACTGGTCCAGGCTGTTACGGTTTGTATTAAAACATTTATTTATCTCTTCAAGTAGCAGACGGAGCATAAATAGTCGTGTTTACATTATGCCAGGAACAAAAAAATACGTTTCTGAGGGCCTAGCGGCCGTTATCTTAATGAATTCTTAGGCCCACACATTCGCTGGAACCAGTCGGCGAGTCCTGACCCACAAGCGAGTTTACGAAGGCTGCAGTCGCTCTGATTATCCTACCCGCCCGGGTTGTCACGTTTGGTATGAAAGCTGATTCGTTTATCTTAATGTGGTGGACGGGGCAAAATGGATTCACTGAGGAGTAATACATTGTCTCATATTGATCACGAGCTATTGGCCTCTTTTTCCTAGATTGTCGGGATTTCAATCAATCAATTTTGAGAGACTAATCTAAACCAAAATGGACGGTGCATCCGTCCCCCCCCCCCCTGATTGCCTTCTTTTATGTGGCAGACTAGCAAATGGATATCACCTGATTATTTTACCCCCAATTGGACCTGTACCCTGACTCACTCGACCTGCCTGCCATCGATTACATATTATAAAATAACAACGAACTACTTTTTAGTTTATTGAACTAAATACGAGTAAGTAAGAAATCTTTCATGCACCTAAGAAATCTAAATCATGCTTTAGTTTTTTTTACTTTGTCCTTTCTGCTTGACCCAAAGGTTGACTGGTAGAGAATGCCTCTTTATGCCTATTGTACGAAGTTTTGTGCAATAAAGTTTTTAAATAAATAGTAAAAGCGATTGTGGTCAACCGTTAATTAGCGTATCAACAATAAAAAAAATCTCAGTTAAAAGTATTTTTTCAATTTCCCCATTTTTTGGATTCCATGTGCAGGCAGCCCTGGTCCGCATAGAATGAGTTTGTCGAACCCACGACCCGTCACCCTTGCGCACGCATTTTATTGCTCAGACATTTCGGGGAATTTCCCCGGGGTACAGCCGTATGGGATGAAGTAGGGGGTTGCAAATTGCGAGATGGATTTTTTGACTGATGGGAAATCGTCATCGTGTCTCTTAGTACCTCAGAGGTAGATATGTAAGCACATTACTCGTAAATATTCTATTTGTAGTAATATTTTTCTCATAACATTTTGATCAACCTTATCTAGAGGCATACTACTTACTTGAGTTGCGTAAAATCGCACGACTATGAAAAATTTTAACACTTTTTAACAATTTAACACTTTGTTAACGGCTTGGTTATGAAGCTTTTAGGTTATAGTTTAGCCTCTAAATTTAAGTTAATTATAATATTTGTTTTTTTATAACTGTAACCTGTTTTGTGTCTTAATAAATAAATAATAAATTTGTCGAACTCAAACTCAAATAAAACTTTATTTGCATAGGCTTGTACTCAGCACTGAAAAATCGTCATACATTGAAACAAATTGTTATAATTATTTCTTTATAATATTTAATGTAAATTTTACATGTAAGTAATTAAATATATTTACAAACATTAGATATAAGTACTAAAAATAAATAGACATAATGCGAAACTACTACCGCTATCGGAAAGTTGATTCTGACAAGAAGATCTGGCAAGAAACTCGCCAACTCGCAAACGCCAACTTTAAATAGAATGTCACGACCTCAACATTTGAGGAATTAGCTAAGAGAGAAAGAGAGACAAGAAAATGCGTTTAAAGAAAATCTTTACGGTTCAGCTAGGAACCGATTTCGAATCACGGCTTCCAAGTACCAGGATATTCTTTCAACTAAACCAATTTTTGTAAGTGCTTGATTCTCGATCTGTCGATAGTCTCACTCACCAGTATTGTAGGTAACTTTTTTTAAATCTCCTGGAGAAATGCAAATTTACGCATACCGGATTGTGTGCGAAGTACCAACCTAATTCGAACGTGGTACGTTAAAAAAATAACATAAGAAAACTCTTTACACTTTTCTCTTGACTAAGTGGCTGGATTCGCAACGGGCTTATATTTATGTAAAACAAAAAGCGAATAGAGCTCTTAAAATGATTTTATTTACAGAATAGTGTTGCTGGATTACTTATCGATAGTTGATTTTCACCTGCAAATTGTAACCTACAGTTTAAAGCAATAAAGTTTCTGATTCTGATTCCTCTAAAACTAATAAGGATATCGATTGTACAATCGGTAGTACGCCTCCCACCAGGTGGACCGACGATCTGGTGAAGGTCGCGGGAGTCCCTTGGATGCGGGTGGCACAGGACCCATCTGTGTGGAGAACTTTGGTGGAGGCCTATGTCCAGCAGTGGACGTCTATTGAAATGATGATGATGATGATGAATCGGTAGTAGAGGACCACGTCATTGCTACCTTTATCCCTCCAAGTGTCTGCTATATACTCGTAGACCTCAGGCATCTCTTGTGGAAGGCGTTGAGTTGCGTTCTTGCTTCGCATATGTGGTCCAAGTTTCTGAAGCGTATAACAATATACTTCCGACGCAGGTCTGGTACACAATCACTTTAATGTGAACGGTCAGCTTGTTGTTCCTCCAAACGCGTTTAAACAGCTTTCCAAAGTAAGTCGATGCTCTGCCAATCCGAGTTCTTTGTCGCTTCAGAGTGAAGAGGTGGTGGTAGAGCCAAGATAGCAAAAGTGTTCCACAACATCAAGGATACCGAGGAGTCAAGCCGATAGTATCGATATTATTGATCAATCTTCTACTATCGATATTTTATATCGATATCAAACACATTACAGAGCTTTCACGGATTTCCCCAGGGTTTACTAGTCGCTCGCGTCTATGAGACAAAGTATAGGGGGATATCACGTAATAAGATTGTAACTATAGCGCACGAGGAGACTTTGTGAATTCGTAAAACGCGAAGGGGAGAGAAAAATAAGATAATATTTGGGTCTGTTATGTACCTATCATATATAGTACGCATTCTTTTTTGCCTGAAAAGCTAAACAAGCACGTGGTGGTCATAAGAAATCCCAATCACCACCTAATAGCCAAGACAGATAGAATTTCAACTTACAAACTTCCTACACAGTAAGTAAATACCACTAATATTATTAGTAAACGTGATTTTTTTTAAGTACCTACTATGGATGGACGGATGGATGGATGTTTGTTTCTCTTTCACGCAAACACTACCGAATGGATCTTAATAAAAAAATACAATAGAAGCCTAGGCTTACACATCAGAATAACACATAGGCTACAATTGTATAATTTTGTATAAAAAAAAAAATCTTATCAACGTCTTCTTAAAGAAGCGATGTTAGCTCAAACATCGCTTCTTTTATGTGATAGGTGGCAGACGAGCAGACGGATCACCTGATGGTAAGCCGATTGCGCTGAGCATTGACACCTGCAACACCAGTAGAGTCACAAGTGCACCATGCCCCTATCCTCCTTAAATTGGGCCTCCGGTACTCACTTCGACGCAACACAGCTCCTACGAAACACCAAGTACAATGTTTCCGATGCGTCCACAACGGATGTTTGGGATCACGTCTGTCTGTGTGCTGTGGCGTCACCTCTACCTAATGCGTTTTGCGTCACTGAGCTGATGGCTCCAGCTCCAAGCCAGGCGAATGAACCGACAGTTGTCCAAGGATATCAGGGACCTTACTATGTGAAAAAGTGGTACAGAATATTTTTTTTGCCTAGATGGTTTTTCCACCCCAACGGCCGTCTGTTCTCCTCGCAATGTGCCCTGCCCATTGCCACTTCAGCCACGCAATTCTTTGGGCTATGTCCGTGACCTTAGATCTCCTGCGGATCTCATCATTTCTGACACGAAAAGAAAAAGGAAAGGTCCTTGAGTGGAGGCCACGCGCAGGAGGCCGCAGTCGTGGCAGGCCTCCCACCAGGTGGACCGACGATCTGGTAAAGGTCGCGGGAGTCCATTGGATGCGGGTGGCACAGGACCGATCTGTGTGGAGAACTTTGGGGGAGGCCTATGTCCAGCAGTGGACGTCTATTGGCTGAAATGATGATGATGATGATGATGAGATGGTTTTACGGGGAAGGATATTGCATTCATAATAACTCATTACCATGGGAGAGCTAACGCTTCGGCATGAATACCACGGCCTCACAGAAGACCGTGAGAAGCAGCACCTGCGTTGTGTTTTGTCGAGTGAGTGAGGGTACCGAAGCCTAGGGAAAGAGGGTTTAAGGGGAAGGGCGCACTTGTCAGTCTACTAGTGACAGTCTAGTGTCAGTGTCCATGGGCGTAAGTCAGCGGTAATCTAAGCGTTGACCATCATCACCTATTTAAAAAAAGAAAATAAAAACACTGTGTCATTCATCATCATCACGCCCGGCAGTACCCACTGTTGAGTATAGGCCTCCTTTCTTTTCCGCCAAAGTTCCCGGTCCTGACTGCTCGGATCCAAGCAGGATCTATTTTGGTGATATCATCGACCCATCGTGCTGCTGGACGACCAGGATTTCGTTTGCCCAGTCTAGGGCACCATTCGGTAAGGAGCTTACTCCACCTGCCATCACCTTCGCCTGGCTAGCAAACGTGTAATTATTATTTACTAGCGGCCGCCCGCGACTCCGTCCGCGTGGAAAAGTAACTTTTTACCCCTTTCAACCCCTTACAACCCCCTTTTCGCAATAAAAAGTAGCCTATGTCCTTTCTCAGGGTAGATTATCTGTATACCAAATTTCATTTAAATCCGTTGAGTAGTTTTGGCGTGAAAGAGTAGCAGACAGACAGACAGACAGAGTGACTTTCGCATTTATACTATTAGTTAGGAAGTATGGATGGTCACTTTTTTTTGGTTTTGCATTCATTAAAATCGATTCATTACTCGCAATCCACAATCGAGAGGCCATCGACAACCAATCGTACCGGCCACGCCAGGTCGAGCATCTGCCTTCTTACGTCAATGCCTTATTTCTGTTCCCGTGTTAACCTAGATGCTAAGCATCGGGGTTACGGGTGTTCTCGCCTATTTTCCGAAACGCTTTAATGGGTATCAAAATAAACAATACTGGGAATTACGAAACGTACGCCACGTTACGTAAAGATAGAGATGTGATGTTAAGTATTTACGGGCCGTTTAGATTAGCTGTTTGTAAATATCGTTCGATTGTTTAGTAATGACTAATCAGAAATCCCTCAGTTTTGTTTGCGCCCGTCCATAGATTAAACTTCTAACGTATCCATGGACGTATATAAGGGGGGCCTGGTTTGTCATAAGGTTGAATCGGCTATAGCCAAAGGCGACTTAATTAAGGAGTCGGCAAGGTTGTGGGGTAGCAAATTTTAGATAGCCCAGGGACGCAAATCAAGCTCACGTTCTTCAAGAATGCGTACATGTAATAACGCACGCTGGGTCCAGCCGGTCCTTGAATTGTACTTCGGGAGAGCCGCATTATAAAATATTATTACAATTAGGGAAGTTGTTAATCCGATCCGGGGGGGGGGGGATTCGTAATTGTATTGCAATGTGGGACACCCCTCTTGTCAAAGCTATATATACGCCCGTGAACGTATCCAATTTGTTTTTTGACAGATAGTGGTAACCTGATGTGTGGCTGGAATCGTAACTGGGCCGACATGATACCGTTACAAATTCTTTAAAATGTTCGTGCTCTCTTCCTCTGTAAGGTTAAAGTGGGAGAGCCACGCTTCGGCATGAATGGGCCGGCTCGACCGCAGTGATACCACTGCCTCACAGAAAACCGGCGTAAAGCAGCCCCTGTTCTGTGTTTTTCCGAGTGAGTGAGGGTACCGGTGGCCCACCCGGGGAGAAGGGGATGAAAGGTTGGCAGCGCACTTGTAACTCCACTGGTGTTGCAAGTGTCCATGAGCGGCGGCAATTGCTTACCATCAGGTCTCGGCATCAGGCCTGCTCGTCTGCTACCTATAACATAAAAAAAAAAAATATTAAACCAAAACCAGTAAACTAATGTTCAAGCCGCAACCGAGACCCAAGTTTCGCCCCCTCGTAAATGTACCCGCAAGATCCGAAACTCCTTACATTTGTCGTGCCCCCAAACCCTTATTTATGTTGCTAGATCCTCCTAAATATCTCCAGAGGCGCGCCCTTCCCGCAAAAGCACATTCTCTCGGCGTTATGTCTGTCATAAATTGCAGGTACATGGAATTTAGGTACCCACGTCTTCTATCTACATTATTATTTAGAACGGGCGGGTACCTAGTTGATCTTTTTAAGAGCAGTGAAAAGTAAAACGTAGTGCTGCTAAAGAGAACCTAGGGTATATACAGGGTGTATCTGTGAACATTTACATACCTTTAACCACGGTGTTTCTACCAACCATTCTGAACAACATTTTGTTCTATGACTTTTGAAAATTCGCATAAAAAATTTTTCATCTTTCCATACAAAGTTGTCACGTGACTTGATCATTTTGTATGGGGAGTCGACAATTTTTTCGAAGAATTTGGAAAAGTTGTTGAATAAATGTTTGTTCAGAATGGTTGATAGAAACACTTGGTTAAAGGGATGTAAATGTTTACAGAATACAGCCTGTAAAACCTCGATATTGGGATGCGCTACTATGTAAACCTAAAACTAACTAAGCTGACACATTGTTAATGATTGTGGAAGAGCCACGCTTCGGGCATGTATGGGCCGGCTCGACTGGAGTGTGTACACTGCCTCACAGAAAACCGGCGTGAAGCAGCTCCTGTGCTGTTTTCGCCGAGTTATTGATGGTTACCGGAGGCCCATCGGGGGGGAAGGGGATAAAAGGTTAGCAGCGCACTTGTGACTCCACTGGTGTTGCAAGTGTCCACGAGCAGCGGCAATTGCTTACCATCAGGTGATCCGCCTGCTCGTCTGCTACCTATACCATAAAAAAAAGGCCCTTTCCACAAAATTGGGCCTCTACCCTCTCTCACTTTCTTGACAAAACGCGGCTTCCTACGAAACACCAAGACAAATGTTTCCGATACGTCTACAACGGATGTTTGGGATCATGTCTGTGTGCTGTGGCGTCACGTCTACCTAATGCGTTTTGCGTCACTGAGCTGATGGCTCCGGCTCCAAGCCAGGCGAATGAACCGACAGTTGTCCAAGGATATTGGGGACCTTACTATGTGAAAAAGTAAGTAGGTACAGAATATTTTTTTTTGCAGTACTACCCGTGCGGATAAACGCTAGGATTAGAGATGGCGGACCGAGGAGTCTGTACGGTCAGCATACTAAGTACCGTAAACTTATAATTAAATATAAGTAACTGAAAAATCGTAGAAAATATCGTTAGCATTTGAAAATGTTTTGTTATTCTTATTAATTCAAATAATATATAAGTATGTTTATAGGTTATTATTTTTGTAAGTAGTATTTTTTACTGTATTTATGTAAAAAAATCTATGAAATAATTCAGATTGCGATAAATCTTTTTTTCCCTAAAAAGAAATTGTTTAGTAAACAAATAATAATTATAATTATCGCATTTATAAACGAATTTGTCTCACAAATAACATTTATTAGCGGTCCGCCCCGGCTCTCGCCCTCGTGGTACATACGTAGCCTATAGTAATGAGGAATAACGTACCTTTCTAACGAAATATGACAAGACTAACGAAAGGTTCAAAACCACTGCAAAACTAGCTCACAATTTTTTATTAAAACGCAGCTTTTTTTTTGTCAGTCTGTACCCACGTGTGCGAGTAGGTATAGACGCAAATAGTGTGCGAGCGAGAGGTGAATAGTTGCGCCGCCATTTCTAATCCCAGCGTTTATCCGCACGGGTAGTAGATGGTTTTTACAGGGAAGGCATATTGCATTCATAATAACTTATAACCATGGGAGAGTTACGCTTCGGCATGAATATCACGGCCTTACAGAAGACCAGTGAGAAGCAGCACCTGCGTTGTGTTTCGTCGAGTGAGTGAAGGTACCGGAAGCCCATAGGGGCAATGGGGTTTAAGGAGGAAGGGCGCACTTGTCAGTCTACTAGTGACAGTCTAGTGTCAGGTGTCCATGGGTAATCAGCGGTAATCATAAGCTTACCATCATCACCTATTTAAAAAAGAAATTAAAAACACTGTGTCATCATCATCATCATCATCAGCCCGGCAGTACCCACTGTTGAGTATAGGCCTCCTTTCTTTTCCGCTAAAGTTCCCGGTCCTGAGCTGCTCGGATCCAAGCAGGACCTCCTATTTTGGTGATATCATCGACCCATCGTGCTGCTGGACGACCAGGATTTCGTTTGCTCATTCTAGGGCACCATTCGGTAAGGAGCTTACTCCACCTGCCATCAGTGGCTAGCAACACTGTGTAACTATTATTATTACTAGCGGCCGCCCGCGACTCCGTCCGCGTGGAAAAGTACTTTTACCCCCCTTTCAACCCCTTACAACCCCCTTTCGCAATAAAAAGTAGCCTATGTCCTTTCTCAGGGTCTAGATTATCTGTATACCAAATTTCATTTAAATCCGTTGAGTAGTTTTGGCGTGAAAGAGTAGCAGACAGACAGAGTGACTTTCGCATTTATAATATTAGTATGGATGGTCACTTTTTTTTTGTATGCATTCATTAAAATCGATTCGCATACTCTTAATCCACAATCGAGAGGCCATCGCCAACCAATCGTACCGGACACGCCAGGTTCGAGCATCTGCCTTCTACGTCAATGCCTATTCTGTTCCCGGTTAACCTAGATGCTAAGCCTCGGTGTACGGGTGTTCTCGCCTATTTCCGAAACGCTTTAATGGGTGTATCAAAATAACAATACTGGGAGATCACGAAACTTACGCACACGTACGTAAAGATAGAGATGTGGGTTAAGTATTTACGGGCCGTTTAGATTAGCTGGTTGTAAATATCGTTCGATTGTTTAGTAATGACTAATCAGAAATCCCTCAGTTTTGTTTGCGCCCGTTCACAGATTAAACATCTAACGTATCCAATTTGTTTTTGAAGGAAATGGTATGATCCGATATCTACATTTTTATATGCTGGGTAGCAGACTTATCACCTGATGGCAAGCGATTGCCACCGCCCATATACTCTTGCAACACCGTAGTGTCACAAGTGCTCTGACAATCTTTAACCCCCTTTCCCATCAATTGGGCATCCGGTACCCTCACTCACTCGACGAAACAAAGTGCAGCGCTGCTTCACACCGGTCTTTTGCGAGGTCTTGGTATCACTCCGGTCGACAAAGACAGAGAGACTCTGGTTGAGAAAGGTACTTCGTGCTGAGTACATACAGCCCCACATCAATTTCTTCAATCGACTCTTATCTTACTGTCAAATACATTAAGTTAAATATCAATTAAGGAAATTTGACAGATTGTGATAACCTGATGTGCTGTCTGTACAATCGTAACGTGGGCACGAAACGATACTGTTACAAATTCTTTAAAATGTTCGTGCTCTCTTCCTCTGTAAAGGTTAAAAAGTGGGAGAGCCACGCTTCGGCATGAATGGGCCGGCTCGACCGCAGTGATACCACTGCCTCACAGAAAACCGGCGTAAAGCAGCCCCTGTTCTGTGTTTTTTCCGAGTGAGTGAGGGTACCGGTGGCCCACCCAGGGGAGAAGGGATGAAAGGTTGGCAGCGCACTTGTAACTCCATGGTGTTGCAAGTGTCCATGAGCGGCGGCAATTGCTTACCATCAGGTCTCGGCATCAGGCCTGCTCGTCCTGCTACCTATCACATAAAAAAATCAGTGCCAAAGTAGCCTTGGCCTTCGATAATAAAAGTATCCAACAAGGTCCGTCCTGCCACACCTCTGCTAGTCATCAGCTGGAGTCCACCGCAAGACTTTTCAACTTCATCTCTCCAGTGGGAACAGCGAACTGGGAAAGATGCCTTCAAATCAAACCATAGCAAACGCTGATAAATGGAACCGAATATGAAGAGCAGTGTGAATATTATATAAAAAATAAAAGTGTTTTTATTATAATCATAATGGAATATGATGATTAATTAGTTGACAGTTCTATAACCTCGATTAAATTTTAGATTAAATTGTAATCTTTAGGAAAACCCGTATGCTTATTAAATTATCTATCATATCTTTATTGTAATCGATCATTCGTGTAATGACGTAGCTGATGAAACTTTCCAATCATCAGGCGTTTTCTGTGTTTGGTATCATTCCGATCGAGCCGGCCCATTAAGTCCTAACCGTGACTCTTCCACAGTCCCACGTTCAGTACCGTATCTAATAAAATAGGTATTATACAGTTATTTCAAAACCTACTTTTACTAGACATAATTACTTTTATTAATTTTGTGTCAAAATCTAGTGAGACAGATTTTGAATGTGGGCAGGGCAAAGGCCTCCACCATTGATGTCAAGTCATCGCTCTATGATGGGATTAGGCTTAATCACCACGCTTCCCAATGCAGATTGGTGATCACAAACCCGAGCTATATTGGAAAAATTCGAAACTACTTACCTATGTTCGGAAAATAATTTAAATCATCGCTCTATGATGGGATTAGGCTTATTCACCACGCTTGCCTAATGCAGATTGGTAATCACAAACCCGAGCTACCTATGTTGGAAAAATTCGGAACTATGTTCAGAAAATAATTGAAAGATATCTTATGCTTCCAATTCCGACTGCCGGTCAAGGACACCATGAGCGAGCCACAATTCGTAGGAAATGTATGAAGTCATTCTTGTTAACTATGTTTCCCAGCTGAGCGCATGTTTCCAGCAACAACTGACAATTTAATGAATGAATCGGCGGCGCCCGCGCCATATTAATAATGGCCGCCATACCATGCAGGGTTGTCCACTGTAACTAAAAGATATTGCTTTTCCTTCTACAGTCCTCGATCAACAATTTTTTTATGGGATAGGTGGCAGACGAGCAGACGCATCACCTGATGGTAAGCGATTGTCGCCACCCATGGACACCTGCAACACCAGTGGAGTCACAAGTGTGTGTGGAAACGTGGCTAGTTGCTTTAAAGTGCGATCCACTTACTTATAAATGAATAGGGTTGGTATATAAAAATATTGATGATGTACATATAGATACATTATTATGTTCTTATACCTATTTAGGATTATAAGAAAATGCATATTACAATGTCGAGGTAAGAGTCTAAAAAATGTAATTGTAAAATTAAATGTCTTCGCTCGTGTCACATTGGCGTTCTTCAGCAATGTGTATGAGAGTAAGGGAATAGAAACTGAACTTATCTCTGCGCCCACATTAGTGCACTGTGGGTATGTCCTGCGTAGATAGCTGACCATCGAGACTGGTCGGCATACCATAAATATCGGTCAAGAGGATATCCATCGGCGAAAATATTCGTTCAAAACTTGACATAAAGTTTTACATTTTTGGCAGCCCTACCATAGACATAGGTAGACTAACATTTTAATTTCCAAATACCATGAATGACGGGGCGCTATGGGGCCTTGGCCTAGAAACAGTGAATGGTGATTCGAGGAATCCACCCCCAAATCGTCGGCGACTAGGGAAATGGAGGAAAACTGTTGCGTGGGTAGATTAGTCACAGTATCAAGAATACCCAGTAGAAGGATAACGAGTTTGGATGAGACCTTGTATGCGCACTAAATGGTGTAGCTGTTATCTTTCAGATTTTACCATTGGTCCCATTCCGTCATATATGTAGGAGATATATATCATTATGAGTACCTACTCGCATTCTGTCTGTATTATTACACTTCGTACATGTGGTTAAGTAGGTAAATTATGGACCTATCAGGCACGGAAAAATACAGAGGAAAGGAGTGACTTTACGCTCGTATCTACGAGTAACTATAATGCATCAAGACAATCATGAAATTTAATTAATGGTGCCACTGCCGCTTAGTTCCATAGTATTCATACTAACTATGGAACTCCATAATAGTTCCTCAAGAATAAATTTCTCGAGTCTAATGACAGAGTACTTATACAATAATGTTTCAGGAAACTACTCTCGGCGTCAAAAAAATCGCACATCTGCGTAGTTTTGATTTACGCACAAGAACATTGATTTACTTTTTTATGTTTTTGGGAAAATTAGGAAGTTTATATGCTCGTCTGTTAATCATGCTTCTACTAATTAAGAAGCATGATTAACAGACGAGCGACATGGTTGATTGAGCTACTATCGCTCCCCATGTTAAATGTTTTTCATTGATGACAAAATCAACGTAAGTAGTGTAGGTAATTCTGTGCCAATTCTCGGTTTTCGCCTTCAATGTCGAGTCGACTTCATGGAACGCACAACCAATAGGAGAACACAGATTACAGTTGACATTCCATATCTTGTTCTCCTATTTGGTCTATGCGTTTGAAGTCGACTCGACATAGAAGGAAAACCGAGAATTGGCCTCCTGCGCCACGGTTCCACTGTAATATTATTTATTTAATAGTGGTAGATAACATTTCTCGAGTTTTCTGACTATTTTTATCGTTTCTTTTTACTTCATAACTTATGATATGAATCATAAGTTGGTATTACTTTTTAGAATTGTGATATCACTTATTGGATTAAGTGGCGGTGGGTGGATAGGGGGTAAATTTCTGCGTACCTCCAATACAATTAGTACAACCATTATACGAAGAAACAAGTTATACATCAGTAATTTAGTATGATACTGTTTCGAGTGAACTATTTAAGTACAACATACTTTCTTATGGAAATTGTTATATACCAACAAAACTGACTATCTTTTCTGACAGTAGGTAGGTACTCGTACTCAATTTGATAGAAAAATTAAATCCTAGGAGGAAAAACCAATGTTTTTTTTATTGACTTATTAACGTTGTAAGGCCCAGACAGCAGACAAAATAGAAAATCAATTGTTATTGCCTTTTAAAAGGCTTTTGGGTATTATGACGTAACATCAGGTCAAATGCTCTCCTGTCAAACATTAAAAAAACAGACTTCCCATAACGAACGGCAGCGTTCAAAGGACCCTGGGATCCGGAGTAGCGACTTTGGACGCAACTAGGAAACTCGCTGAGACATAAAAATAGAAACGATATTTACGAATAAAAATAGATCCAAATGATTATGTAATTTATTGCTTTAATAATTTCGTTGTTTTGTGTAATGACGCCATTTCACGACATTAATCTGATAAAATAAACAATAAATTATTTATTGTCTTACAGTTAAGCTTGCTGTAAATGCGTTTATCTTCAGTTAATACGTAATGAGTTGACGCACTGTCATAACCATCGATCAATCAGAATATCAGGGTTCGTTACTGAAAATTCAAGCTTCTGTTTTATCCAAAACGAAGTTACAGGTGGTTGAAAATGGCCTAAACTATTTCGAGAAAGGATCCCGAAGTACGTACAGCCACACATCAAAGTATACAAAACTGTCAAATTTCTTCAATCGACTCTCATCTTACTGTCATACACATTAGGTTGAATATCAATAGGGTATTTGACTAATCTTGATAAAGTAAAAAAATATTTATACATTTTCCAAAATACTGGTAAAATAAGAACCATAGCCAAAATTTTCACTTAAAAATATAACGTCTAGCTGGTTTTATGAGCATTCAAAGTTTCATGGGCAAGTCCATTTTTAAAGTATTACAATTTAAAAAAAATTATATTCATTGAACTACCCGTACATTTTCCACCAACTTTTATTATAAAACCATTTACTTAAACGAAACATTTGATATAGCTACCAAACAAAATTACTAGTCGCGCATACAGGATACGAGCAGGTGACGTCCTCGCCTGTAGCAATTTGTAATAGAGCGTTTTTGGGCTTCGCCCAAAATATGGGCGCTTAAAGTTATGATATCTCAGGGTAATTTAAATCAGAATCGAGTAATTCTTTCAATAATGTTTCTTAAATTGAGAGGTCGTTTGATTAAACACATAAATTTTTTTTTTGTCAAATACCCCTATTGAGGAAATTGACAGGTTGTGGTAACCTGATGTGTGGGCTGACTGTACTTAGTTTAGGCCTAGGATCTCGGGTTTGGTGATCACCAATCTGCATTAGGTTAGCGTGGTAATTAGGGGCTATACGAATAAAACCAGCGCCGCCAACCTATTTACACTGATTGTGGCGAAAATACTATATTAAGCTTAAGCCTAAACCCATCATACTCGTAGTAGCGATGACTTGATTTCTATGATGGAGGCTTTTGCCCTGCAGTAGGATAGTATATAGACTGTTACTTTGCATTTCTTTACTTTAAGAATGAAGTTATGGGTTGGATTTAGTAAAACAAAATGTAATCGTAACCTGGACTAGTCGTTGGAAGTAAGTAGAAGTTTAATTATACAACTGACATACGCACGGAAAGAGTTTTCCACGGAAAACACTTTTTATATGCAATTACCGCTTCCCAGCAGGTGTCCTGTAAACAGGCTGGTTTGCCAAAGCAAATACATTTTAAATAGGTAGATAATGTTACAGAGAAAAATATTTATCAGTATTATAATATTGCCTTGCTTACCTCGCTTATACCGGCATTTCCTGCCACGCACGCAAGGAGTGTTTCATCTCCAACGAAGTCTTTAAGAAACGAGCCTACATTTTCCTAAAAGGCTGGCAACGTATCCCCTTAGATGCTGGTGTAAGTAAGTAACGGATGTTCATGGTCGGGCTGGCAAACTTCAGTGGTCTCGCTTACACATGCTCGCGCGATGTATCTTTGCACAGCGACATCTATTAACGAATTTTAGTACTAAATTTGAATACAATATGGCGTGTTAGAACCAATTTCAACTTTTTAATGTCTCTAATCTTATACACTCTCGTTGCAAAAAGCACCGACTTTTTAAGTCTTTGGAGAAAGGCAGTTCATTAGGTATCTAGCCTATAGCTGTGGCCATTTCAACGTAATAAGACGCCCTATGGCTGAATAAAAAAACATCTGACCGGATGGCGCATTTGGTAGTACCCTGTCCCATACGTAGAAGGTCGTGGACTCGATCTCCACCCTGGACAAACATTCGCGTTTGTCCATGACTGCCCAAATAGCATTTTATTCTCTTTAAAAGGCCACATTTAGTTCATTGATGATATCTTAGCATTAACAGAGGTCCACGTGTACATAGCTGTAATAAGCGAGTGCATACCCACCTAACCTGTTTAAGGAATCTATAGCGGTGTAAAGTAGCTTATTAAGTAACATTGGCGTTTTGCCAGGACACCATTGCTCTTCTAGTCAGCTTTCCTTTCATAGCTGAACAAAAACCTTATAAGATATGTAATTCTGCTGGGCTATTCAGGGTTCACATGTACGCTGTTAGGTTGCTCGCATCGTAACACAACACCTGTGAACCTTTCTAGAGCTCACGTCAATATGATGGTACACGTGTGTAACTTTATACAGTCGCAACACTAATTTTGAGTTACAATATTATTAGTAAACGTGATTTTTTTTAAGTACCTACTATGGATGGACGGATGGATGGATGTTTGTTTCTCTTTCACGCAAACACTACCGAATGGATCTAATAAAAAATACAATAGAAGCCTAGCTTACACATCAGAATAACACATAGGCTACAATTGTATAATTTTGTATAAAAAAAAATCTTATCAACGTCTTCTTAAAAGAAGCGATGTTAGCTCAAACATCGCTTCTTTTATGTGATAGGTGGCAGACGAGCAGACGGATCACCTGATGGTAAGCGATTGCGCTGAGCATTGACACCTGCAACACCAGTAGAGTCACAAGTGCACCATGCCCCTATCCTCCTAATTGGGCCTCCGGTACTCACTCGACGCAACACAGCTCCTACGAAACACCAATACAAATGTTTCCGATGCGTCCACAACGGATGTTTGGGATCACGTCTGTCTGTGTGCTGTGGCGTCACCTCTACCTAATGCGTTTTGCGTCACTGAGCTGATGGCTCCGGCTCCAAGCCAGGCGAATGAACCGACAGTTGTCCAAGGATATCGGGGACCTTACTATGTGAAAAAGTGGTACAGAATATTTTTTTTTTTGCCTAGATGGTTTTTCCACCCCAACGGCCGTCTGTTCTCCTCGCAATGTGCCCTGCCCATTGCCACTTCAGCCACGCAATTCTTTGGGCTATGTCCGTGACCTTAGATCTCCTGCGGATCTCATCATTTCTGACACGAAAAGAAAAAGGAAAGGTCCTTGAGTGGAGGCCACGCGCAGGAGGCCGCAGTCGTGGCAGGCCTCCCACCAGGTGGACCGACGATCTGGTAAAGGTCGCGGGAGTCCATTGGATGCGGGTGGCACAGGACCGATCTGTGTGGAGAACTTTGGGGGAGGCCTATGTCCAGCAGTGGACGTCTATTGGCTGAAATGATGATGATGATGATGATGAGATGGTTTTTACGGGAAAGGAATATTGCATTCATAATAACTCATTACCATGGGAGAGCTACGCTTCGGCATGAATACCACGGCCTCACAAAAGACCGGTGAGAAGCAGCACCTGCGTTGTGTTTTGTCGAGTGAGTGAGGGTACCGGAAGCCCATAGGGGAAAAGAGGTTTAAGGGGGAAGGGCGCACTTGTCAGTCTACTAGTGACAGTCTAGTGTCAGGTGTCCATGGGCGGTAATCAGTGGTAATCATAAGCTAACCATCATCATCTATTTAAAAAAAAATAAAAACACTGTGTCATCATCATCATCAGCCCGCCAGTACCCACTGTTGAGTATAGGCCTCCTTTCTTTTCCGCCAAAGTTCCCGGTCCTGAGCTGCTCGGATCCAAGCAGGATCTATTTTGGTGATATCATCGACCCATCGTGCTGCTGGACGACCAGGATTTCGTTTGCCCATTCTAGGGCACCATTCGGTAAGGAGCTTACTCCACCTGCCATCACCTCGCCTGGCTAGCAACGTGTAATTATTATTTACTAGCGGCCGCCCGCGACTCCGTCCGCGTGGAAAAGTAACTTTTTACCCCCCTTTCAACCCCTTACAACCCCCTTTTCGCAATAAAAGTAGCCTATGTCCTTTCTCAGGGTCAGATTATCTGTATACCAAATTTCATTTAAATCCGTTGAGTAGTTTTGGCGTGAAAGAGTAGCAGACAGACAGACAGAGACAGGACTTTCGCATTATTACTATTATTAAAGTATGGATGGTCACTTTTTTTTTGGTTTTGCATTCATTAAAATCGATTCGCATACTCGCAATCCACAATCGAGAGGCCATCGACAACCAATCGTACCGGCCACGCCAGGTCGAGCATCTGCCTTCTTACGTCAATGCCTTATTTCTGTTCCCGTGTTAACCTAGATGCTAAGCATCGGGGTTACCGATGTTCTCGCCTATTTTCCGAAACGCTTTAATGGGTATCAAAATAAACAATACTGGGAATTACGAAACGTACGCAACGTTACGTAAAGATAGAGATGTGGGTTAAGTATTTACGGGCCGTTTAGATTAGCTGTTTGTAAATATCGTTCGATTGTTTAGTAATGACTAATCAGAAATCCCTCAGTTTTGTTTGCGCCCGTCCATAGATTAAACTTCTAACGTATCCATGGACGTATATAAGGGGGGCCTGGTTTGTCATAAGGTTGAATCGGCTATAGCCAAAGGCGACTTAATTAAGGAGTCGGCAAGGTTGCTGGGGTAGCAAATTTTAGATAGCCCAGGGACGGCGAATCAAGCTCACGTTCTTCAAGAATGCGTACATGTAATAACGCACGCTGGGTCCAGCCGGTCCTTGAATTGTACTTCGGGAGAGCCGCATTATAAAATATTATTACAATTAGGGAAGTTGTTAAATCCGAGCACGGGGGGGGGGGGATTCGTAATTGTATTGCAATGTGGGACACCCCTCTTGTCA
The DNA here is from genome assembly GCA_014851415.1 of Cnaphalocrocis medinalis. Lineage (NCBI taxonomy): Eukaryota > Metazoa > Arthropoda > Insecta > Lepidoptera > Crambidae > Cnaphalocrocis > Cnaphalocrocis medinalis. The sequence goes on from CM026292.1 coordinate 9,883,006, forward strand.
AAGCTATATATACGCCCGTGAACGTATCCAATTTGTTTTTTGACAGATAGTGGTAACCTGATGTGTGGCTGGAATCGTAACATGGGCCCGACATGATACCGTTACAAATTCTTTAAAATGTTCGTGTTAACCCCTCTGTAAACTAAATTATTAAACCAAAACCAGTAAACTAATGTTCAAGCCGCAACGAGACCCAAGTTTCGCCCCCTCGTAAATGTACCCGCAAGATCCGAAACTCCTTACATTTGTCGTGCCCCCAAACCCTTATTTATGTTGCTAGATCCTCCTAAATATCTCCAGAGGCGCGCCCTTCCCGCAAAAGGCACATTCTCTCGCGTTATGTCTGTCATAAATTGCAAGGTAAATGGAATTTAGGTACCCACGTCTTCTATCTACATTATTATTTATGAACGGGCGGGTACCTACCTAAGTTGATCTTTTTAAGAGCAGTGAAAAGTAAAACGTAGTGCTGCTAAAGAGAACCTAGGGTATATACAGGGTGTATCTGTGAACATTTACATCCCTTTAACCACGTGTTCTACCAACCATTCTGAACAACATTTGTTCTATGACTTTTGAAAATTCGCATAAAAATTTTTCATCTTTCCATACAAAGTTGGTCACGTGACTTGATCATTTTGTATGGGGAGTCGACAATTTTTTCGAAGAATTTGGAAAAGTTGTTGAATAAATGTTGTTCAGAATGGTTGATAGAACACTTGGTTAAAGGGATGTAAATGTTTACAGATACAGCCTGTAAAACCTCGATATTGGGATGCGCTACTTATGTAAACCTAAAACTAACTAAGCTGACACATTGTTAATGATTGTGGAAGAGCCACGCTTCGGGCATGTATGGGCCGGCTCGACCGGAGTGATACTACTGCCTCACAGAAAACCGGCGTGAAGCAGCCCTGTGCTGTGTTTCGCCGAGTGAGTGAGGGTACCAGAGAACCACCCTGGAAGGGGATAAAAGGCTGGAAGCGCACTTGTAACTCTACTGGTGTTGCAAGTGTACATGGCGGCGACAATGCTTACCATCAGTGATCCGCCTGCTCGTCTGCTACCTATCACATAAAAAACCGTGCCAAAAGTTAGCCTTGGCCTCGATAATAAAAGTATCCCAACAAGGTCGTCCTGCGCACACCTCCTGCTAGTCATCACTGGGAGTCCACCGCAAGACTCTTTCAACTTCATCTCTCCAGCGGAACGGCGAACTGGGAAAGATGCCTTCAAATCAAACGAGCCATAGCAAACGCTGATAATGGAACGAATATGAAGAGCAGTATTTATACTAAGTATAAAAAGATATACTTCAATAGACAACGACAAGGCTTATAGTAAACCGAAAACACGAAACGCTTGCGCGATGTAATTATACACAGCGCCATTTATTGGTTCATTTAATCCTAGTTTAGGCAGCGAACTAAAAATTGCTCCCTTAGTTTAAGTAGACTCTTACTTGATTTCATTGTTCTTATGATTTTACAATAAAGTTTTTATTTTATTTATTTATTTATTTTTATTTGGAATTCCGGTCCCCGAAGCGAAGTGAGGTAGGGCCACTAGTAAAAAATAAAAGTGTTTTTATTATAATCATGATGGAATATGATGATTAATTAGTTGACAGTTCTATAACCTCGATTAAATTTAGATTAAATTGTAATCTTTAGGAAAACCCGTATACTTATTCAATTACCTATCATATCTTTGTTGTAATCAATCATTCGTGTAATGACGTAGGTCTGATGAAATTTTCCAATAGGAGACAGTTTTCTCTGTTTAGTATCATGGTATCATGATGGGATTAGGCTTAATCACGCTTGCCTAATGCAGATGGTGATCACAAACCCGAGCTACCTATGTTGGAAAAATTCGAAATTATGTTCGGAAAATAATTGAAAGATATCTTATGCTTCCAATTCCGACTGCCGGTCAAGGACACCATAGACGAGCTACAATTCGTAGGAAATGTATGAAGTCATTCTCGTTAACTATGTTTCCCAGCTGAGCGCATGTTTCCAGCAACAACTGACAATTTAATGAATGAATCGGCGGCGCGCGAGCCATATTAATAATGGCCGCCATAACATGCAGGGTTGTCCACTGTAACTAAAAGATATTGTATTTTCTTCTACAGTCCTCGATCAACAATTTTTTTATGGGATAGGTGGCAGACGAGCAGACGCATCACCTGATGGTAAGCGATTGTCGCCACCCATGGACACCTGCAACACCAGTGGAGTCACAAGTGTGTGTGGAAACGTGGCTAGTTGCTTTAAAGTGCGATCCACTTACTTATAAATGAATAGGGTAGGTATATAAAAATATTGATGATGTACATATAGATACATTATTATGTTCTTATACCTATTTAGGATTATAAGAAAATGCATATTACAATGTCGAGGTAAGAGTCTAAAAAATGTAATTGTAAAATTAAATGTCTTCGCTCGTGTCACATTGGCGTTCTTCAGCAATGTGTATGAGAGTAAGGGAATAGAAACTGAACTTATCTCTGCGCCCACATTAGTGCACTGTGGGTATGTCTGCGTTGATAGCTGACCATCGAGACTGGTCGGTATACCATAAATATCGGTTAAGAGGATATCCATCGGCGAAAACATTAATTCTTTCAAAACTTGTTACATAAAGTTTTACATTTTTGGCAGCCCTACCATAGACATAGGTAGACTTATGGGTAGACTAACATTTTAATTTCCAAATACCATGAATGACGGGGCGCTATGGGGCCTTGGCCTAGAAACAGTGAATGGTGATTCGAGGAATCCACCCCCAAAATCGTCGGCGACTAGGAAATGGGGGAAAACTGTTGCGTGGGTAGATCAGCCACAGTATCAAGAATAGCCAGTAGCAGGACAACGAGTTTCGATGAGACCTTGTATGCGCACTACATGGTGTAGCTGTTACCTTTCAGATTTTACCATTGGTCCCATTCCGTCCCATATGTAGGATAAATATATCATTACTAGTGGCCCGCCCTCACTCCGCTTCGGGACCGTAATTCAAAAATGAACTAATAGATGGCGCTGTGTCCAATTACATCGCGCAAGCGTTTCGTGTTTCCTGTTTACCTATAAGCCTTGTCGTTGTCCGTAGTAATTATCTCTTTATAAATAGTATAGAAGATAGAAGATGAGTACTCGCATTCTGTCTGTATTATTACACATTCGTACATGTGGTTAAGTAGGTAAATTAGGGACCTATCGGGCACGGAAAAATACAGAGGAAAGGAGTGACTTTACGCTCGTATCTACGAGTAACTATAATGCATCAAGACAATCATGAAATTTAATTAATGGTGCCACTGCCGCTTAGTTCCATAGTATTCATACTAACTATGGAACTCCATAATAGTTCCTCAAGAATAAATTTCTCGAGTCTAATGACAGAGTACTTATACAATAATGTTTCAGGAAACTACTCTCGGCCTCTAAAAAATCGCACATCTGCGTAGTTTTGATTTACGCACAAGAACATTGATTTACTTTTTTATGTTTTTGGGAAAATTAGGAAGTTATATGCTCGTCTGTTAATCATGCTTCTACTAATTAAGAAGCATGATTAACAGACGAGCGACATGGTTGATTAAAAAACCATGTTACGTAAAAAATATTGCAATCAAATGTTTTAAGTACTTTTTTATATACGAAGCCGTGATATGAGCGCGTTAGTATGAAAACTACGCAGATGTGCGATTTTTTTGACGCCGAGAGTAATAACGCAGGTAATATGTAAGATGAAATTATTTTTATTAAATGTATGTTACTTTATTTATATCATACCTCTACTCTTTCATGTCATTCAGTATTTCTAGGTATATTACCACATTCCCCAGCATGGAAAGCGCGTTCTTATCATTGAGCTACTATCGCTCCCCATGTTAAATGTTTTTCATTGATGACAAAATCAACGTATGCAGTAGAGGTATTCTGTGCCAATTCTCGGTTTTCGCCTTTTATGTCGAGTCGACTTCATGCACAACCAATAGGAGAACACTGATTACAGTCGACATTCCATATCTTGTTCTCCTATTTGGTCTATGCGTTCCATGAAGTCGACTCGAGATAGAAGGCGAAAACCGACAATTGGCCTCCTGCGCCACGGTTCCACTGTAATATTATTTATTTAATAGTGGTAGATAACATTTCTCGAGTTTTCTGACTAGTTTTATCGTTTCTTTTTACTTCATAACTTATGATATGAATCATAAGTTGGTATTACTTTTTAGAATTGTGATATCACTTATTTGATTAAGTGGCGGTGGGTGGTGGGGGGGTAAATTTCTGCGTACCTCCAATACGATTAGTACAACCATTATACGAAGAAACAAGTTATACATCAGTAATTTAGTATGATACTGTTTCGAGTGAACTATTTAAGTACAACATACTTTCTTATGGAAATTGTTACAACAAAACTGACTATCTTTTCTGACAGTAGGTAGGTACTCGTACTACAATTTGATAGAAAAATTAAATCCTAGGAGGAAAAAACCAATGTTTTTTTTATATGACTTATTAACGGTTAAGTGCCCAGACAGCAGACAAAATAGAAAATCAATTGTTTTTGCCTTTTAATAGGCTTTTGGGTATTATGACGTAACATCAGGTCAAATGCTCTTCTGTCAAACATAAAAAAACAGACTTTCCATGTTGAACGGCAGCGTTCAAAGGACCCTGGGATCCGGAGTAGCGGCTTTGGACGCAACTGGGAAACAAGCTGACAAACATATTTTTTACGACTAAATATAGAACCAAATGAATAATTTATTGCTTTAATAATTTATTTGTTTTGTGTGACGCCATTTCACGACATTAATCTGATAAAATAAACAATAAATTATTTATTGTCTTACAGTTAAGCTTGCTTCAGTTAATAAGTAATGAGTTGACGCACTGTCATAACCATCGATCAATCAGAATATCAGGGTTCGTTACTGAAAATTCAAGCTTCTGGTTTTATCCAAAACGAAGTTACAGGTGGTTGAAAATTAACTATTTCGAGAAAGGATCCCCAAGTACTTAGTTTAGGCCATAGGATCTCGGGTTTGTGATCACCAATCTGCATTAGGTTAGCGTGGTGATTAAGCCTAAACCCACTCGTAGTAGCGATGACTTGATGTCTATGATGGAGGCTTTTGCCCTGCAGTAGGATAGTATATAGACTGTTACTTTGCATTTCTTTACTTTAAGAATGAAGTTATGGGTAGATTTAGTAACAAAATGTAATCGTAACCTGGACTAGTAGTTGGAAGTAGAAGTTTAATTATACAACTGACATACGCACGGAAAGAGTTTTCCATGGAAAACACTTTTTATATGCAATTACCGCTTCCCAGCAGGTGTCCTGTAAACAGGCTGGTTTGCCAAAGCAAATACATTTTAAATAGGTAGATAATGTTACAGAGAAAAATATTTATTAGTATTATAATACTAGCGGCCGCCCGCGACTTCGTCCGCGTGGAAAAGTAACTTTTTACCCCCCTTTTAACCCCTTACAACCCCCTTTTCGCAATAAAAAGTAGCCTATGTTCTTTCTCAGGGTCTAGATCATCTGTATACCAAATTTCATTTAAATCCGTTCAGTAGTTTTGGCGTGAAAGAGTAACAGACAGACAGACAGACAGACAGACAGACAGACAGACAGACAGAGTTACTTTCGCATTTAATATTAGTTAGGATTGCCTTGCTTACCTTGCTTATACCGGCATTTCCTGCCACGCACGCAAGGAGTGTTTCATCTCCAACGAAGTCTATAAGAAACGAGCCTATATTTTCCTAAAAGGCAACGTATATCCATAGATGCTGGTGTAAGTAAGTAACAGATATCCATGGTCGGTGATGGAAAACTTCAGTGGTCTCGCTTACACATGCTCGCGCGATGTATCTTTGCACAGCGACATCTATTGACGAATCTTAGTACTAAATTTGAATACAATAAGGCATGCTAGAACCAATTTTTCAAATTTTTTATGTTACCATCTTAAACACGCTGGCTGCAGAAAGCACTGACTTGCACTTTGGAAGTCTTTGGAGGAAGGCAGTTCAGTAGGTATCTATCTAGCTATCTATGGCTGTAAAAAAAAAACATCTGACTGGGCGGATGGCCCATTTGGTTAGTGACCCTGTCGCCAATACGTAGAAGGTCGTGGACTCGATCCCCACCCTGCGGACAAAACATATCGTGTTTAGTCTCAAGTTCCTGGGTGTGAAATATAATGAATACTAGCTTTGCCCGCGGCTTCGCTCTCGAGCCCTTCACTTCCCTATAATGTAGGGGGGGTTTAGGAAAGGGGGCGTAAAAAGGTAGCATAGGTTACGCCAATCCCTGCAACTATCTCCAGCTTAAAAAATTAAGTCAATCCGTCGCTCACCGGTTTTGCACGTGAAAGAAAGGACAAAACACTACAAGTAGAAGGACAGATACGATTTCCTCATTTATGATTTTGGGCCTCGTTCGCCATCTCTGAGTAAGTTTTCTTGTCAATTAAAGTGGGTTCAGAGAAAATTGGCCCCTGGTCTTTGTATTGAATAAGTAGGTGTAGGATGGTGGGGGCAAGGAAAACTACGCTCCTGAGTATAACGTCTTCTATTTAAATAATAATAATCTTCTTACAACTGCTCGGTCTTCACATCTGTACGTCTTTCGCGGCCATTCGTCTTCTCTCTCACTCTCACACGTCATCCTAATTCAAACATCGTTCTCTTGCACGTTCCTTAAAATGCATCTACCGATCACCCATTCCACAGTAGTAGGTATGGATTAACGGTAGTCAAGAGCGTTACCCCAACAAAGAGATACCATGCGGAAATCATACTGTTAATTCATATCTGTCATACATAATGTTTGAGGATGTTGCGCACTGGATGCCAAAAATAATCTGTGCCAAAAATATAAGAGGATGTCAATACTCAACAATGGAGTTAATAACTATACAAAGTGTTACAGACAAACAGTATTACCCACACGTAGGGACCCAAATTACTTAGGACTATTATTAAATCGGTAGAATGTTGCACACCTGGGGAGTAGGTAGGTACATCATTCTAGTGCGCTCGACATTGAAGTCGAATTAAATATTTTTATGGATGAATTAATTTTCTAATTTCGATTAAAATGTCGAGTGCACGAGAATTGCTCCACTGGTCGCTTGCAAGATTAGGGCTGAGCAAAAAAATTATCAAGGAAAGAGATTGGTAGCGCCGCTACTGGTGTTGCAGGTGTCTATAGGCGGCGGCAATCGCTTACCAACAGGTGATCCGTAATTTCGTCTACTTACCTCCTATTGCATAAAATAAAAAAAAACAACCTTAAAAAATTACGTATTATTATAGCTAAATCTTAACAGCAACAATTAAGATTAAAAACAAAATTATTCCATTGTACACCATTTAATCAGATTAAATTTTAATCGAAAAACAAAAAACACACTTTTTAATCTGCAAAGATATCTACGAGTATTGTCGCTAAACTTACACCTGATACCGAGAGCAATAACATTATCTATGTATACGTAGAAATGTATCGACATAAGTATAGCAGATAAGGTTCGTTTGATAATATTAACGTGTCCATGTATAGGGACAATAACACTGTAAGATAACCTAGTGACTATTGAGGTGGTGTAAGGTGAAGTATCTACCTGGTGTTGCAGGTGTCTAAGGGCGGTGAAATCGGTTATCATCAGGTGATCGGTCTGCTCGTCTGCCACCTATCACATAAAAAAATACTTTTCATGGTTCCATTGAAGTCTGACCTAACAATTATAGTGATGAAAACTAACAATTTGTTGCCCACAAAGTCGCACGACTCCAAAATACCACCCTCATTAGAATATCTAACAGACATTTCGCGCAAGTTTGCATATCGATTAGACTCCTAATATGCGCAGGCGGCGAATAACAAACAGCTGATAAAAATGGCCGACGCATCTGTTAAATAACCAATACCAGGCGTGCACCGTACTTCCACTTCCGAATGTCAAATAATTTGTATACAGAAGATGTAATGTTTTGCCATCAATAATGATATGTGAATCTATAATATGGGTAAACAAAACCTTTGTTGTAGCTCAGTCTGAGTGAAAGTTTTGGTTCATAAGGACGAAGGTACGAGTAAGTATTTAACAACTTGTACGGACAGCCACACATCAAAGTAAACAAAACTGTCAAATTTCTTCAATCAACTCTCATCTTACTGTCATACACATTAGGTTGAATATCAATTAGGGAAATTTGACATGTTTTGGTAACCTGTCATAGGTAGTAATACAGTTTATTATTTTAGGGTTCCGTAGCCAACTCAATAGCCATAGGTGCATTGTTTGTTCTTTTGCGCCTGTCAACCTCATATTTGGATCTCACGGCCGCTTACCATCAGGCGGAGTAAGGTTATCTTGATTATAGTGTTCTGTATTTTGATTTTCTTCAATATAAAATAAAATACTTGTCGCTACGGAACCCGTCATGGGCGAGTCCGACCCGCACTTGACCGGTTTTTTTATTATCCTTAAATAAATAAGTCATTCGCCTCTTTTGATTTTATTGGCAAATAAATAATGCAAAATAGTTAAATAACATTTCAAACATGAAGTTTTTACTTTCTGCTTTTGAATGGATTCGCGAGAAAAAACATTCTCTAGGTGTTTTAAATCATTTAGCACTGTATCAATTCTTTGTAGTTAAACTATTTTCCTCCACCAAAGTGGGACTACTTGGAATTCACATAGTTCCATGAATAACCTTCATTCTAAGAATAAAAATATTTTTACATTTTTTAAAAAGGACCCAAATAGAAAAATTCTGGCGAAAACAACTTTCAGAGTTATGTAGTATCTCTCGTATTTGCAGTGAGTGGGAATTATTACGATGATAGTGGCGTGATCCCAGTAGGGTACCCACTTGATTGTTATAAAACACTAGCGGCCGCCCGCGACTTCGTCCGCGTGGAAAAGTAACTTTTTACCCCCCTTTAACCCCCTACAACCCCCTTTTCGCAATAAAAAGTAGCCTATGTCCTTTCTCAGGGTCTAGATTCATCTGTATACCAATTTCATTTAAATCCGTTTGAGTAGTTTTGGCGTGAAAGAGTAGCAGACAGACAGACAGACAGACAGAGTTACTTTCGCATTTATAATATTAGTATGGATTAGAGGACAGCCCTCACTTCGTTTCGGGATTTTACTCGTCCTTTATTGTATCAATAGATGGCGCTGGGTGTCGATTACATCGCGAAGGTGTTTCGCCTTTCTGGTTTACCCAGTGCAACGCGTGCTTTGTACACGAGTGGCACGTCTAGGGGGGCGGCAAATGGAGCAATTTTTTTTTTAATATTAGCTCACCTCAGCCTGATGATAAGCAAGAGGAGAGCGCACGTTCTCACTAGTGGAATAGCGTGGGTGTCGATCGCTCGGATCGGAAGATCATGTATCTCTAGGGGTCAAAGTAACATTTATAAAAAAATAGATAAAAAGTACAGTAAAAAAAAAGTAAAGTATCAGCTATATACTGTCCCACTGCAGGGCAAAGGCCTCCATCATAGAAATCAAGTTATCGCTACTAAGATGGGATTAGGCTTAATCACCACGCTTGCCTAATGCGGATTGGTGATCACAAACCCGAGCTATGTTCGAAAAATTCAAAACATACTTTTGCTCGACCCGGGAATCGAACCCGGGACTCCGAGATCACAGCCCGGTACTTAAACCACTAGACCAACAGGGCGTTAAAAAAAATAGATAATCAACGTGATAAGTTTTCCAAAGTTAAAAGAAAGATAAATTAAGTTGAATGGACAACCCTAGATACAAGCAGAAATATTATGCTATTTTTTAGTCCGATTCTTTATATTTAGTCGTCTCGCTATTTTTAGCTTATCGTGCCTTAGTCTCGTTACTAAATAGAAACTATTGTTGTCTCGGTAAATGTTGCGACAGAAATAAACCTGGCATTTGTACTCGCAGCTACCTACTTATCTGAGCAAACGTGGGGTTATGGATCTATCTCATTTGTTCCACTTTGGGAGAAGGTAAACTTTGTTAGTTTACCTTCCCCCAAAGTGGGGCAGACAAGGAGCAAATAACTGACGGATGATCGATGTGGAAGAAATAACATGAATTAAGGATACTTACTTACATCGAGTAGGTCAACCAAAATAGAGAAATGAGTTGGAAAAGTTATTCCTTGTTACAAGGGTCGATTGTCTATGAAAATTACTTCCTACATCTTGCTATTTGCTATAAATACTACACTGGGCAGCAATTATATCGAGACAACACTTAATTTTGGTACACGCCTAGAAAATCCACTGGTAACTCCACTGGTGTTGCAAGTGTCCATGGGCGGCGGCAATTGCTTACCATCAGGTGATCCGCCTGCTCGCCTGCTACCTATCACATAAAAAAAAAAAAAAAAATTTAAAGATAGGACGTATAGGTGGGTAATATAGTGAAAAACTACTATCAGACTTCCTTTGCCTACGTAGAAATCGCTTTCAGAGATAAGAGCGCCGATTTATATCTATTCTAATCATCATCGACATATCGCGTCATTTCCTTCCTGCTACGGCCAATGTTCGGTTACTTATCATTGTTCTACATAACAGTTCTACTGAGTTTCTTGCTGATTCTTCTCGGTAGAAATTGACCTTCCGAATCAGTGGTAGATTACAAAATTTGACATTGATAAAAAAGGACTTACCACTGCAGTAAGTAAGTAAGTTATCAAGTCATCAAAAATTGTCACAAAAGGAAGTAAGTATTTTGTGTGAGAATTTAAACAAAGAAAATACAACTCGCCATTGACCTATATCTGTCGCAATAGAGCAATTTGTACAACTCAAGTATTCTTTATTATTATCTTTGCACTTCCTCAACTACTTACAGACTACTAAAACTTCGTTTAGCTTCATCATTGCCCACATCATCTTTGAAGATGATAGTTGCAGCACTAGGAGGTTGGTGGGACTCCACAACGGCGTCGATGGTTATAAAGCCCCTATAACCTGGACATCTATGTATAAGGCAAAATCTTCTAGGTAAACGCGTGTCATCCTAGACTTCATCGTCACTTTCCATCAGGTGCGATTGTGGTCAAGCGTTGGCCTATAGTCTAATAAATTCTGCCCTATAGCTGCCCAGCATCTTGCCATATAGATTGCAAGTCCACCCTGAATCCACTGGAGGAGAAAAGACACTACGGAGCTCATTCTGTTTCGTTTAGCTTATGCTTTCGCTTATTAACTAACAGGAAAGTCAGGAAACGAGGGTGTTAAAGCTTGGAAAAATGTTTTCCTCGCGATCAAACGAATGTTTATTTTACTCTTCACTCGAAGCCGGCTTAGCTCTTCGTGACTCATGAAGAGGTAAGGATGGTCTTCCACTCACTTTTATTGCTTTGAGACAATTGGTGTTGTCCTTGATTCTGAATTAGCTGTCCTATTCACTCATGATAAATGAATTACAATGGAGTGCACGAGTATTGGCCACTTGGCATGTTTCTAATATAAAAAAAAAACTATTCTGGTCGTCTTTTTTAATTTTCAACCCCTAAAGATGAAGCCTAGATTTTGCCGCCCCGTAAACCTAAAAAAGTGCCTGTGCAGTGGCGTTTCAGTTGATTCCACCTACTTTTCTTCATATTCATCGAATCTACCGCCCTCCCCCTTTCCCTTAGATGAAGGAGAGATTTGGCTTGCGCGATGTAATTGACTCCCAGAGCCATCTATTGATATTATCTAAGTTAAATAACGAAACGTGTGGGCGGACCCTGTACAATAACATTTGATATTTATGAAACATCTTTATTCTGATTTTGATTTTGATCACACACACAGCGATGAGTTAACATCATAAATATTACTTTATTTTTATAAGTATCAAATTACTTTGTTATTAAGCGCTATATCCTAACTAATATTATAAATGCGAAAGTAACTCTGTCTGTCTGTCTGTCTGTTACTCTTTCACGCCAAAACTACGCAACGGATTTAAATGAATTTGGTATACAGATAATCTAGACCCTGAGAAAGGACATAGGCTACTTTTTATTGCGAAAAGGGGGTGTAAGGGGTTGAAAGAGGGGTAAAGAGTTACTTTTCCACCGGACGAAGTCGCGGGCGGCGCTAGTAGTCTATATTGTTAGACCGGGGGTAACCGTGCAAGCGGAATTAGAACTTATCTCTATCAAAGATAAGGTTTATATTCCCTTGCACTACGTCACATACGCACGGTCGGCCGAACGCACGCGTCGAAGGAAATGGAGACTTATCGACATTCGAGAATGTTCGCACACATCCAGAACTGTGTATAAGACCCTCGAGCCCTAGTTACTAACTATCCCCCGAAGACTCTGGAACATTCTAGTAGGACTTACTAGAAAGTTGTGGAAGTACTGGAAAGGTCTCGCCCCGCGCCTGTGCTAGTATAAAAGCGGGGGGCTGGAGCGAGCCACGAGTCAGTTCTGATTTGAACAGCGAAGGAGTGAGTTCTGATTTGGAAAGCGAAGAAGTGAGTTCCAATTTGGAAAGCGAAGCGAATTATTCTCCTGCGAACTAGGAGTGATCGAGTGTATTACCTGCGAAGTGTTTAAGGAAGATTTTAGTGTTTTAGTGCGTCTAAGTGTGATTTAGTGTTTTAATTGTGTTTTTGTTACTCGTCGAATAAATTAATTGTCTTTTTGTGACTTTGGCATTTTACTTGAATCTTACGTACCCCGTACCCGCAACAATATCAATGAAAAAATCCTTTCCTATAGCAATGCCCTTCAGTGATTTTGTAAGGTTATTAATCCTAACTAATATATATATATATATATATTATGTAAATGTAATAAATAATCCATACTAATATTATAAATGCGAAAGTAACTCTGTCTGTCTGTCTGCTGTCTGTCTGGTCCTTGATTCTGAATTAGCTGTCCTATTCACTCATGATAAATGAATTACAATGGAGTGCACGAGTATCGGCCACTGGGCGTGTTTCTAATATAGGAAGTGGTACATTGAGGAAAACATTGTAATAAACATTTTGGCGATTAAAAAGAGTAACTGGCTTGTTTCTTGCCGGATCTTCTCGTCAGAATCAACTTTCCTACACCGGTGGTAGAATCGCATTATGTCTATTTATTTTTTAGTATATCTTATGTATCAAGATATATATTTAATTTCATTTAAATCATTAACATTATCTTTAAATAGTTTTAAATATTTTCTTTATGTATTTGACGATTTGTAAGTGCTGTGTACAAGCCTATGCAAATAAAGAATATTTGACTTTGACTATGACTTTGATATAAAAAAAATCTATTCTTTAAGCCTGCTTGATCGTCCTTTTTAATTATCACCCACTTAAAGATGAAGCCTTAGCATTTTGCCGCTCCATTAAACCTAAAAAATGTGTCTGTGCAGTTAGCCGTTTCAGTTGATCTCCAACTATCTTTTCTAATCTATCATCGAATTCTTCCCGCCATCCCCCATACCCTTAGATGAAGGAGAGATTAAGCTTGCGTGATGTATTTGACTTCCAGAGCCATCTTTTGAAGTTAGTATAAGTTAAATAACGAAACGAAGTGAGGGCGGACACCGTACAGTAAAATTTGATATTTAAAAAACATCTTTATTCTGATTTTGATTTTGATCACACACACAATTGAAAGCGATGAGTTAACATCATAAATATGACTTTATTTTTATAAGTATCAAATTCCATTGTCATTAAGCTAGTCTAAATCTATGGAAAAAAAACCTTACCTATAGCAAAGCCCTTAGTGATTTCGTTGTAAAGATATTAATAAAAATATAATCTAGTTAAAGGTCCATGGTCTGACCTATCAATAGAACATCAAGCTGACGTCTTTGGACAATCGTGACGCTTTTGGTCCCTCATCTTTCACTGGACCGAGAGTATAACTGTCAGACGGACTTCATTACAGTTTTCATCGGTCCACGTCTTGGCTCCGCGCCAGGGTTTCTTCGAACCGAGACCAAGGGACGACGCACCTCCCACAATATAACTACGAGTTATACACGCGGGTAGGTGTGTACTGATCGACCGACGTCAGAGCCACATTATGGGACTTTATACGCGTATAATAAGACGTGATCCGTTTGATATTCTAGGCCGAAATCACAATTTATAATTAAACCGGACTCATGCGCAGCGTTTGGCTTCTTCGTCTTTCGTTTGAGTTTGAATTAAGAATTTTCTTTATCTGTGAGAATATCTATGGTATGAATAGAATGAACAAGAGGAACAATGTTATTCGGTAGGAGCTACCAAACACGGAACGCACATGTGTGCGTGAAGTGAAGTGTGCGTTGGAATATTTCGTCTTTTTCTAACCACTCAGATGTTGATCCTACGGCTTTATATCATCACTTTAGGTCTTAACGAATTTCAGGCCGTGGTGATAAACTAAGTGATCTTTAACTATCATCTGTCTGACTGCCTTCTTTTGACATAGGGAGTGTCCATAAAATGTCATCTTCTCGTTGTAGGTATTTAAGCAGGGCGGCCATCCTGAGTCTATGGTCATATACAACTGTTTCCAAGTGAGATTATTGTACTTTTTATGTCTGTCACCCGTAAAAGGTAATTAAGTTCCTATATATATTTCCATTACAATCTGTATTTTCTACGCCTAAATCAATGACATCATTTTGAATTTGAATTTGACTCGTGTATGTAATTTAATTACCGATATTACTTGCCCTGTATGGGTATAAGGACCACGTAGGAATCGGGATTTCCTTTTGATATAGGTACCAAGAAAAAGGGTCCTTTTCATTTTCGGGATCAAAGTCACAGAGGTAAGATACTTTCCTTGGGTTTTAGCTAAACGCCTCTTTATCGTGAAAGGGGTCTTAAAGAATTTTCTGTTTTTTTCCCGGGCGCCCATACCTTCGGATGAGACACATTTCTGGAACATACAAGATAAATATTTGTCCAAATTTTAGCTCTAAAGTGATAATTTAAAAGGGAACTGAAAAATATGTTTTCTTATGGAAATCCGGCATGATATTACAAACATTTATTTTAGTCATTTGTTAAATATTTCTCATGACAAATTGGCTTTTGAAAAATATGATTTAGCGATTATTAATGGCGATACGAGCAGTGGATTTACAGGGTAACCTATCTGTAAACATTTACATCCCTTAACCTAATCGTCTATCAATAATTCTGAACAATATTTTGTTCTACGACTTTTGGAAATTCGTAAAAAAAATTCGACTTCCCATATAAAATGCTGATATGACAATGCCGGCGCGCAACAAGAGATTACTTAGCTCCTCATTCCTGCCCCGAGCCATAAAGGCATGGAATGCCCTTACAGTTCATGTGTTTCCTTCTTGCAATCCTGGGTTTTTAGGCGGGGCGTGAAACGACATCTCAGCAGGCCTTCAAGGTGAGGATGACAGACTCAATTGGTACTTAGTCTGTTCTTTTGTGCCTGTCAACCTCATATTTGGATCTCACGGCCGCTTACCCAATCTTTCCAAAAGTCGTAGAACAAATGTTGTTCAAGCGTGAAAAAGCGTAGGAGTTGGAAATGCTGGTAAAACCCCTATAACTGTCTCATCAGTATTTATTGCGATAAAGATGCAGATGATTCTTAGAAGCGTATTGTTTAAACCAATGTTAGATTTACTCACGGGCCGTTGAAGATTTAAGAACATATTCCCGCGAATAGGTGCTCGGACATTTTCCTTATTTACATAATAAACACACAGTTCTAGTAAATTAATATTAGACTATATTATTAGGTATAGTCTTTATGAAGTCCGGGTCTGAAACTAATGTGATAAAATCATTCATGCGTTTTCGCACTCAAGTTTATTTTAAATTTTTTAGAGTTATAAGTTACTTAGTATTTATTAATCCCAAATAGTAATCAAGTTTATTCTTAGAAGTGGACTTTTAACAATAATTTTGATTGTGGCTGTTATACACTGTGGATATTACCTACTTGAAATACCTCTACAAAAATCATAAATAAGTATCTTACTTGAGTACATGTACTATTATGGATTCTGTGCTTGAGTGCACTACAGAGTTTTTTGTGTGATAGGTGGCAGACGAGCAGACGGATCACCTGATGGAGTCATTATTTAAATATTTTAAATTAACCACAATTATTAAAAATACATTGGCGTCGCTAATGTAGGTATACGATCCACAGCCTTAAGTATGGATAAATTAATCGGCCCTTAGTATCATTAGGTGACCTATCTGCACGTTTCATTAACTATAAATATAATCTTCTATATCTTCTATACTATTTATAAAGAGCTAACTTCTATAGACAACGACAAGGCTTATAGGTAAACCGAAAACACGAAACGCATGCGCGATGTAATTGGACACAGCGCCATCTATTGGTTCATTTCTGAATTACGGTCCCGAAGCGAAGTGAGGGCGGGCCACTATGTAATATTAAACCTATTATACCACAATGTACTACTACGCAGTAACCCGCTTATCAGTCTAAAATAGATCCACCAAGGTCATTCTATAACGAAAGTCTCGTTTTCATTAAACAACTTCAATATAACAAGTGACAAACGTTTTCGTGAACAAATGTTTACTATCTAATTGCGTCATTCGTACATTGTGTACCACATGTGTTTCATATTTATTTAGTTAATTAATCACTAAATTGTCAGTTTAAAAAATAAAAGCAACGTTGTTTTATCAGAGGATTAGATTTATCTGATTAGGTTAATATCGTAACGTGCAAAACGATAAAGTTCAATAAAATGTAGTTTAAGATTTTTTTACATAAAAGCGTACAAACGAGCAGACGCCTAACCTGATGGTAAGTGATCCTGCCGCCCATGGACATCTGCAACACCTGAGGCATCACAAATGCGTTGCCGGCTCTTAAGGAAGGAATAAGCCTTTTACTTGTACACTAACTATTTACCTACTAACTTTTTCGTATTAGGTTTCAAACTTGAGACCCCTCTATATTACATTATGAAAATACTTGATATAAACAGGTCTAGCATAGCACTTTTATATTTTATACTCTGTTTTTTAATCATGTGGAGTAAACTGACAGATGCAAATGTCAAGTTTCTATACATTTTGACATTTTGCATCTGTCAAATTGAGTGATAATGTATGGGGATCATTGACATCTGTCAGTTTACTCCACATGATAAAAAATCTGAGTTTAAATATCCTCGAGTTAAGTAATGTTTTTTTAAAGTATTTTGGTATATATAACAAGTATTTTAATGCAACGTCAAAGTTTAAAATCATTATGAAAGTTCCTTCACCGATCATTAAACCCTGCAATTACATCCCGTCCAATAAAAACGGCTGGATGTTTCCGTCTCTCTCAATTAGTCCACCAGACAAGTCTAGTTCCATCCAACCAAACTCACGTGGGCTGCCATACAGTAGCCGATCAATTGTGGGAACATTTTATCATACAAACAGGCCATTAAAGTGTATGAAGGGTAATGATCTGATGTTTATGGACATGGTAATGTCATCAGTGGCGGACTTATACATTTGCAGGCTATTGAAATTTTGCAAATTTGACATCCTAGCTAGCATAATAAGTACGGTTGATGGATCAAAACACATTAAATGTATCCATTAGTTCAATAAAAAAAATGTTGAGGAAGCTTAAGTGTAATGTAAAGTGTGGACTCCATTTTACCGCACTTAGACCACAAAATAATTACCTACACACAGAAAGTAGGCTGCCCACTAAGAGCTAAAAACGTGTCATGTACTCACGCATGCGCACTAACGGGGAAATACGCCTTTTCGACCACATTAATCCTAGCCTATGACATAAGAAGTCGAGCTGTCGGGGTCTGTGGTAGTGGCCGCGCGCTTATGTACTTACACATGCCGGGCAACAACCCTAGCATGTCAACGAACTCTTCTAAATTCAAAATCAGGTTGAGTCTACCTTCTGTGTGTAATTATTTTGTGCTTAGACTCTCTTTCGGTGCATTGTACGTGGAGGCTTGAGGGTACAGTCAGGATGCCAACTTTCAGTCACCTAAAGAATGTCTAAATCGAAAACTTGATAAACTTTGTCTCGATCCAGGCAATCGAACCCGGGAACTCAAGCACAGCCGATTCACTAGCTACCCAAGCTACCGCGCCACAGAAAGGCAGTCTAAACCAAAATTCCAAATGTTGATTAAAGATGATGAAATTATTATGTTGAGTTACGATTGTTTGTATTCTGTATCTAAATCGAATGAAAATTCTAAATTGAATATTATTTTTGTCCAAAGCTTACTCGATGTGTTTGAAAATTGGTCTACCGCAACCCCGGACCGGGGTAGGTGGAAAAAGGGTAGGGAGGTCTTTGACCTGCACTGGGACATAACGGACTCTAAAATAATGAAGGTGAGGTGAGGTTAGGGTTGGCAGGCTTGAAGCATGATCCAGGATTTGCTAAGTTTAATAACGAAGCAACTTAAGCATGACCTTCGCAACACTAAGCGCACCATGGTAAGTTTCTTCATGAATATGTATAGTTATTGTCAGTTTAGATAACGTATCCATGCATTATTCATATGCCGCATCCGCCATCAGTCGATAGGGATTAGGGTGCGATGAATATGCAATCAGTGTTCAGTGATGTTATCTGATAATAATTACTATTCAACCTAGTTATGGGGAATATGTAGAGGAGAGGTGGAGTGGAAACTCAGTTGGTTGGAACGTATGCCCATCTAGTTGTTTGCAGGAATGTGTTGGAATGATCTGCCACCGCCAATTAGGAATACAGTTTCATAATTTATGAGTTACATCTTTACGAGCAGGTAGACTATTATATATAACTAGCGGCCGCCCGCGACTTCGTCCGCGTGGAAAAGTAACTTTTTACCCCCATTTTAACCCCTTACAACCCCCTTTTCGCAATAAAAAGTAGCCTATGTTCTTTCTCAGGGTCTAGATCATCTGTATACCAAATTTCATTAAATCCGTTCAGTAGTTTTGGCGTGAAAGAGTAACAGACAGACAGACAGACAGACAGACAGACAGACAGACAGAGTTACTTTCGCATTTATAATATTAGTATGGATAGTATGGGATGACTACACTACACTATATTTCTTATATAATGAATAATAAATGGATGTATACCAGTTATCTAAGTATAAGATAAGAAAACAATAATTTAGCGCCCTCACTCTATCTGGTGCGACAGAATACTAGCGCCATTGCCTGCTCTCTTCTTCTCTGTCGCTACGCTCTTGTCAGAATGGTCGTGGTCACGATGGGCGCTTTTATTAAAGGCAGACACAGTTTTCCTGCCGATCTCCCGCCATCTCCCTCTGTTCGCAGACAGTCTTGCGCAGTCTGACACGGGGTTTCTCACTACGGAATCCACATGAGCGATTTGCCTCATGATCTGGTAAGCAGTGACATTGTGTGGAGCGGGAACCATTTTGGCAGCATAAGTTATATGAAACGGAGCGGAACTCCGCTCCGGTCGTAACCCAAACGATTCTTTCTTTTCATCAATACACGACGAAAGTGTGTTACAAAACCGACGTAGTAAAATTAAATGAATGTAACTAAACTTTTTGCAGTTACCCGGAACGGCTCAAGGCTGCGCAAACGGCTGGTCTAGGACATTCACCTCTCTCACGCGAAATACTACGAGTACGTCTTTGAATAAAATTACGGTTTGACTGGAGTTAGGATCACGGTAAGGTCATTTTCGGCACATAAAATGAACCTACCTATTTTTATTAATAGTTGACACAACATTGGTCCAAACTCCAATGGTATAAATACCTGTCCGTGAATTTTCTTGCTGATATGACAATTTCAAGAAGATGTTTTTTTTATGCTAGAGACGACAAACGAACTCTTCCCGGGTCACTTAATGAAAGACGTTGCCGTTCTTTCAGGATTGATGTGATGTTTGAATCTATAATCAACAACTATATTTAGATGTTCTGTTACTTCACGAGATTTTGATAAAATCCAGATACGTCATGTGTATTAGCTGTAGTTAGAAGATAAACATACGCCTACTGTGCATTGTCTACATTCTACACGGGAATTTGGCATGCGTTGTTGAAGAGGCCACGGTAGTGTGGTAGCCAAGTTTGAATCACGCAGGTCTAGCTACCACTGCCGCTGTGGTGCATCTGTGAGTGGTGATGTTGGTGAAACGTGATGATGGTGAAACCTGATGTTGGTGCAACCTGCAGTTGGTGAAACCTGATGTTCTTAAAACATGTTGGTGGCAGACCACTATCCACACTCACAACCACACTCCAGCGTTTCGTAGGTACCTACCTAAACCGCGACATTCTCACTGCAAAACTCATATCCTTTTCAGCGATAAGACCATGGGTTCCATACTCCACACGTAATATCTCTTAAAAAAACTTTTGCATGTAAATGCTTACGTACTAAAATCTACTGAACTTGGGATCTTTTTAGCCAGTTTTCAATTGTTTCCGAGCACGTGACTACTCATGTGACTACAATTGACAACATACGGCTGTGGGTGGCGCCATCATTTGAAGGTGTCAAACCCAAGTGACAGTTATTGCTTCTGTGAGTTGTCGCGTCATTTCTCGTGTGTTATGATTCGTTTGGGATCGACTACGGCAACGTGCGTTGCTGCCATCAATCATAATGAAGACAGCATTCAAAAGATGTTTAGCCCGTTCAAGTACTGCAGTAAAGCTCTGTTTGGACGTCACTTACGAGGTAGGTACACGTATGAGCTAGCTAGAAAGTAGCTCGTATACGCATACTGGCAAGGCAACGCCTTGCACTACAAGTATGTACCAGTCTTAAGAGGAAACGCGTGCCCACAACAAAAACTCTTTCGCACAGACTTGGCTTCTTTTTTCCCCGTCTGCGATTGTTCTACACGTGACTTGTCATATGACTACAACGAAGCAGACGCGGCTGTGGGCGGGTCCGATCACTGTCTCGCCGCCAATTGATCCGCAGGCATCCTGGTATTGACATGCCGAGGGTCGGTGAGTGGTCATGTACGGTCACGAGGGCTACGACTGGGATAGATGACGCTGGGGATGTAAGTTATTGGCATCGATCATCAGCAGGGTTATTCTCATCTAGATGTCATTACCATGGCAGTATTTAAGTCAATAATTCTTCGAAATAGATATCAGGATCTTAAAATTGACCAACTAACTCGAATATTTAGCTAAGGCCTCTTCTATGCAAGGTGTATCTGTGAACATTTACATCCATAGGGATCCATCCATATGGAAAGTCTGCCACGGTAATGATATAATTGATGAGAGTGACCCAGCAGTGACCGGTGTTCGCGCAGCAACTATTAGGTATGGCAAATGGGCGTTCATGAGGGGCAATTATCGCCAACCGCAGAAAGCGCGTTATGGTTTTTCAGATTTACAGCTATTAACAAAAATAAAATATGGGAATTACACGATAAAATGAGAGAAAAGAGAGAGAGATATATTCTCATCAATTCAGATGAATGCCATAGCCAAGTTACTCAAGTACCTATTACAAAATTGTGGTTGATTGAATTTTAAAACTCAATGTGATTAATATTAAATTGAAAATCATTTGCAGAACTTGTTGATGACTCATCTAGAGTCTAGACATGCGCTTACAAGTAATCACGATTTCCGAACCGAATTAAAACTTTCACCAACGCTGACTTTTTATGTTAAGAAATTATGTTAGAGCAGGTCTTACATTTGATGCTTAGTGACTCCACAGTGTAAATAAATACCGATACTAGGATCTTGGGTTTGTGATCACCAATCCGCATTAGGCAAGCGTGGTGATTAAGCCTAATCCCATCATAGTAGCGATGACTTGATTTCTATGATGGAGGCATTTGACCTGCAGTGTGGAAAGTATATAGGCTGATACTTTTGGTTTACCTTGCCAGCCTCCGGGGGTATAGTTCCGCCGCTGGATTAATCATATGAAATCATTTACATTGTCGTACTTTACCAATAAAAGCTTTTGGCAGCGTAGGTACTTTTGTATGTTAACACTTATTCTTAAGTATTCATCATCATCATCATATCAGCCCACATCCACCCACTCCTGAGTACAGGCCTCTTCTCTATCACGCCACTGTCTACGGTTCCCCAAGCCAGCCTCATCCATAGTTTCCCCACTACCATTACAATATCGTCAGACCAACGAGTAGGTGGTCTACCCACAGGACGTCGTCCCAATCTTGGCTGCCATTCGGTAAGTTTTATAGAACTATGGGGTCGATGTTGGCACGCGAGTGTATGAGCTGAAGTGGAGATGGGCAGGACACCTGGCAAGGCGCAAGGATGATAGGTGACTATAAAATTTAAGTATTAGATAGAAAAACATGAATATTATGTGCGCGCCCGCTGGCAAGCTGGATAGCATACTGCAAGGTACCATTTGACTATCAAGTGTCTATTGTGTGTATTTTAGCAAAAAATATTTATATGTTTAATAAGCGTTGAATAGGTAGGTAAGTAGTTTATAATTGTTTGACAATTACTCATACAATAAAGCAATAAAGGATCGGCAATCACATGATGAAAGAATAGCGTTTCTTAAAACATATCATTTTGGCAATCATTGTACCATTAAACGGCCTGTCTGAATGATTGATAAGGAATTAATATGCCCCAATACGGGCCAATGACTCGTTGTTTTACTACAAATCACGTGCTAACAATTCAATATAAATTAATGGAAAAGCGTCTATAAATCAAGAAATCATTTGCTGAGGAGCGAAATTGGTACAATCCACTTTTTTTCATGTGATAGTGCAGTATTGCAAACGGATCACCTGATAGTAAGCGATTGCCGCCGTTTATATACAACTGCAACACCAGTAGATTCACAAGTGCACTGCTAACCTAACTCCCTTTCCCCCAATTGGGCCTCCGGTACCCTCACTCAGACGACGAAACAGCGCAGGCGCTGCTTCACGCCGGTCTTTTGTGAGGCTGTGGTACATAGTTATGGAGAGGTGATGGTACATAAGTAATTAGTAGTACTTAGAATTAACTCTGATTCTTAATCATGTGGAGTAAACAGACAGATGTCAATGTGTCATCCCATACATTATCACTCAATTTGACAGATGCAAAATGTCAAAATGTATTTTGACCATTTTCATCTATCCTGTTTACTCCACATAAATACATAGTTATGAAATCATTAGTTAAGTACTAGTCATTGATTAATTTTGAAGGTTCAATTTAAGTTAAAAAGGGTAAAACTAAGTAAAATTTAATAATAAACAATACCCGTTTGTAAAGCACATAAACCATAAGTAGTACCAGCTAATTGTAGCAGGTGTTACATATTCATTGTATCAGGGCGCGGACTACGGCGATAGGTCGCCGGCATAACATTAATCGGCTCTTAACCTTTCTTGAATGTCACGCGACGTTAGCTGCGTGACATTCACATTATTACAGCAAAACTAGCGAGTAAGTACTTTTAAATAAATTATTATAAATAAATGCGCCAGACAATCACACCAATAAACCTGGTCACAAACTAGGGCAACCTAGCCCCATGGAACTCCTTATTACTTATACTCTGATTTATAATCATGTAAACTGCCAGATGAAAATGACAGTTTTCTATGCATTTTGACATTTTGCATGTGTCAAATTGAGTGATAATGTATGGGGATAACACATTGTCATCTGTCAGTTTACTTTACATGATTATGAATCAGAGTACCTATAGTTCCTCAAGATTTAATTTCACGACTTTATTGACAGAGTATTACCGAATACTAGATCCTGGTTTAAGAATGCCCCGGCTCTGATGCTACCACAAAAATAAAAACCTGCCAAAATAAACAATTTTTTAAGGCAAGAGTGAACAGGCATCTTCTAGGCAAACGCTTGTCAGCCTAGACCTAATCGTCACTTTTCATCAGGTGCGATTGTGGTCAAGCGTTGGCCTATAGTCTAATAAAAACTAATATATGAATAGTAAGACTTTAGTGACGCCCATTTATATCTGACTAGTCATTATAACAAGTGGTGATATTCCCCAAGATTTTTCGTTTTTTTTTCGTCACGCACGATAAATCAGCGTCACATCACAGGAAGATGAAAAGAAACCTTGGTTTCGTCAAATTTAACGGCAGACAATCTGTCAGACCTGGGAGAGTGGGTGAATGTATACAGGGTGTCTCAGTCTGTAATTACTTATGTCTTTTTTTTCAAGGTAAACCTGGTTTTGATAACCTAGCGAGCTTTATTTACCTAAGTCAAAGTGTGGTGGTTGATTTAGAAAAAAAATCATTTGTTTTTCTAAAGATTGTCAATCTGAGTGTTTAACATTCAGTTTGATAGCTTTAAAAATAGGAACCGTAAAAATACAGACTTTTGAAGATAGGTAATTTAAGATTAAGATTTAAAAAAAATACAGGAATCCATATAACTTCAAAACTACTACTTACTTTGGACACTAATGATAGATTGGTTCTGTTTTCCACAACGGATTTTTAATTTAGCTTAGTAGGTTTAATTTAGGAATTGGATTTTTAATAGTTTTATATCAGGGCAATCGGACGATCTACAACTTGGTCCCTTAACTCTCGTTTATTACGTTTCGGGAGACCCCTAATTGGGCTTTGGAAAATGGTTGATGCGTTTGGCAGCACAAAATGTGATAGTATCCACGCAAGTAAGTAGTAGCCGCAGCAGTAGCAGTAGTAGTTCGTCTACGCAGTATTACGTCTGTCTATTAAGGCGGCGGTAGCACAAATGCTGATTGCTTAATGTAACTTGCTCACCATCAGATGAAACAAAATGAGTGCATCCTGTATAACCCGGGCTGGCAGAGTGCGCGCGCGGCGACAGCGCGTCTGATCGTCTCCTCGTAAATCGCTGCAGCGTGTTCGTAAAAATATAAATAGGTTTACTGACACTATTCTCGTAAGCGACCACTAAAATCTGGCGACATCTCACGAAATTTAATTCTAATCTTTTGAGGAAAATCGGTGGTATGTTTACTTTCTTCTTCTTTGAATATAAACACAAATCTTGCTACTTTCTTTGGGGTGTTTCAGCCTGAAAATAAGCCTTACGGCTGACTTACGTCAAGACTCCGAAAATCGGGACAGCGTCAGTCCTCAGCAAAAGCAGAAGACCAGCGTGAAGCAGCGCCTGCAGTGTTCCGAGTGAGTGAAGGCAACGGAAGCCCAATCGGGGGGAAAAAGGAAAAGGTTGCCAGCGTACTTGTGGCTCCACTGGTGTTGCGTGTCTATGGGCAGCGGTAATCGCTTGCCATCAGATAATCAATATGCTATTAATTGTTACTTAACACATAAAAAAAGCAGCGTTCCTCTTTTGGTAAGTTCCAAAAGGAGAATGCCTTTTGGTGGTAAAAGTGGAACGTCTAACTTATACCACTTTTACACTCAACGACTTTTTGTTCTAAGTTCATAATAGTGCCTTGATAAGAAGCTCAAGAATCCGTCTTTTTCCTTTGTCCTTGCTTTTTGTGGTCCAAAAATACGAAAAATCTGTCAGCATAGTAACACAGACCTCGTTCACTTTCTATTAGGTGCCCATGCTGCACAGCTGAATTGAAAAACATGTCAGACACTAAGGTCATTCACATACTTTAAAAGTATTTAAAGATTTCTCATTTTCAAAGACTTTCGCTGTCAAATCTGACGGCGGAAGTATCACCGAAAAATCCTCGGATTTGCGATCCAGATTAAAAATGCTGATTGAATGGCACATAAAAATGATCTGTGAATATTTTCTCAACATGTTTCATCTTACAAGATACGTTTGACGTCAACACTACATTGATCTTCGTGTTTCGAGGAAGTGTGTTATAAAAACGGATCTCTTTATGTGAATTGGCGAGATGTATTATGAACAGTTTGTAAAAACCAAGATGATTTATGAATCATCTCTTACTACAATGTTACGGCGCTGACGATGACACAGACATGTAAAAAACTATTCTTTACTATGTTGAAGCAAAGGAGTTCTTCTTTATATTCATAAAACAATGAAGTAACGTCAATAAACTAGTATTGAGTAACCCAGGAGGAGGCTGACTGTGAATTTCTGATCGGCGGCGGCAGATTATTCCAGCATTTAGTGGCAGCATAACGAAAGCTGCCACGGAACGCAGCCGTTCTCCGTTTAACCACGCTTCGGCATGAATGGTCTGATCTAACCAACTCCAGGGAGGACGCAAGTGAGTTGCCGAACGTTATTTATACCAGTCAAACCAATAACTGCCAGCCATTATTACACTTGAGGTGAAGCGGCGCAGAGACTGCGCGGCGACCTTTCGTTTCATATAAGATTAGCCTATGACGCACGCGCTCCCTGAGAGTCTGCAGTATAAAGCCACAAGTGCCTATATGCATGAAGAATATTGCGATTATAATAATATGATATTACTCATAAAATTTTATCGTTATGGAGCCCCGGGTAACTTTTTTTAAGTAATAGGTATGTAGCCGACAAGCAGATCACCTGATGGTAAGCAATTGCCGCCGCCCATAGACACCTGAAACACCAGTAGAATCATAAGTGTGCTGCAAACCTTTAGCCTCACTCACTGACTTGTCGAAACACAACGCAGACGCTGCTTACGCTGGTCTTCTGTGACGCTGTGGTATCACTCCGGTTGAGTTTAAATTAAGATAGCGACAAATAAATAGCAATCAGCAAATTACATTCGGCTCTTTCAAAAACATGTTGCGACTGTGAACCGGATCCTATTGAATTTCTTTTTGACCGGTTTACCTATTTGCATACAAGTGGCTCGCCCTCACATCGTTTCGGGACCTAACTTAAGTAGTTTAGTTATAAATGTAGATGGCGCTGGAAGTCGATTACATCGCACATGTTTCACTTTTTCGGTTTACTTTATGCCTTGACGTTTAGGTAATAGATAGTTTAAAATAATTTCTTCGCATTACTTAAATGTCATCATATTTTTTTTTAATTTAGTTATAGGTTCCATCATAGAAATCTAGTCAGTGCTACCGTGATGAGATTAGGCTTACCATTAGGTGATTACACCACGCCTAATGCGGATTGATCACAAACCCGAGATATATTCCTATTTCACAGTTATTATACCATTCTACCAGGACGTGCAAAGTACCACCAAAAAAGCCACCACGTCAAAAGAGTGTATTGCCCCTTCTGGTCCCCGACTTCCTGAACTCTGACGTCAGAACCTGACCGCTTGAATCAAAATAACTGCAGAGACAGCTCGGCGATCCTCTCATCCTAC
The DNA here is from genome assembly GCA_014851415.1 of Cnaphalocrocis medinalis. NCBI lineage: Eukaryota > Metazoa > Arthropoda > Insecta > Lepidoptera > Crambidae > Cnaphalocrocis > Cnaphalocrocis medinalis. The sequence continues at coordinate 9,910,268 of CM026292.1, forward strand.
GTCGTCTTGCCGATGACGCGGGCGCAGCTTCTGGTGCCCTGAGTGTTAGCAACAGACAGACATAAATATTGAGATTAAAATAATCTGTTTGATTTAATGGCATGTGAGCTAATGGAAGCTATGTCTGGTGTAGACTTGGCAATGGATAGGAAATATACACACTAACGTGACGTTATGTTGGTCTAGTGGTTTAAGTACCAGGCCGTGATCTCGGGGTCCAGGGTTCGATTCCCGGGTCGAGCAATAAGTACCTATGTTTCGAATTTTTCAAACATAGCTCGGGATTCACGTCGGGATTGTGGTCTAATCCGCATTAGGCAAGCGTGGTTATTAAGCCAAATCCCATCATATGCCTTTGCCCAGTAGTGGAACAGTGTTTATGGAAAGTCTGATATTTTACTTTTTATACACGCTAAGATGTTATTGAATCAACAACGTAACATTTACCGTCTTTGTTCTGATGCCAATAACAGTTCGCACACAAAAGCCTTAATTAACATTAGGAAGGAGTTTGATTGATGTGGAACTGCCTACGGTGTTTCACATCTGACACACAAGTGGAATCATAATGTGCGTTGCCAACCTTTAACTCCCTTTCATTCATTCGGCGAAACACAAATCTTGCTACTTTCTTTGTGGTATTCCAGCTAAATACGTAAGCCTTACGGCTACCTTACGTCATGACTCCGAAAATCGGGTCAGCGTCACTCCTCAGCAAAAGCAGAAGACCAGCGTGAAGCAGCGCCTGCAGTGTTCTGAGTGAGTGAAGGCAACGGAAGCCCAATCGGGGGGAAAGGGTAAAGGTTGCCAGCGCACTTGTGATTGCTGTTGAGGGTATCTCCGGGAGATGGCAATCGCTTGCCATCAGATAATCTGCTAGTAAGCTACATATCACATTAAAAATGAAGCGTTCCTCTTTTGGTACCAAAAGTGGAACGTCTGGCTTATACATCTTTTACACTCAACGACTTTACGTTTCAAGTTTAAAATAGTCCCCAGTGACTTGATAAGAAGCTCAAGAATCCGTCTTTTTTCTTTGTCCTTGCTTTTTGTGGTCCAAAAATACGTAAAATCTGTCAGCAACAGCAGTAACATAGACCTCGTTCACTTTCTATTAGGTGTCCATGCTGCACAGCTGAAAGGAAAAACATGTCAGACACTGAGGTCGTTCACATACTTTAAAAGTATTTACAGATATTCTCATTTTCAAAGACTTTCGCTGTCAAATCTGACGGCGGAAGTATCACCGAAAAATCCTCGGATTTGCGATCCAGATTAAAAACGCTGATTGAATGGCACATAAAAATGATCTGTGAATATTTCCTCAACATTTTTCGTCTTACAAGATACATTTACGTCAACACTACATTGATCTTCGTGTTTCGAGGAAGTGTGTTATAAAAACGGATCTCTTTATGTGAATTGGCGAGATGTATTATGAACAGTTTGTAAAAACCAAGATGATTTATGAATCATCTCTTACTACAATGTTACGGCGCTGACATGTAAAAAACTATTCTTTACTATGTTGTAGCAGAGGAGTTCTTCTTTATATTCATAAAAACAATGAAGTAACGTCAATAAAGTAGTATTGAGTAACCCAGGAGGAGACTGACGTGAATTTTTGAACGGCGGCGGCAGATTATTCCAGCATTTAGTGGCAGCGTAACGAAAGCTGCCACGGAACGAAGCCGTTCTCCGTTTAACCACGCTTTGGCAATAATGGTCTGATCTAACCAACTCCAGGGAGGACGCAAGTAAGTTGCCGAACGTTATTTATACCAGTCAAACCAATAACTGCCAGCCATTATTACACTTGAGGTGAAGCGGCGCAGAGACTGCGCGGCGACCTTTCGTTTCATATAAGATTAGCCTATGACGCACGCGCTCCCTGAGAGTCTGCAGTATAAAGCCACAAGAGCCTATACGCATGAAGAATATTGCTATTATAATAATATGATATTACTCGTAAAATTTATTTTTACCCGGGACCCGGGGTAACTCTTTTTATGTGATATTTAGAAGAAGAGCAGGGGCAATTTTAGTGCAATCAACATTAAAGTCGAGATTTAGAGATTTCATACAATCGTCCACACAATATTATATTTCGACTTTAATTTCGAGTGCACGAGAATTGCTACCCTGATCACCTGATGGTAAAGCGATTGCCGCCGCCGATAGACACCTGCAACACCAGTAGAGTCACAAGTGCGCTTGCAACCTTTGACCCCGTTTTCTCCGGTACACTCACTTAATCGACGAAACACAGCGGAGCCGCTGCTTTACGCCGGTCTTCTATGAGGCCTTGGTATCACTCAGGTGGAGCCAACGCTCCCACGGTTATCATCTGTTTATTTTCACAGTCGTAAGGCCCATACAGCAGACACAATAGTTGTTTTATACTTACCTTTTAAAAGGCTTTTGGGTCTTACGTCGTTAAAGCACTCTACCAGGACATGCAAAGTACACCCACTAAAAAAGCCACCACGTCAAAAGAGTGTATTGCCCCTTCTGGTCCCCAACTTCCTGAACTCTGACGTCAGAACCTGACCGCTTGAATCAAAATAACTGCAGAGACAGCTCGGCGATCCTCTCATCCTACGTCGTCTTGCCGATGACGCGTGCGCAGCTTCTGGTGCCCTGAGTGTTAGCAACAGACAGACATAAATATTGAGATTAAAATAATCTGTTTGATTTAATGGCATGTGAGCTAATGGAAGCTACGTCTGGTGTAGACTTGGCAATGGATAGGAAATATACACACTAACGTAACGTTATATTGGTCTAGTGGTTTAAGTACCAGGCCGTGATCTCGGGGTCCAGGGTTCGATTCCCGGGTCGAGCAATAAGTATGTTTCGAATTTTTCAAACATAGCTCGGGATTGTGGTCTAATCCGCATTAGGCAAGCGTGGTTATTAAGCCTAATACCATTGTAGGCCTTTGCTCTGAAGGTGGAACAGTGTTTATGGAAAGGCTGACAATTTACTTTTTATACACGCCAAGATGTTATTGAATCAACAACGTTATATTATAATGTCTTTGTCATGATGCCAATCAAATAACAGTTCGCACACAAAAGGCTTTATTAACATTAAGAAGGAGTTTGATTGATGTGGAACTGCCTATACGGTGTTTCACCCCGCTTTATGCGTTAGGTGGCAGAAGAGCAGACGGATCACCTGATGGTAAGCGATTGCCGCTATCCATAGACATCTGCCACGCCAGTAGAGTCATAATGTGCGCTGCCAACCTTTAACTCCCTTTCATTCATTCGGCGAAACACAGCGTAGGTGCTGCTTCACGCCGGTCTTCTGTGAGGCCGTGGTATCACTCCAGTCGAGCCGGCCCATTCATGCTAAAGCATGACTCTCCCACAGTTGAATTAATACCCATATTAAGTGATAAGTGACATTGAGATGGGACATAACACTGTATAACACAGGCTTTGTACTCAATGGGTGTTTTCATCTGTTACTATGGAAACTATACTACATACTCGTACATAGAAGTCACTATGAAGACTCGAAAACAATAGAATCAAATATCCCTGACCTACTTCCAAGCCATATGTTGTGGTTTATAGGTATATTTTCTTCTTCCATACATCGAAATCGATTGATTTGTTCATCTGTAGCCTCCATATTTGTAATTACAAAACAAAGGCTGGAGCTACTTCGCTCTGTGAAGTTTCATTTCAATCTAGTGAGGTACAGACAGCCACACATCAGGTTACCACAATCTGTCAAATTTCCTCGACTGATTTTCAACCTAATGAGTTTGTCACAAAGATGAGAGTTGATTGAAGAAATTTGACAGTTTTGTATACTTTGATGTGTGGCTGTATGTACATAATGTAGCCAACACTTCGGGGACACCGAAACAGGGATATACTTTGTTTTCATATTTTATTGTTAGTCTAGCGTTGATCTAAAGTTAAGTAGGTATTGTTTTTCTTTTCATAAGATTTTCTTCTTTGTCCAAGAAATGATCACAATTACTCTCGATCTTAAATAAAAGAATATCTTAAATAATAGGTATTCTATTATTTTCGTATGAAGGGATTGTTAAATTTGACTCAAAAAGCTATAACTATTTGATATCGCCGCGCTGGTGGAAATGCGGCCCTCCCGAACTGCAATGGGACGATGGTCCTCCCATTGCATTGCATTGCATTGGGTATGCATAAGGCATGGGCCTTATGCATACCCCACCGGGCAGGGGCCAGGGTGGTGGGACCCTCCGTCTGGGAAAGGAGCCCAGAGGCATACCCACTAAAACACCAGCGAAGCATCATCATCACCATAATTAAGGGAGATCGTGTAAAACCTAGTTACCTACCTAATCACTATCTGTAGCGCTACCATGAGTTGACATCTAAAGCTGACATAACGTAAACTATTGCTCTGTCTCTTTCAAATGCATCACAATGGAAGAGACAAAGCGATAGTTTTCGATAGCGAGGATAGTATTTCAAACTCATGGTAGTGCTAATGATGCAAATGCACGTCTCACTTATCCAGACATTTCTTCTTAAAGCTAATCTTATCTATCCAAACACCTTTCTTTATCTATTCAAAAACCTAGTAGGTTTATTATAAAAAACGTGTTCCACATGAGATAAGCGCCGACTGTCGGCTGCGATGAGCCACTCGACACTTAGTTGGCAGCGCGATAACTTTGGCAGACGTTCGTAAACAGTAAGCTTTATTTATCAAAATGTTAAACATTGTCGTATAAATAGGCGCCTAAGGACCGGTTTTCACTGGGATACTGTGTGGGATGTTGAAGTAGATACTTTTAGTGTAAAGATCGCCAGGAAGAAGACAAAATGAAAACTCGTTAAGCTCTATCTTTCTGGTTTCCATAGTACAAGCACAGAATACTTAATAGTAAGGTAGGTATTGTTCATTATAAAGAGCGGTCGTATCGGTACGTAGGTAAGGCGCAGACAATAGTCGCGCGCGTATCGCCGCTCCCTACTTAACTGATTGGCCCCTCCGGAGCGGAGGAGGATTCGTACCTACACGCGGAGTGGGACAGGCCTGGTACAAGGGAAAACCTTAGTTTGGGATCAGGACAATGTATGTGATGTTGTCTCAATTTATTTATTTATTTATCTAAGTTGCGTTCAAAGCTGTCCCTGTGTCGCCAAGGGTACGCTGAGAAAGGTCTCAACCAGGAACCAAGGGGTTCAGGATTTGGAATACCCTATTACAATGAAGTGATGTACGTCTGACCCTCGCAACCTTCGCAAACTCTTTAACAGGGAAACCATACCTACTATAACTGTGGGAGAGCCACGCTTCGGCATGAATGGGCCGGCTCGACCGGAGTGATACCACTGCCTCACAGAAATCCGGCGTGAAGCAGCACTTGTGCTGTGTTTCGCCGAGTGAGTAAGGGTACCGGAGGCCCAACCCGAGGGGAAGGGGATAAAAGTTTGGTAGAGCGCTTGTGTCGCCACTGGTGTTACAGGTGTCCATGGGCGGCGGCTATTGCTTACCATCAGGTGATCCGCCTGCTCGTCTGTCACCTATCACATAAAAAAATAAAAACTGAATCATGGTTGCACGTTTCAAACACTATCCGAAACGTGCTGGTTTCCTCACATGACCAATATAAAAAGGATTCTAATTTTTGCCATTTGGCTACGGAACCCTAACAATAAAACATTTAAAACACCTCACTCCACCACTAACGTGCCTATGGGCAGCGGGAATCGCTTGCCATATAGCCACCTATCACATAAAAAAAAGTGAATTTGGAGCTCGAAACGTGCAGAAGTGAGTTGTTATAGTTGAATAGGTACCTAAGTATAGTTGCATTACGTGTTATCTAATCATGTACAATAACGTCACTGACAACAAAGTAAGTAAAATTGTGTAGGTAGTTTCCCGAGTTGAGTATCATTCACTGACAATTTCTATCATTGAAATACTCGCATTAAAATAAATCAATTAAATAATTTTATTTGCCCTGTGTCCTCGAATGTCTCTCGAAAACTCTGACGCTATTTGTATTATGAAACTTTATACGATCATCACGAAGTCAGCACAACCAATCGAATGTTTGGTCCGGTTAGCATCATTTCAGGCAATAGACGTCCACTTCTGGAAATAGGCCTCCCCCAATTTTCTCCAACCAGTCGGTCCAGTGCCGCTCATCATCATCATCATCATCAGCAACCCACGGTCGTCCACTGCTGGACATAGGTCTCCCCTAATGCACGCCACCGCTCCCGATTTTCGGCCACTCTCATCCAGCCCACTCCAGCCAGCCTTCGAATGTCGTCATCCCATCTTGTAGCAGGGCGTCCCTGACATAGCCCACCGAATTAGCAAACTAAAGTGGCAATGGGCTGGTCACATTAGCCGCAGTGCCGCTCGCATCCAAAGAATTCCCGCGGCTTTCATTAAGTCGTCGGTCCATCTTGCTCTTCCTATACGCGGTCTTTTCGCCTCAACGGCCGCCTGTTCTCCTCGTAATGTGCCTTACCCATTGCCACTTGAGCCACGCCATTCTTTGGGCAATGTCTGCGATCTTAGATATCCTGCAGATCTTATAATTTCTGTCTGTGATAATTTCTGAGACGATCACTAAAAGAGATTCCGAGCATAATAATATATTATGATAGTTCTCTCCATTGCCCTCTGAGTGACTTTGAGCCTTCTTAAGCTGCCCATTGCGATACCTACACTTTTCAGTTCATTATGTCATTATTAGCACTAAACAGATATTAAAGGCGTGATTTTCGTTTTGAGTCTGGTCCGGTAGCGCTCTAAAACTCAAACGCTCCTCAACTTGCTGCTCAAATAAGCTATTCCTTTCAAAGTCAACTTTGTGATAGAGACAACAAGATGGATTATCAAAATTCCTTGGGTGCTCCCAGTGAGGCCTGCCCTAAACGCATTTCGTATCTTATAAATGATGTCACGTGATGCAACCGACGCGTCTCGACGGCTCGAAATTGTGTTTTTGGGTCATGTTTAACAAGTTTTTCACGGGATTAAGGAAAGTGTGACGAAACTTTTACCTGGAACGAGACGGGTGAAATAAAAATGTAACGGGAAAATAACCTGGCATTTCGAAATGTTTGGAGTTGCAAACTGTTCAGTTTCCAGGAAAAATTGTTACATTTCTACAACTTTTCTTATTTTCTAGGGGCTTGCGACTCGCGTCACGCGTCACGTGCTCGTAAGAAGAAAACTGGTGGCTTATAACGAAGTCGTCCCGTAACGAATGAGAATATACCTATCACATTCAAACAAAAGCGCGCACAGCGCGTGTGAAAGAGAGGGGAACTCCGATTCGGTCGTAACGTCCACTTCAAATTAGGCCCTCTGGATTGCATAGAAAAATGTATGGAAGACAAGTAGTTATAGCAGACCTTGTGATCCTAGAAATTCAATACAGGTGTATGACTGTTTGAGTATCATCACATGCCCATTGTATGCAATCTATTGTTTGACTATTTATAACTGTTAGATATACGAGATAAGCCATACAATAACAGAAAATAACAATAAACAAATAAAATAGAAACGGTAAAAATAACTAACAATGTATGGGTAATTACCAATTGCTCGTTTCCTCCTCATCTCATAAAAAAATGTACCTCTTACCTACATATCCCGCCTACATATAATCGCCCCGATGGTTTACTGGTTCAAGTACCGGGAGGCGATCTCGGGGACCCCGGTTCCATTCCCGGGCCGAGCAAAAATATGTTTCACATTTTTTTTCATACCGTATGACATAAGTATAATGTGGCAGGAGGTACGCAATCTATATCCATCCATATCCATACTATTTATAAAGAGATTGCGCGATGTAATTGAGCACAGCGCCATCTATTGGTTCATTTCTGAATTACGTTCCCGAAGCGAAGTGAGGGCGGGCCACTAGTAAACAAATAAAAATACTTAAATAAATAAGTGGCAGTGAAGCCATCAATTATTAATTTCATGACTTTATTGACACATTAGACATTAAAGCACTAAACACTAACTAAGCGTTGGGCGGGTTGGAGGATCGAATAAAATGGCGAACTTTGACGTAGACCCACCTTGGATCGCTGAGCCAGGATAAAGTAAGTATTTATTATTCTGACGGTAGGAGACCAAGACCCAACTTGGATCGCTGAGTCAGGATAGTAAGTATGTAAGTATTGACACAATAGACGTACTTTACGTTTCGAAGAACTATAATGGTTTATCTATAAATTACCTATCTACACACTTATCATGTTCATTTTGTACTACTTCCTTCAATTTCATGAAATCGAGTCAATAATCTGTTTGCCAGCGGTACTTCCCTATAAAAAGGCATCGATTATAATCTGTTCTATTTATAATATCTTATCATTACAAACATAAAAACACAAGTTACCTACCAAATGGCGCCGCAGCGTTAGTGGTCTGGGAATGAAATAAACCGATTAAAAGTAGGTACTGTGACGTGGTGAAACCAACTGAATAAATGTTTATTTACAGCAAATGCACTTCGATGCATACAATTTAGCCAGTTGTCTATTTATTAATATATATTTACTTTAAAATATAATACTTTATATCTTCCGGCCGATATTTCGGTTACGGCTTGGACAAATTTTAAATTATTTTGATACTTACTTACAGGAGGCAAACGAACAGAAGGATCACCTGATGGTAAGCCTGAATGAATGATCCGTCTAAAGGCGCTGCCCATGAATACACGCAACACTAGAGGAGTCACAAGTTTCCGCCCTTTAAAAAGGATAAGCTCGCTTTTTGAAGGTTTGCAGGTCGTATCGGTCATTAACTAGGGCAGCGGCTATCTCCTACCATTACGTGAACCGTCTACTCGCCTGCCACCTTGACATCACTTAAAAAAAGCAGTACATTTCTAGAAATAGAGCTGACAAGAAAATTTCAAAATTGAAATTAAATTTTCTTAGGTATATAAGGAAGATGGCAGACAGAAGCTGAACTGAATTAGCCGAGGATAGATCAGATGAAAATGGTCAACATCTGGAGACGTGTATTGGAAATCTATACTAATATAATAAAGCTGAAGAGTTTGTTTGTTTGTTTGTTTGTTTGTTTGTTTGTTTGTTTGTTTGAACGCGCTAATCTCCGAAACTACTGGTGCGATTTGAATAATTCTTTTTTTGTTGGATAGTCCATTTATCGAGGAAGGCTATAGGCTATAAACATAATAATATTAAGGGGGTTGTAAGGGGTTAAAAGGGGGGTAAAAAGTTACTTTTCCACGCGGACGAAGTCGCGGGCGGCCGCTAGTCGATGATAAATGAAAATTTAAAATGTTATTAAAGTTTAATCAACAGCATGCATTTTGCTTTTCTATATAACAGCATCATCTTTTCAAAGCCACATGTGCCTTTTTCTATTGTGAGCCAGGTTTTCATTAAAATCAATAGGTATTCTGTTGAGGCTACCTACCTACCGTCGCTTTGTGCTCAAACGACAAACAGTTCGGCTTAGGTACTATGCTCTTGCGCAGTTAATTCGTTAACAGTAAAGTCGCGTTGGGGGAATGCTGCTGGCCCGATGTGCAATGGGCCGACGTCCTTATTTCAGGCTCTCCTTCGGTAGACTGGAGGCTACCGACTAAACCCCCAACTACGCTCCCTCCTTCGCCAGAGTGAGAAGGAGACATGTGTACTAGTTGATGAACTTTGACTACACGTTCCTTCCCAGGGGGTGGCCCGCATACAGCGCGGACCCTAAAATCATTGCTGCCCCCCATAGACATCCGCAACACCAGTAGACGCACAAGTGCGCTGCCATCTTTAACCCTTTCCCCCAATTTTGTCTCCGGTACCCTCACTGATAGAACAGTGACCAGCAAAAAATCTTGAAATTTTTGGGTGAGTTTTATTTGGGTGAGTTGCCACCTAAGCCACTCAACGAAGTACCTAATCAACATATATTTTATTTATTGAGGACAATCTGAGAGAAAAAGATCCAAATATGAGGTTGACAGGCACAAAAGCACAAACAAAGGAGGTATCTATATATATTGAGTCTGTCATCCTCACCCTGAAGGCCTGCTGAAATACCGTTTCACGCCCCGCCTAAAAAACCCAGGATTGTAAGAAGGAGGAAACACATGAATTGGAAGGATTTGTTTTGAAGTTGCTTCACTGTACTTCTGTATCCACTCGACGGTAATATCAGCTTGTACTCATTGGCCCGCATGTTGACATAACACTGTGTTTTTCTCTGGGAATACTCGGTACTCGCGTACAAGGATAACCGACCTGATACGCTTACATGCACTGTAATTAACTAATACGCAGTATCTGTCGGAAAAACTGCTATCTGAATCGCTTTTAGTAATTTTAGTAACGTAAATGGGTGAATTTCAACAAACTCCATTTTTGCCTAATTACGGTGGCGAATTTTAAAACCACTTTACATACATTTATGGGAGGCACATAATAGAATAAACATTGTAGTATTCAAAATATAGGAGGCATAAAAATATTATAATTATTTTTAGAGATATTTCAATTTGAAATTTTTACAAGCCACCGTAATTGTATTTGAGCCACCGTAATTTAATCCCTACCACCGCGATTATTTTAAGCCAGCGAAATTATAATAAATAAACAATTTTATTGTTTATTGTCAGTTATTGAATTAAATTATTAAAAATCTGAGTTTAATTAGATATAATATATGACATGTAGCTGTATTGCAATCACGTTAATATAGGTACACATAAGTTGATGTTAATTAATGTAACCTGTATGACTTTTTAATAAAGGTAATAGTCGTGTAGAATATGATCAGTTTTTAAGTTGTTGCATAGCAATAGTCGTAAGGGGGGGGGGGGGAATCAGGGTATGGTCTTAGTGAGAATTACTGTTAGTAAGTGAGAACGGCATTGCCAATAAAGTGCTAAGAAACCATCTGCAGTGCTAGTGGCGGAACACCAAGTTTAAGCAGAGCCCTAGCCAGTCCAAGTCACCTCACGTCACCGTCGTTCCTCCTGGAACCGTTGAACCACACGGCCGCCACCTTGAGGTACAGCTGAGCTCAAAGGCGAGTCTTCTGCGCCTCCAAACCGAACCAAACTCACAAGAAAGGAAACCCGAAACAAAACCGAGCACGCTTGCAGGCTCCAAGGTGGCAGCCCTACTAGCTTGCTAGGGTATAGTGGATTAATCACTGGCTTACCTGAACCCAGCTGAAGAAGTACAAAACCGGACCGATAAAGCTACAACGACCTTTGGCATGAAAATACGGTCACGAATAGCATGTTGGAATGTGCGAACACTCGGCGAGGATAGCCGACTAGCCTAAGTGGAAGCAGAAATGCTTAGATACAAGCTGCAAATACTCGTCCACAGCAAGTGCGTAGGAATGGATTTGGAGAACTGGGAACGTCCAGGGGCCTTACTTTTTTTTAATCTGGGAAGGAGGATGAAGAAGGCGTAGGTACGTGAAAACGGCGTAGGATTCCTCTTTTCTCACGTTGCGATGAAGAGCCTACTGGACTGGAAACCCATCTCAGAGCGAATCATCACGGCCCGATTCAACAGCAAAGCTTGCAAGATAATCGACCTGGCCGACGCCTTTGGGCTAAAACTGCGAAATCGCTTTTCCGCCCTCGAAAATGTCTCTACACTTTCTGTCAACGCGGAGTGAAACCATATCAAAATGGCCCATACAGAGACTAACTCCGCCGTCCTTGGACACAAAACACATACACGCGAAGACTGTATGTCTCAGAAAACCTGGAACCTGATTGAGACAAGACGGGAACTCCATCTTCAACTCTCTCTCCATCCAAAACTCAACAACCTCCAATACCGACAGATTCGCAGAGAAATTTACCGCAATACACGTCGTGATCGCCGATTGTGGGCTGACAGTATTGCCGAACGAGCTTAACGCACTGACAATGCCAGTAATCTCAGGGAGATATATAAGGCAACATTGATGTTGTCTCCCCCTACAGGAGGAAAAGTATTGAAGGCCATCCAATACCCGAAAAACGGGAAAGCCCTAGGAGTGGACCTCATCACAGCGGAAATGCTAAAAGCTGATGTCTGGACCGCTGCGAACGTGCTGAATCCCCTCTTGAAGAACAGCTGGCTGGCCGAAGAGGTGCCCAAGGATTAGAGAAAAAAAAGGATTTCTCACCACCGTACCCAAGAAGGGACACCTTAGTGAATGTGGCAACAGGAGAGGCATCACCTTGCTCTCAATTCCTTTTGAAGAGGTCTCTTGGATCATCCTAGACAGACTATCGTATCGAGGGCCGTCGAAGCTCTTCTTCGCAAAGAGCAGGTTGGCTTTCGACCCAACCGATCGTGTACTGACCAGATCAACACCTTGCGAATAATCTTCAAACAGGCATCAGAAGGGAAATGTATGTGACCTTTGTGGATTTCGAAAAAGTCTTTGAAACGCTATCTAAAATGAAACGTTATCTGGTGGCTCGTGAAATCGGAGTTTCCGAGAAGATCACAATCACCAACATAATCAAGGCCCTCTACTGGAACTATTCCTGTAGAGTCGAGTCGAGACGCATGAAGGCCTCGCCTCGGAGGACGTACCAGTTGATCCGGAGGTATGTCAGGGGTGTCTCCTCTCGCCTCTCCTCTTATTTGTCGCTCTGGATGGCATTATGCATTAAACCTAGAACAAACGCTGAGGCATAGAGTGGGGACTGTCCAACGTATTGGAAGATTTGGACTATGCCGATGACCTTTGCCTGTTGAGCCACACACGAGCTGACATGCAGGCCAAACTGGACGACCTTCGACGAGAAGCTCGGGAAATGGGTCTGAAGATAAACATCCCAGACCCAGGAAATGAGTTGTGGAGTGACAAGTTCTTCGCCGTTGCTCATCGGTACAAAGGGTGTGGAAAGAGTCCAGAAATGTACTGTAATTAGTAGAAAATCAATTTCAGTGGCACTGTACAATTACGGTGGCGCTATATTTCGCCACCGGAGCCACCGGGATTGCACCACCGGACTTAGAAACAGTAACAAAATTGGTATTATAAAAAAATATATTATCCCACCACTAACTTACAGTCTATAAATATGACAGTTAACTTAATCTCAATAAGCTATAAAACTGGATTTCATGTAAAGGAGAAAAGACAGCTCAAAATACATGCCACCGGTATTGATGAAAAACGTTCTCCTGCGCCACCGCAACTAGTACTTACTTGTTTGGCGGGAAAACGATGACAGCGCGCCGCATGTCCTTTAATCCCGATCATGGGGACACACTGAGCGGTAGGAGGAAGCAGAGCTCGTGTCTCCCAAAGCACATCGTGACAAGTAAAGAAGGATTCAAAACGCGCCACCGTTATTGCTATTTTCCGCGGGACATTTTTGAGATCGATATAAAATTCCAATTATTAATATTTAAATAATTCTGTTTGATTAATTTGAAGTCTCGTCTATTGTATTTTAAGTGTACATTATTTTAAAGTTACAATTATTCATCAAAAACTTACAATAACACTTTTATTGTAAACTAATGCAATTCGGACAGTCCACCGTAATTAGAATTTAGGTCTTCCATAATTTTTTAAACTAATAAATACATATCTAAAGGCTAAAACGCTGATGACATGTCATAAATAATAGTTCAAATATTTACCAAAAAAATAAAAACTGTTACTAGTAGCTCTCGATACATCGATTTTCAGCTTCGCCGCTAAAAAAAAGTGCTTGGGAAAATCACCCAAATGTGTGTGATCATGACACATGGCTGGGCTATCCTCGGTAAACGGGAGACGTGGGTTCAAACTTATTACTTCAATGACTAATTGACTGTGGAAGAGGCTTACTTTGGCATGAATGGGCCGGAGTGATACCACGGCCTCACAGGAAACCGGCGTGCAGTGTCTGTGTTTCGGCAACTTAGTAAGTAAGTACTGGAGTTTAATTTAGGGGTATGGGAATAGGCACTTGTGAAATGTATGAAAATACAAATGCATCATATCGCCTTATTGTATATACGCATGTCTATTGCTGTTATTTCATTCAACGTGCATGTTTTACAATTTAATAGTCACGCAAATCAAAGTCTATGAATAAATTGTCAAAGGTCTTTGGCCCATTGACACGTCACCAGTAACTACTCTATGTTTATTAATGGTAGACTTAAAGATCATAGCTGCGGCATGAGCGGCATCCAATCACAATGATTAGTTAACAACAGAGGACATAAGCATTAGATGAAGTCGAACCTAGATTAAAAAGAATCCACATTTATTTATTCCTTAGCGGCCGCCCGCGACTTCGTTCACGTAGAGTTACTCTCCATCATATTTTGAACAATCCACAAAATATTATTTTTATAAATTGTAGCCTTGGTATTATTCTGATGTACCTCTGATGTTCTGATGTAGGTACCTTAGTAGGTATATTATTGTAAAGTTTAATTAAATCCATTAGGTCCATCCATCCATCCATACATCCATACATACAAACTTTCACGTTTGTAATATTAGTGGGATTTACCTAAATATGTACAGTCGAGTTCAAAAATATGTATATACACTTTAAGATCTTGTCACAATACATATTTATAAGAAAGTGGAAGACGTTTTCTTATACATATGTACTGTGACAAGGTCCTAAAGTGTATACATATTTTTGAACTCGACTGTACTTTAAAGTGTGACTGCAACAAGCGCGCAGGGACTAAAAACGAAAATACGGGTAAAAAATAACCGAAAACCCTTTCTAGACTCTTAGAGTTTACCAGACAAATTGATGGTAGAATGCATAAGTCGATAAGTCTTCGATAAGCGTTGTAGAAACATTGATCGACGTCGACTTATCGATTCTACAATCGGTCGACGAGCAATATTTTAATAACACCGTAAGAATCACGGGAATTATCGCTGGCCGGCTGCGATTGTCCACTAAACTGATGTTCAACAGGCCTATGTCCACATAGCCCTTCGATATCAATGCGGAGATAGGCCCTTCCCCTTCTTTTCTGATGACATAAAGAGCCAGGAATGCATGCACCCGAGACAAGGCACATCAATTAAACTCCAATATGTAAACATTGAGTTATTTAAATACCGCCATGTGATCTATCAAGCTATTGAGTGACACTCACGTGGGGCCTGATCATCCAATGACAATAAATTTCACTTCGCACGGTCTGATGTAAGATCAAACAATGAAGGCCGCCGGTTGCATCATGTAGAAACAAAACATTAGCTTTATTGAACTCAATCTTTGTCATATTGCTAGGTACTTTATAAATCAGTAGATGGAAAAGGTTAATAGATAAAATCTTAATGGCTATTGGTCCAAAGATGTGATGCAAGATGGCGGATCTTGTAATGTTATTTTTTAACTTGTGCCTTTAGAATTATGGCTAATATTAATAATTGAGAAATACTTAATTCCTTCTTTCGCTGCCTTTGTCCGTTCTGCTTGACGCAAAGGTTGACTGGTAGAGAATGCCTATTGGCATTAAGTTCGCCTATTGTACGAAGTTTTGTGCAATAAAGTTTGAAATCAATTTAAAAATCGAATTTTTAGGTATTTTATATAAGTAAGTAATGGTAGTTTTTTGACCAAAATAAAATTGAATTTCTAATAACGGATTTTAATTTAAACGTAAATTAACTTGCAGAACATTATTTACATTCAATATCTAATTCTTCTGGTCTAAGTATGTGCAATAATTGCTCATACATCTAGAAATAATACCATCTATGATACGGTAAAAATAGCGTAACACTACTTATTGTACATAGTTTTTATGGCTTTGTTTTATGGATAATATAAAAGGTTACAGAAATAGCTAACCAACCATGCATTGGCTAGCTCGTGCAATAAAAGTATTTTTCCATTTTGTAACGCTAAAGCCATTATAGGCGATCGGGTAGGTATGGCTCACACTAAATAGAGTTTTTTTCTTTAAACGTTTAAAGAAAAAAAACTGAAACGATGAATCTTACGTAAGCAGGTAAGTGCAGTGGCGGACACATCAAGCTATACAAAACTGTCACATTTCTTCATTCGATTTTAAACCTTATAATGTGAAATTAGGTTAGAGCAGACTAGGCAAAAAAAAAACTTGAAATTCTCGTGCATGTTTTTTTCGGGCGAGTTTTCCCCTAACCTCAAATAAAATACCTACTAAGTAATAGCTCTAAATATACGATCGTATAGCTGTAAAACTACTAATGGCAACGCTGTTGGGATCAGTGTTTCAAACACTTAATATGGAATGTATTCGATGTTAAACGTCTTAAATTCATCAGACATCACAATATTCATTTCATATACTCTACTTTCACACTGTACCTACCTAATTAGCACCCTTAGGAAGTTAGTCTCAAACAAATTCTAAACCACAGTGTTTTTTTAAATGGGCGAAATTAATACCATTTAGGTATACTCATTCATAATAAAAGAGATCAGATATCAAACACGCACAGAGTGAGTCATAATAGTTTGACAGCTGCAAATGATCAAACAATTCATGAACCCTCTAAATGAGTGTCCCGATGAGTCAACCCGTGCCCGGTTTTTAGGTCACGCCTAAGTCAACGAGGGTCGGGATTACTCCAATAGTCCTCAGCCCAAATTGCTGTTATCCGATCCCCGGTATATAGACATAAACTCAGTCAATAAAATCGTGAAATTAAGACTCCGCGCAGACATACAAACTTTTAATCGGCCGATAGTTTGGTTGGCTTCTTAATCAGTATGACGATGTATGCAGGCGCACATTAGATACCTACAGTGATTCAGTATCGGCCGATAAAAAAGTTCGATGCGTACGAACCGGCCAACCCGACTAAACTATCGGCCGATAGTAAGTCTGTAGTCTGCGGGGACTCTTATTCTTGAGGACCTATTACGGAGTTTCATTAATATAACCAACTAGCTTATCCGCGCGGCTTCGCTCGCGCCCCCCTCTTCCCTAAAATGGGGGGTTAGAAAGGGGAAAAAGGTAGCCATGTTACTCTCCACTCTTTCAACTATCTCCACGTTGTACTCCAGGCTGTACGTAACCTAAGTAATTTTATGTTGATACGACGCTTTTTAACAGATTCTGAAAAAAAACTTGACAGTGAAATACAGAAACACTTATTTAGAATAGGCAATTAGGTATCATTGGCGCCGACTCCCAAAGTAGTGCACAACATTGTAGACATTTTCACATAGTTTTTGCTATCAACAGACCGGTCGCATCACATTGTCACAACAACATTAATGAAACGATAAGAGACAATTAACTAGGTCCCATCAAAAAACTCGCCACTATACCGGTAATTACGGTGGTTAACGAGCCGGTGCGCAGGAGTTGCCAAGAATCTGTCAAAACATGTCAGCGTGATCTTGCGCAGGCCTTGGCCCCGTAGGAAGCTGTCTGACTCCCGATCGGGGTATGTTTACAGAACGCGTTTCGACGAAGTGCGTTTCGCATTATTCTCACGCTCGAGTATTGTGGCTTGTCGCAGTGCTGAATTAGCCAGAAGCTTCACACTTCACAGCCAGTTCAAAGCTGAACATAGGTATACCCGAGTCGAGAGAAACTTAAACACTTTAGTACGGCATTGTTTTAAAGATACCCACAGTTACAATCACAGGCGTTTCGTTAAGCGATTCCTTAATGATCCGGCAGATAGAACCAAAATCATGGAATTAGCTTACCGGATACCAGCTTTAGTGGCAATGGACTGGCGATATCAGCCGTAGAACCAATAACCGATAGGGTAAACGAGGTCTGCAGTGAGATTGCGTCTCAGTAAAGGTTCTGCTTAGGCCAGGTGGAGTGGCGATCAGATCATATAGCTGTTATGAGCTTTATTGGAGTACTAGTGGCCCGCCCTCACTTCGCTTCGGGACCGTAATTCAGAAATGAACCAATAGATGGCGCTGTGTCCAATTACATCGCGCAAGCGTTTCGTGTTTTCGGTTTACCTATAAGCCTTGTCGTTGTCTACAGAAGTTATCTCTTTATAAATAGTATAGATAAGGCCAAGGCCGAGCGGAGGCGAAGCAAAGCGGTGAGATTGTGAAGGCCTATTTTCATTAGTGCAGTAGGAATAACTCATGATGAAAATATATGCAGTACAGTACCAACATCAGTCTACTGCCGAACGAAGATCTAAGTAGTGTTTTAGCATTCTCATTTGAGGCCTTCGGAGCAGCGATCGTAAAATAATCCTATGTCTTGCTACTGGCTATCGCTGAGCTATGGTTTTACTACGCAGTTTTGTTCTGTTAATCTACCACAATATTTGTGCCTTTATTTATACGACAGAAGACGGACAAAAACAAAGCAAATATGAGTGAAAGAATCATTTCTTTGGTCAGAGTTAATATTGAAACCGTAGCTTCTCACCTTGTCAGGGGAACAAGGTGTGGTGAGGGCTATACAAATTTGAGAGCACTTACTTCTGGTTTACATTTCCTTGGTTGGCTAAGACCCTTTTCAAACTAAATGAGCTTATGAACTTTCAAAAGTCAAGCCATAATAACATTCGTCAACATAAAACTATGGAATGAACTGTCACCAGCGGTATTTCCGAACCGATACGACCTACAAACCTTCAAAAAGCGAGCGTATTCCTTCTTAAAAGGTCGGCAGCGCATTTGCGACTCCTCTGGTGTTGCGGGTGTCCATGGGCGGCGGTAATCACTTACCATCAGGTGAACCGTCTGTTCGTCTGCCCTCTATCTCATAAAAAAATCGACATTGAAGATTTGATGATCACATATCGAGAAACACATGAGTGATTGATGGTGTAGATTCCTTTAGCATTAAGTTGTCAAAACACGAGCTTTCTGGAATCCATATCTCAGAAATCTGGCGCCGTCTTCATTATTCAAGCCGACATCAGTCACTTTTCCATACACTCCTAGCAGAATGGGATGAACGCCAGCAAATAATGATGTAATATATGTAGATATAGGTACGTACGTATCGTACTGGTTTTTCTAACATAATTGTGTAGATATTCTCATATTAAAAGAACGATAAAAACTATGTACTACGAGTACTACGACCCTGGAGCCCAATTCAAAAACAATTATATTAGTATTTCCGAACCGGTACGACATCCAAATATTCAAGAAACGAGCCTATTCCTTCCTAAAGGGCCGCGTTGCCGGCCGGTCCGCACTCCTTCTGGTGTAGCTGATGTCCATGGGCGGCGGTGTTCACTTACCATCAGTGACCCGCTTGCTCGTTTGCCTTCCTATACTATAAAAAAATAAAAATTCGCTTGCACTCGATATACGTATGGTATCGTATTAAACATTTCATATGAACGAATGTATGGAAAACTCTCATTCGATATGTATATCGAGCGCACGAGAATAGGGCTCCTGGGCTAAACGGAGAGAGGTGGAGAGGAGGAGGAGATACAGCGAAGTTTTTTAACGCTAACACTTTAATACAAAAATTATGTTTTTTTTAACATTAGTCATTGTTTTGTAATAAGGAGGTATATTGGTTAAATCACTGGTTCGAGTGATCCTGGCAACACTCAGGGATCGCTATCGGTGCGTGCCAACTGCGCAGTGCCCGCGGTCTGACACGATCCAGACTTGAGCCTCGAAGATATTATCTATTATTTATGATGATGGCTACTTGTTGACTCATGTACCTACTAAGACTTACGGATGGGCATTCCCGCCGCAAATAATGGAACACTCTAGACTAGTCAGGATAAGGCTCTGACGTTTCCTAAGAGAATATGGAGCACGAAACAGAAAAGTCATAGAAGACCAGCGTGAAGCAGCGCCTGGGCTGTGTTTGAGAGTGGGTGAGAGTGCGTATCGGAGGCACGTAACTTTTTTGAGGTCTGGATCCGCGCTGCACATCAGCTACACAAGAGGAATTACACAAATGTGCCGTCAGCCCTTTTAAAAAAATCCATAGTTTTGTCACAAAATACATATTGACACAGAAGGCTAACTGCCCACTAAGAGCTAAAAATATGTCATGTACTCACGCATGCGCACTAACGGGCAAAAACGCCTTTTCGACCACATTAATCCTAACTTATGACATAAGATTGTCAAACTGTGGAGGTCTATGGTAGAGGCCGCGCGCTTATGTACTCATGCCGGGCAACAACCCTAGCATATGTCAACTCTCAACTAAATTCAAAATCAGGTCAAAGTCTAACTTCTGTGTGTAAATTATTTTGTGGTTTTGTGATGCAAGACAGTAAATATCTTGAGAGAAGTCAGGTATGATCATAAGGATGATATTATAGACCTCGTCCTTAAAATCGACTTATTTCCTTACTAATCTGACTCCTTCAGGCTGCTTACCATCAGGCGGAGTGAGGTCATCTTCACTGTCCTCAATATAAAAAAAAACGATCCTAAATAGGTCTCGGTTTCTGACGCCAAAGTTGGTCAATCTATTCAATTATATGATATTTTCGCCGATTTTCGTGCACGTGTAGTCCTTTGGTCCTTTGGCGACTTCAACCATTCAGCGATATCTATGGCTATGGGTTAGACGTGGCAATTCGACCAAAAAAACTCGCCCCAGAATTAAAATTTTTCAATATTTTTACGATGATAATATTACTAAAAGTACCTATTGGTGACGTTAGGCTAGAACCAGCAGAAAAATCTTGAAATTCTGGGACCAGTTTATTGGCACGAATCGTCCCCAAGCCACGCGAGCGACGCACAGACTTTTCAAAGCTACTTCAATTTCTTCATTGCTAAAGAATAGCCTCTTGATTGCCACTATTCCCAGCTGCACTTCAAAGTGGAGATAACAAGCAGTTATCTGATAGCATGCTCCAATCGGTTGAACTGCGCAGTTGTCCGCAAACCAATCCGAGCTGGTGTGACGGTCGGTGCCATTAGGCAGGTCATATATAACTCAATAAGCACCCTTGCACGTTAGGTCAATGTTAGCTTCCTGTCGCTAAAAATACTCACTATGGGAGCACGAGATATTGGCGCGGCGATAGGGCTGGCATCGGTGAAAACTTGAGGAATTACACAGGAAATAAAAAAAAAAAGCTTAAAAAATACCTATATTTATTATTATTATTAAAAGCCCGTCGTGTCCCACTGCTGGGCATAGGCCTCCCTACCCCTCCTCCACATTTCACGATCCTGGGCGACTACGGTCCAGTTGGCGCAATAGGTGTCGAGCTCATCGCGCCATCGCCTCCTCGGTCTACCTCGTGGCCGCCGTCGATTTTTGGGTTCCCACTCTGTAGCTGTTTTGGCCCAAAAGGTGTCCGACATGCGGTAGACGTGTCCAGCCCAGTCCCACTTCAGTTGAGCGGCTCTTTTGGCATACAATTATCTAAATATTAAGAGTAATAGAAACCTAAAGCTAAACTCTTCTTCTTATTTAGGAGTGTCGGTGCAGTATCCACCATTCTTCCCCCAAGTCGAGGGCAAGCTAAACTAAAAGTAAATAAAAAAAATATGTTGGTCCCAGTGGCAGTGTCCCCAAAATGCTGGCAGCATTTCCCTGCTGGATTGCGATGAAAATTCGTTGCACAAAGTATCTACCTGCCAGCCTAAAAATATAGGACCTCCATCAGTTCCCCTAACATCCGTTTTTAAGACATTCGTGACGCATTATTATACAATAATAAACGTAATCTAAATCTTAGACAGAAATAAATTGTTTCAAACAAAAGTAATACCTATTTGAGCTAAGATGATGATAAATTTCCTTCCTCCGGAAATCGCCACGTCGAAAAGTATTATCTAACGACATACCGTCGGAAGTGGTGATGATGAATCAGCCATCCTCAAATAGTGAAAGCATGCGATTCGTCAAGATAACGTATCAAATGAGTTGTAGACTATTTTTAACTCCTTTAGCTTTATTTCCTACTCTATTGTTTACATTGTGAGTGTTTCACTTTTATTTATGAGCTTATCTTTACGTATGTGCTGTGATTAGGTACATACTTACCTTACCTACGTATGTCTTAAACTCTGATGACTTGGTTGGTAACTCAAAATGAGTTCAATAAAAATTCATACAACATACATACTGAAAGCGTATGAAAAACAGCACCGTCTTTTGTTAGTTTTTCATTAATAACCTAAGCTCTGTGGTTTTACAGCTATAGTTATTTTGAATTTCGAATATGTAGAAACGCAGTAGGTATTTTAATTTCGACTCTAAACAAACTTCCAAAAGTTTAGACGAACCTCCAAAAGTCGTAGAACAAATGTTGTTCAGAGTGGTTGGTACAACCGTGGTTACAAGGGCGTAATGTCTACAGACAGATTACACCCTGTAGGCTTATGTACGTTACTGTTGTTCGTTCCACAAACACCCACGTAGATGAAATTATTAACCACCAAGTTTACCGATATTTTCAGTCTGATTAAATTCAGTAAACGGTTAACTTATTTATACTTCATCGAACCGTTAAACTTTCATATGACGTAGGACAGCCAGACCTCGTGTTAAATATTGACATAATCTTGAAATAACTCGCTGAATGCATGTTTTTTGATTTATTTTAATCATACTTAAAGCGGTCCGCACGTTGCAATACCGTTTTCAACGCATGTTATTCTAATAAGGTGATATAGAATAGTTATTGATCTTATAAAACAGTTATATTCGATCAAAAACATTACATATTTACAAGTTAACCATTTCGCATAAAGGAAAGTTGCATAATGTTATTTTGAGAAATGTGAACGGTTTTTTATAGACATGGGCGGAGTTTCTATAAATTATTTAAGTTTGTCTGTTATAATAGAATAGGCAAAGAGGTAGGTAACGCCCGCCAGCATTTTGGGCACGTTGAGTTGCGGACACTTCTTCTTTGTAAATATTTTCATCTCATCTTTTGTAATATACCTACTTAATTTTTGACTTCTTTTTAATTGTGATATTTAACTTTTTGTTATAGCTAAAATTACATAAGTATTGCAAAAAAATAGACTAGATAGGTTCGAGTTAATAAGTGCCTAAGTATCGTGGATCAAAAACATCTAAATTACCTAGTACTTTTAAGAAATTGCTGATTAGGGCAGCAAAGGTACTTAGTTATGCTAAATGTTCAGCCTCCCCAATTACTTATAGATAAGTTCAGATAGTAATTGTTTTCTTTTTATACTTACAAGCATAATGAATTATGCAAAGAGTAAAATTTTAATTAATAAACTTAGTAGGTAATCAATTTAAGCTATCTTAACTTGTGAATGTCATGCTAAACAGGATATATCTAGAACATAGTTAAAATGTAAATAATCTGTTTTATACTGTTAACTGGGCTAGAGCCTACATTACTTGACTTTGCTTTAAATTTCAATTGGTATAATGTTTCTTAAATGCAAGCCATCTAACAACATAACAATGTATTATTGATGGGGACATTAAAAAACGCATAAGTGGGTAACTGTGAGCCGCTTTTTTCATAATAAATAATGTATGTATTTATGTATGTGGCTTAATGTCACATCTGGGGTCTGTTTGTGAATTATTTATGTGTTCTTTGTTATCAATTGTATTAAAGTTACACGCTTTAGTGAGCGTGCCTGGATCTAGAAAGAATATATTAATAAAAAGTTAGATACGCCTACATATTTCGCGAAAATGAAAATTCTTTATTGAAATTAGGTGACATGCACAAGATTAATAATCAAAAGTCTTGAACGCCCCGTTTGGTCTAGTGGTCCGTGATCTCGGGGTCCCGGGTCGAGCAAAAAATATGTTTCGAATTTTACGAACATAGCTCGGGTTTGTGATCATCAGGTGACCCGCTTGCTCGTTTGCCTTCCTATAATATAAAAAAAAAAAAACCAATCCGCATTAGGCAAGCGTGGTGATTAAGCCTAATCCCATCATAGTGGCGATAACTTGATTTCTATGATGGAGGCCTTTGCCCTGCAGTGGGATAGTATATAGGCTGATACTTTACTTTACTTTTTTTGAAAACATATTTTTTGAGAAATATGGGGGTTCCCGTATTGCATAACCAATGGGTTACCATACCCTATTATGGCATACGTGGCAATCACGCTGTCATTTTTTTTATTGAGACATTTTACAGGTGCAGTTGGCAATGGCGGCACCAATTCCTTACCATCAGGTGATCCGTAAGCTCGTTTGCCTCCTATCTCATAAAACAATCTACCTTTAGTAATGGCCGGTCAAAGTAGGAAATTTATCAAATTGTCCGACGCCCTTGGCCATTATTCATAATGACCGGTCGTTTTGTCAAGTTGCCCATGACAGTAATCTTGAGAAACTTTATCAGCATTGGGTCATGGGATGGGTGATACCCCTGCCTTAGTCTTCGGTTAAAAATATCCTGCGTCTATTTCGGTAACAATTGGATAAACGTTTATATTATTCTTTTAACATGATTGACGTCATATCCCTTCCGTTTGAGAAGGTATGATCAGAACGTGGTGAACCTACTTAGGTAATTTTGAAGGAAGAGGTATCCAGGGTTGCCAGACGTACGAATAAATAAATAAAAAATCTATATTTACATAGATTTACAGTCTCTGTACGAGTTACATATAATTAGATATAGTAAAAATCTCGTAATAGTTTTCCACGAGAATTTATGGTCGTAAAATGTATACTTGTATAGGTTGTATCTGTGAACATTCATAACAATCACTTGGGTACTATCAGGTGATCCGTCTGCTCGTCTGCCACCTAGCTTAATGTTGTTCAGAATGCTTGGTAGAACGTGGCTAAAGGGGTGTAAATGTTTACAGATACATCCTGTAGAGCAAAGTAAATGATAGGCTCTCCGGGCAAGTGCGTCACTCGGCGTTAATCCGGCAAATTGATGGACGCGAGATACACCGTGACGTCATCCACTGCGCAATCGAGCCTGCCGGTACGTACAGCCACACATCAAAGTATACAAAACTATTTTTTTTAAACCAACTCTCTCTTAATGTCGAACACATAAGGTTGAATATCAATTGAGGAAAGACAGGTTGTGGTAACCTGATGTGTGGCTGACTGTACTTTAACACTACCATGTCAAAGTAACTGCCAAGTATTTTTTTTTTCATATTTACGGACAAAATGTTATTTTGATATGGTACTAAAGTGATTGATACTGATTGTTACACATACCATACCAAATTACTATGCTCGTAATTAATAATAAAGGTATCTAAGTGTGTAGGTACTTTATGATTAAACGTGTTGAAGTATATACATATATTGGCACGTTTTAACTACTGTACCAGGTCCTAGCCAGGCCTCTACACAATTTGAGATATCACCTTTGTATAACTTTCTTGTACCTATTGACTCAGCCTATAAACTCTCCTACTGCAGGCCAATGGCCTCCATCATAGAAATCAAGTCATCACTAATATGACGGGATTTAGCTTAATTACCACGCTTGCCTAATGCGGATTGGTGATCACAAACCTGAGCTACATATGTTAGAAAAATTCGAATCTCGGAAACCGTACCCAAGATCTCGAGATCACGGACCGGTACTAAAACCAAGACACCGACGCAACACTAACATAGCATCAATAATAATTTCATACGTTCAGTAAACATGTTCTAACCACTCAGTGGAAACTCACACGGTATTCATTCATTCATTCACAATCTCGGTCGTGGGAGCGTTCGCGATACTTACGCCATTTACGGACCAAGCCCTAATTGATACGCCAGTCAAAACAAACAACAGTGAGATATCTCTACAGAAACTATGACAGCGTCACGCTTCGGCATTAGTGGGCCTGGTTCAACCGACGTGACCACTGCCTCCAGTGCTGTAATTCGCCGAATAAGTGAGGGCCTCACTTATTCGGCGAATTACAGCACTGGAGCTACCCGCCGTCAGTTTTCTGTGAGGCAGTGGTCAGACGTCGTTGAACCAGGCCCACTAATGCCGAAGCGGGACGCTGTCATAGTGTTCTTGTGAGGGTACCGTAAGCCCAATTCAGGGGAAACGGGAAAAACGGCAGCGTGTTTGTGACTCTAGTGTTGCGGGTCTAAGGGCAGCGGCAATCAATCCGTCTACTCATCTGCCACCTATCACTTGTAAAAAAAAAAGCTTGAAACTACGGCACAGAGCGCAAGTATAAAAATGTAGAGCAAAATTATTGGAGCAAATTGCTATGAAAAAAGAATTCATCATTCTTCTACTTACTAACTAATCTGGGTGGCTTATAACGAAGACGACCCGTACGAATGAGAATAATACTGTCCCATTCAAACAAAAGCGCGCACCGCGCGTGTAAAGAGAGGGAACTCCGATTCGGTCGTAACGTCCACTTCAAATTAGGCCCTCTGTTCGTGGTTCGCTGTAAGACAGAAACAGACAATACGGAGTTTGTACGGGAGATACCTACATGTTATGATATATTCAGACAGGCTAGCGCGTAGATCAATGAAATCTTCAATCTATACTATTTATAAAGCGGTCACCCATTTAAGAAACTACAAGGCTTAGCTAAACCGTAAAACGGAACACATGCGCGATGTAATCGACGCCCAGCGCCATCTTTTGGTATCATGTGAACTAATGTCCCGAAACGAAGTGAGGGCGGGTCACTAGTACGTCGATCTGCGTCTAATATTTGGTGGCTACCTCACTGGGTTCACATAACTGTGGCGCTGCACCATATGCGCAAACGCAACCTTGCCTTGCTTGACATCACTTACCTACTTATGCGTGTTTGCGTACAAACTCTTGTCTTTTCGGGAAATGTCGAGGGCAGGAGCAAGGTTCCGTCGTATTTAGATAACTAAAAACAAGAAAATAGATGATTAGCCTTTTTATGCGTAGTAAAGTATTGGAGAGGATCTTCCTTTACATTCTGATGTAAATAATTATGGTCAATAATAACGGAACGTACGCAGGGTAGGTATACAAAAGTGTGCGCAAAACGGGTCCACTCTTTTTTCCCTGAGAGGGTCCTTTAAAAGTGATGGGACGACCAAAGAGAGATCGGGCGCAGGACCACTTTGGGCTGACACTGAGAATTTTCGAACCGAAAAACTAAAATAAATACACATTTTTGGCACGACCCGGGAACCGAACCCAACCGCTTTAAAGTGCGACCCACTACCCACTGCGCCACCATGGCAGTAAATTCTTAATATAATTAATTACTCGTAGTACTTAATTCGACTTGATTATCGAGGCCCTTATTCAAGTATCGATCAACGTGCATAATTCGTCGTACACGCTCGTACGTAGTCGCATGCGCAACTAGGTACACCCACAGCGGTCAAATGTCAAGAGATACTGACCTGATTTGTAATTCAATGTTTGGTAATTCCAATGTCTACGGCGTAGGCGATGTCTTAAACTCGAGTAAATATTATCTTAATTTTGAAATTTAACGTGCTTTTAATTGTGGTTCAGTAGTAGTACAGTTGGTGTCTAGAAGACCCGTTTGGCGCAATGGTTTGAGCGCCGGTTGAGACGTAAGGGTTCGATTCCCGCACCAAGACAAATGTTTGTTGATGAAACAGATATTTGTGTTGGGTCTGGGTGTTTGTGCTTCCTTCGTTGTTTCTGGTTTCCATAGTACATGGGAAAACTTTAGTTTGGGACCAGGACAATGTATGTGATGTTGTCTCAATTTATTTATTTATGGCCCGCCCTCGCTTCGCTTCGGTATTTAAATTTTTTGAACGAAGTAGAATTCACAACAATTAAAGTAATTAGCAAAAAGAAATTTTACTGATACTTATAGGATTGATAATTTTGGTGATCGTAAACCTTAATGAAGGAATCTCAAAAAGATTTGATTTAAAAAATGTTGGAAACTCTATAACTTTAGGTACTTTGTCAAATTTAATCAGTTCCCCCTTTCACCCCTATAAGGGGAAGGGGGACTTTTATAAAATTTCTATGCAAAGCCTAAATACCAATTTTCAAGATTCTAGCTTCAAAAAATTACAATACTTCGTTTCAACCCCCTTTCCCCCCCTTTTTAGGTTGAAGAAAAAAATAACGAATTCACTTTCATTACATTTGTAGGTAAAGCCCAATACTAAGTTCCAAGAATCTAGCTTAAAATTGACAATACGGTGTTTTATCCCCCTTTCTCCCCTTTTTAGGTTGAAGAAAAAAATGCCGAATTCAATTTCTTTACATTTGCATGCAAAGCCCAAATAGCAATTTTCAAAGCTCTAGCTTAAAAAATGACGAATTTTCCATACGACGTTTTAAACCCCCTTTCACCCCTTTGTAAGCTGAAGAAAAAAAATATGCTGAAATTACTTTAATTTAATTTGTATGGAAAACCCAAATACCAATTTTCAAGACTCTAGCTTTAAAAATATAAATCTGCCATACATTGTTTTTAACCCCCATTTCACCCCTTTATGGCTTGAATTAAAAAAAAAACTAAAACAGGTCAATTTTCATTTTTGATACAACAACCATAATCCAAATTTCAAATCTCTAACATCAAAATTGAAAGACTTTCATACTAACGTAAACCCCCCCTTTCACCCCTTTAGGGGGTGAATTTCGCAAAAACCCCTTCTTAGTGCGCGCCTACATAGTAAGAACTACCTATGTTTCAAATTTCATGATTTTAGGTCCAGTAGTTTTGGCTGTGCGTTGATAGATCAGTCAGTCAGTCAGTCAGTCAGTCAGTCACAGGCCGAAGCGTTACCTCTTTATTAATAGTATAGAAGATTATTTACTAGTGGCCCGCCCTCACTTCGCTTCGGGACCGTAATACAGAAATGAACTAATAGATGGCGCTGTGCTCAATTACATCGCGCATGCGTTTCGTGTTTTCGTTTTACCTATAAGCCTTGTCGTTGTCTATAGAAGTTATCTATTTATAAATAGTATAGATTTAAGAAATGGTTAAAGGGTTATGACTTTTTAACCCCGTTTTTGAAAACGGGGGTAAAAATCAGTACCTGAATTTTTCTGTTGAGAAATTCTCAGTGTCAGCCCGAAGTCTGGAAGCTGGCTGTCTTGTACCCCCAGCCTCGGAAAGCACGTTAAGCCGTTGGTCCTGCGCCCAATCTCTCTTCGGTCGTGTCACACTGGTGTCCCAACGAATTAAGAGGGTAAGAGAATAGGGAGTGCACTTTGTTTGCGCGCACACTTGAGCACTATAATACAGGGTGTATCTGTGAACATTTACATCCCTTTAACTACGTGTTCTACCAACCATTTTGAACAACATTTGTTCTATGACTTTTAAAAATTCGCATAAAAAATTTTCATCTTTCCATACAAAGTCAGTCACGTGACTTGGTCATTTTGTATGGGGAGTCGAAATTTTTTTTAAGAATTTGGAAAACTTGTTGAACAAAAGTTGTTCAGAATAGTTGATAGAACACGTGGTTAAAGGGATGTAAATGTTCACAGATACACCCTGTATACCTATCCTGCGTACGTGGTTGATCGTTAAGATTGGCCTGCCGCAGCCGAATATCTGTTGGACTTTATTGTTATTTAATTTTAACCTTTTGAAGTACATACAATTACCTACTATTATGCTACTTTATGATTCATTCAGCAATTGGTGACGAAAGTGTTATTGTCACTTGAGCGGGATTTTTGAAGGCCTGTTGCCTTATTTGGTGATATTGATTGCGATATATTTCACTTGGTAATGTCGCTTTAAAACTGTTCATATACAAAATTTACACATCTTTTGGATGTCCGAATGTATCGTGTTTTAATACTCAAGTGCTTCTGTATAGGTAATTTTAACTATGTAAATCGATTTTTAATCACACTAGTGGCCATTGTTTCATTCATTCATTAGATGGCGCTGGGTTTCAATTAAATCGCGGCGCTAGTGGAGCAATACAGCTCTTTATCCCGAGTCAGCCAGCCTCGTCGCGTCATTGTATTGTAATTCCGCTCCAATTCGACTGACTATTAGGTCAGCATTATCATAAACTTGATCACGTACTGTCGACTTAATCGGTTGTGATCAGGGCTGCCAACTCTTACCGCCCCCAGCAGTGTCGCGCCGCCCCTGTGTGCTAAGTGTACATGCACAAAATAATTACACACAGAAGGTAGACTCAGCCTGATTTTGAATTTAGAAGAGTTCGTTGACATATTCTATGGTTGTTGCCGGGCATGAGGCCTCTACCACAGACCTCAACAGTTCGACAATCTAATGTCATAGGCTAGGATTAATGTGGTCGTAAAGGCGTAGGTATTTCCCCGTTAGTGCCCATGCGTGAGTACATGACACGTTTTTAGCTCTTAGTGGGCAGCCTACTTTCTGTGTGTAATTATTTTGTGGTACAAGGCGCGCCAAGGCAATAGGGACGCCACACGCCGATTCTAAGATGAAGATTAATAAAGAAAATAGGCATATCATTGGATTCGCACGCAGGCGCTCTCATAGTTGGCGTGCTCCTGAACTTGAGGCCGATCCGCCACAGAGCGCATGCAAGAGATGTCTTAGCATGCGCTCAGTGACAGTATTGCTGCACTTATAATGAACACATTCAAACATCCAAACTGTTTTCTAAATAGGAATGCACAAAACAATCGTGAACGCAGAGCGTAGCTTATTTCAGATACGAAATAAATAAAGACAGAAAGTTTGACACTATTACAGTATTGATCGAAGAGAAGGCTGAAGACCAATTGGCTTCAGGCATAACAATATTCCCATTAGAAAAGTATTGACTAGTAAGTTTTTCTTATTGGTGGAAAATCAAATCAAAAGGATATAAGTGGGGGGTTCCGCACTTCTAAATTAGAGGAAGTAAAACGATTGCAAACAGCTTAGTTGATGTTATTAAAACTTATGAATTTCCCGTATGGGCGGGTTTTGATCACATAGCGTCCAAAATATTTTTTAATTTTTTCATGTTTTCTTTCCTTTTGGCAACCCTAATGTTAATGTAGTCAGATCATCGAAGGAGAAAATGGCCTTCCTAAAATTAGGGAAAGCCTATACATTTTTTGCTTGCTATTTCACAACATAATTTTAATTATAATAAGTATGTACTTAGGTACTAAGCCCTACAAAAAAGAATACCTACTCAGCAAGCAATTCGTATGGAACAGCTTCATTCATTTTGCTTAATTCGATTATCTAAATTGCTGAAGGTGCTTTATTCGTGTTATTTACTTTTTTTATGTGATAGGTGACAGACGAGCAGACGGATCACCTAATGGTAAGCGATTACCGCAGCCCACAGACACTTGCAACACCAATATTACAATTTTTTTTTAATGTGATAGGTAGCAGACGAGCAGGCGGATCACCTGATGGTAAGCAATCGCCCCCCCCAAAATTTAACGATGTAAAATATTTTGTTGCAATAATTAATTTCTTAAAAATATAAATTATTCTACAAAAAATAGGTCAAATCTACACGAGCAGAATATAAAAATATAAAACACTATAAATTATTATGATTCATGCGTAAATTACTTTATGCATAATGTACAATTTATTGCCGCCTTGAGCTGCCTATTGTTTAGATATGGCACGTGTAGATAATAAGATAACGTTTAAAGTAAGTTCTAGATACGTTTACAAAAAGATTATACCTCTATTTTTTCAGTTAGGCAATAATGTACGATGCACAGTAGACTTTAGGTAAGTTTTAATATAAGTATTAACTTTGTGGTACCTACCAATAACTGCGCAAGTCAGAAATGTAAACTCATGAAATTAGTGTGACGTACTTTATAGATGGCCCCTTAGGTAAGCCTAATCCCATCATAGTAGCGATGTCTTGATTTCCATGATGGAGGCTTTTGCCCTGCAGTGGGACAGTATATAGGCTGATACTTTACTTTATACTTGTACTCGCATAATATTATATTAGTGTAGAAGTTATGCAATTCTGCCACGTGGTACATCGTTGTTCAAAGGTCTCCATTCAAGGTTACCCGTCTACCTGGACGCGGTTTCTCACGGGGATGCTGAGGGTCCGTTGTTATGTGACAATTCGAGCATCCGATGTTTGTAGGGTTGCCAGTCTTATTTAGTTTAAGTTAACATTATTTTCACAATTACAATACCTACCTAGGCAATCTTTACCTACCTATTTTGTAGGTATAGGTAGGTAATTCTTTGTTTTTTTTAATAGTCAATCTGTAAGTAGGTACAGATTTAATTTCTTATGATACATTAATATTACTTACTTAAATTAAGGTTTGGATATATTTTCAATTATTAATTTGGTAAATATTTCAAATTTGTGATAATAAAACATAATATTTTTTACCCTTCCACTAAAACAATAAACTTAAAATTAAAGTTAATGCATTGCACAATAACAATTAACATTCTAAGGAGTTAATGGAATAAACTTAACCAATCACTTAGCAAGAAAATGTCTAAGTATTGGTGGTCTATGTAAATTAACAGGTCTTTAAAATCCAATTAGGTACCTACTTAATTAACTTACAATTATTGTATGTCTAAATATCGCCACAGTACAAGAATACCCGGTAAGTAGCAAGTCATGGAACGTATTGTATGTAAACAGATACCTACTTAAGGTCAGGTTATCCCTCTGAAAGTCAGCTAGTGATAACTTCTGCTATCAGGGGATCACTTACCGGACGAGTGAAATAGATTTCACTTGTCCGGTGAGAGATCACCTGATAGTAAGAGATTACCGCCGCCCATAGACACCAGAACACCAGTAGAGGTACAAGTGCGCTGTCTACCTCTAACTTCCTCTCCCAATTGGTATAATCTGTCTTTAGGCACAAAATAATAACACACAGAAGATAGACTTTGACCTGATTTTGAATTTAGAAGAGTTCGTTGACTTAAGCTAGGGTTGTTGCCCGGCATGAGTACATAAGCGCGCGGCCTCTACCATAGACCTTCGACAGTTTGACAATCTTATGTCATAAGTTAGGATTAATGTGGTCGAAAAGGCGTTTTTGCCCGTTAGTGCGCATGCGTGAGTACATGACATATTTTTAGCTCTTAGTGGGCAGTCAGCCTTTCTTTTGTCAATATGTATTTTGTGCTTTAGGTCTGTTTGTCTGTGGCATTGTAGGTCCCGAACGGATACGTTTGATGGCGGCTGTTTCAAAATGCACGCCGCCACAAGATGATGGTTTGCATATTTTAACTTCATCCCTTAAGATTTAGATTTACAAGGCTTTTTACAATGTCTCAAATGGTTTTAAAAACTTCAATAGTTTAGTCGTTTACTGTATTATTTTAAGTACTAAACAGAGCGCTTCGAACATTTTGTTCGTGATGCATTTTTTTAAAAACTGTGAACAATAACTTTAGTTACAATACATAGACACATTTTTATGTTTAAATAGTTTGATAAATAAGTAGGCAAATAGGAGAGTATTATACCTAGGTATTTACATTGAAATACATTTGCATGATAATTAAATATTACCAATTTTAATCGTTTCAAGAACTTTCCGTATAAAGCAATTAATTTCTCGAAGAAATACTTTCAATGTAGGTAAATATTACACATAAACAATTCGAAAATAGAAATCATTGATGTCACTACATAGTAGGTAGAATAAATTACGTACTGCGACGATAAACCATACATACACAACATATGAACAAGCGACTATTGGCTCTGAAAAAACCAATCATAGCTAATTAATAAGGATATTTATTTATTAATTTTATTTTAAACTTTGTACAATAGGTGAACTTAATGCCAAGAGCCCATTCTCTTCCAGTCAACCTTTCGTGCAGGAAGGGCAAAGGTGCGGCGAAATTACAATCAACAAATAATATATTTTTTTTACGTTATATTATTTCAGTATTTGTACAGCTAAATTTTGTTTTGTTTTAATAATAGATAGATAAATAGATATTCTTTATTGCACAGAAATACATGAGTAAAACAACAGCGATAAACACTTATAACCACCTACTTAGAACTTAGTAATTTGGATTGGGAGGTTAAAGGGATGTAAACATTAACCATCGTTAATGTCGTTTTGCACTTATGTCAATATAAGGCAACCTTATCAAATACCAACCGTACCAGCCCTACCAACCGTCACCAACAGCTGATCGCAGCTGAGCGCGCGCAGCTGGCTCCAACGGTCGGTCTCGTGCGCAGTTTTTTTCGCCATTCTATTCTTACTTCCTTGTATTGTTGCTTGAGAAAGCTGCTCACCCGGTCCGTTGAAAGGGCTTAGAAAAAAGGCCGTTTGTTCGTTTCGTGGATCACGTGTTCGATTTTGCGCGTAAAGTTGGTTTACTCTGTACAATATTGAAAACACAAGGGCACTCTCTCTTCGATGGGACACCAGTTTGAGGATATTTTATCACTCTGGTCGAACCGGTCCATGCCTAAGTGTAGCTTTCCTATTGTCAAACCAACCCAGGATCCTCAAGCGCAGCCGTCGCTTTAAAGTCCGACCACTAGCCACTGCGCGACATAGTCAAACATTTTACAATTTACATAGATTAGCTCTGGTTTATGATTACCTACCGCACCGCATTAGGCAAGCGTGGTGATTAAGCCTAATCCCATCGTAGTATCGATGACTTGATGACTATGATGGAGGAGGACAGTAAATAGGAAAATATCACCCGTTTGGTCTATTGATTTGAGTACCAGTCCGTGATCTCGGGGTCCCGGGTTCGATTCCCGGGTCGAGCAAAAGTATGTTCCGAATTTTTGGAACATAGCTCGGGTTTGTGATCACTTACTTACATAATGAAGACATCAATCAACTTATAACTGAATAAGACATAAACATATCTCGCATAACATAACACATACGCTGCCATTACAGGAATAGCGCTATCATTACGCGCCATGTAGAGTTTGTAGAGTCGGCGCACGCGCAGTCCGCACCTAAAAAGGAGTTAAGAAGCTATTTTGCCATTTTTAGACCTGAAGTGGACGACATTCAGAGAGTGAATGTTAATGTATGCACTATCGTCTAGGGCTGACTGGCAGAGATACAAGAATAAATAAGATTTTGATAGAATCTTCGAATGTACGGTCGTGGTCAAAAAGTGTTTACCACCTTAAGGATCATAATCGCACGTGCACATGTAGGTTATAAGTTCTAATTGCCTATTACACATTATTGATCATAGTTATAGGTGTATTTTTTAATGATATGACAGCTGACAGCCAGCGCCCTCAGTCAATGGCAAATGTCATCATGTCATATCAAAGAAATTAGGTTTTTTTATGGCTGCTTCTGTGTTTTATCCTCTCTATATCCTACGTGTCTTTTTTATATTTACTTTAAAAAGGTAATATGTAACTTGATATGGAATTTTTGACTTTAGTGCAAAAAGTGTGATATAGGAATCAAATTTCAAAACTGGTAAACACTTTTTGACCTCGACCGTACCTACACAATTTCATATTGAAAGCGCTTTATAAAGTCGTCGGAATGCACTTAAAAACAACATCGAAGGGTTCAGGTGGGACATTAAGTGTAGACAGGTATTATTTAAATACTTATAAATTGCAAATAATAGTATATTTACCTATAACAAAAATAAAAATATCAATGTCGTCGAAGTCGAAAACAAATGTATTTTATAATACCTATCAATTGGTATTAATAAACTTATACATATTTATTTATCAGACTTATCTTAAAAGGTTAGAATCGTGTGAATTTTAGTTGCTCAACGGTTTCTGTATTGAAATATTATTCTTTAAGATTTCATATTTTTTTTCGCTTTTACATCATCTGCCAACCCTACATGAGACTTTTTTTGCTCCAGATTTTAAGTCAGATGTAGTTGGATTAAACACTCAGTTAATTGCAAATATATAAATGTTAACACTTAAATAATCTTTCAGGGTCACCGTGACTTATTTCTGGGCTCAAGAATTCAGGTAGTAGTTTTAGCAGCCGTTCCATTTAAAGGTTTACTGGCGTCAGTCTGTCTATTGTAACTTTAACACTTTGTATACCTAGTAGGTTGGTCCTGCAATATGAACGACTCCATCAAACGAAGTGTGAAGAAGCGTGTCGCGGGCCAGTATGATAGTACGTCAGCCACAAATATCAAAGTAAGTATACAAAAGTGTCGAAATTTATTCAATCGACTCTCATCTCTATCTTAACATTAGGTTGGTTATCAATTGTGGAAATTTTACAAGTTAAGCAAACTAGAACCAACCCCCAAAAAAACCTTTCGAAATAATTAAACTTTTGATATAGAAAACGTAGTGGAGCGTCTATTAAAACATGTAGGTAACTAACTCGATTTCATCCAAAATGAGGGTTGGTTCTTGTTTGCAAAACTATTACCCAATTGTGTTGCCATAAAAAATCTAAATCTGTTGTGAATTCGAAATAATCCATTCAGACAAAAATAAAACAAGATCCGGTTGGAGAAAAAGACAATCATTTTAATAATTTACTTACAAATGTTCTGAGAATTGTTCAAGACTTCAAATGTGATGCTTTATCAATGGAGCAGAATATTTTTATTTTTATCAAAAATATGCCAGCCTGAGGCAGAGCTTGTTATTCTGACATCTGTCTCCGTCTGGGAATAATAATATGACCGGCTGTTCACCTTACGCCGCGAGATGTAAGATAGGTACATTCAATATTAGGGAGATTGTACCCCAGTGGATACGTATTTTGTAGCAAATTTTTTGGTGAAAAATAATATACTTACAGAGATAACACAGTATCCAGTGTTACACAATATAAGTATATAAAATAAATAAATTATATCACACAACATCTCATCAATTGACCTAACTCCGTACTACTTAAGTAGGTAGTATTCATTCTCTCCTGTCTGATTTCAGTAACACAAGTATTTAAGCTACTTAGCTGAAGCACTTGTGTTACTAATATCAGACAACAGAGAATCACAAATATAACAACTTAAATACATTATGTTATATACTTAATACCTCGACTGAACAAATACAAGTGTTCATCACACGAATGTTTGTTCAGGGTGGGGATCGAACCCACGAGTTTGGCGTATGAGGCAGGGACTTAATGCACTTAATGCCTCGGCACTAGGGTTTATTGTTTATAATATTTTATAAGACGCAAAAACCATCTAACTACGAGGCATTTTAGAAAAATAACATTCTTAAATTATGTTTACCTACCTAAGTGTTTTGATACCTGAATGTCTGAAACAAAATAGCAATTATTGTGTTTTTCACAATAACATTCCAAAAAACCGGTTTAATTATTCAAATTAAAACAAAGATAAATTAATAGGTATCTAAAATGTGTCTGCTTGGGACTAACAGATAAGGCAAAAACAACACGCATAAAGTAGAAGAATAAAAGTAAAAAAAATAGAAAACGCAATGTCGATGAAGGACACTGAGTAGTAAACGAGTACAACTAACTTCAATATCACCTTTCACAAATGTATGTAGAAGAAAAAAAAAAATCAACAATATTTTCATGAGTAAAAACAACTTACACTTAGTGTAAACAGAAAAAAAACAAAGACATTTGAAGGTTGGCTTTATGTGTAGTGCAATATAGAAAGAGGATACTAGAAATATTGACCTGTTATTTCAATTAAGTATTGTTTAACATAATTTTCTTATTAAACATAAGGGAATATCATATAACTTGTTCTAATTTAATTTGATTTATTAATCATAGCAGGCTTCATTACCAGCAGGCTGTGGTCTCTTATAATCGTTGGTCATAGGAACATGTGAATTCTGCTCTTAGATTCTAGTGTTTCTAAGTGTCATCTATGTTAGAGATTCTATTTACTTAAATAAAAAATACTCATTTGGTGACAGAATCGGCCCTCAAAGGTACTTAAGTATATGTACATATAGCCACAACACATCAAAGTACCTACCTACCTATACAAAACTATCAAACTTTAATCGACTCTCATCTTTCTGTCATAAACATCAGGTTGAATATCAATAGAGGAAATTTGATGTGTGGCTGACTGTACTTAGCTGCCTGTGGTCACGAAATAACTGTGGTGTTGTAGGCTAGTTTTTGCAATCTACGATTGAAAACAAACGATTCCTTGATGTCTTTTTTAAGTAATATGTAGCTGACGAGCATACGGATCACCTGATGAAATAAATAAATCGGAGTTTCCCACTCTTTCACACGCGCTGAGCGCGCTTTTGTTTGAATGCGACAGGTATATTTTCATTCATTACGGGACGACTTCATTAAACCCACAGAATTGGCCCTTGATTCGATCATTAACGTTACGGCTTGAGTAAGCGGCAAGTGGCGTTACAGTTACTTACTTACTTAAGTATAATTATCATGAGAACTGTGTGAAAACTTTCACATTTAAGTACTCAGGTACTGGCTGGTGCTACCAGGTGGCTTATAAAGAAAGAAGAAAAGAAATGACAGTTTTGTATACTTTGATGTGTGGCTGTATGTACTTACACCAAATTGATCTCCCACTATCATAATTAGTTAATCGATTAGTGGACTAAGCTCTTTTTTTGTGACGAGAGATTTCTTTTTTGTTTGTGATCTGTTATTTGAGAAAGTAGTTCAGTGCAATCAGAAATACTTTTTGTATGTATGATTGCATACCTACCTGTACGTTGCCGTCAGTGACACTGCAAAAATACTTAAAACAGGATGTATCTGTGAACATGGATGTTCCTTTAATGACGTGTTCTACCAACCATTCCGAACAACATTAGTAAATTGTTCTATGACTTTTGAAAATTCGCAGCCAAAAAAACATCTTTTCATGCAAAATTGGTCACGTGATTTGGTTCTTTTGTATGGGAAGTCGAAAAAATTCTCGATGAATTTTCAAAAGTTGTTCGCTATGGTTGATAGAACACGTTGTTAGAGGGATGTAAATGATCACAGATACATCCTGTATATAATAAAGTTCAAGGTACATTATGTTGAAAAATTTTAAGGGTGTGAATGATTAGGCGGACAGAGACGTGTGGAAGAAGAAAACATATTATTCGCTCACTTGGTTTAAAAAAGGAACAAAACTTTCTACTTACATTTTTGATTGTCAATTGTTAATTTTCACAACTTCTTGTCAAATTGTATCTATCTGTGTAACAACACAAGGAAAATAATTTTTATTTTATTTTAAAATCAAATAGTATCATTTGACCAAGGAAAAATAGAACCAGAATAATACAGTCCATTGAGAATAAGAAGTGCATTTTGTACAACGTGCGATGTTAGTAACATTTTTAATAGTTTAACATTGGTTAACTACGATACTTCGCGCCTTGAAACAAGTAAAACACAAGTTATTGTTAAGGTTATGAGCGTGTAAACCTCAACGTTTATTTTTATTTCTCAGCATAATGTAGTTAGACACATGTTAAAAGATTCCAAAAATCTGTTAGGAAATAACCGATTACAAAGGTTTGAAGGCCACATGTTGTATAACATTAGATACTGATGCTTATACAACATTTGAGATAACATAATACCTACGTAGGTCTATCAATTTATTATCTTGTCATCGTACTATACTTTATTTGCATGACAAGTGAATCTGTACAGCAGATCATTCTAGATTGTAGATTTCTTGTAACTTTTACTTCTCTTTGTAAAGTCAAAATTTTTGTAATAAAATTTTGTACCTAATAAATAACAAAATAAGTAGAATACTTAAGTCCTTACAAGTTGGATCGACGATCTAGTGAAGGTCAGGGAAAGAAAATAGGTAATCTTATCTTATCTAAAATTTAAGCAGAGGTACCAAGAGATGAAAAAGAAAATTTTGTTCAGAGTGTTTGGTAGAAGACGTGGTTAAGAAGTGTTTTTACAGATACACCCTGTTTAAAAAATAGTAGAATCGCGCGAACTTTAATCCTATGCTCTTTCAAAACTGAAAACAGAGATGGCAGAGTATCATTATCGCCACAGTGGAGATGGCAACAGTCCGCGCGGCCAGTGAATGTCTACCTAATTGTACGTAAGTTGCAAATAAAGGGGCGCAGTGACCGATCAATAAGATGGGGCGAGATGGGACGAGCGGCCTCTGATAAGGGAGACTGGTTCTAATTCGCCAAAGATGTGATGATAACTTGCTTTAGGTATAACCATTAACCAAGTACCTAATTTGTATAGACAGTATTTTTTTAAACATCGTTGTTGAAAAAAAAATAAAGTAACTATACTCTGATTCATAATCATGTAAAGTAAACTGACAGATGAAAATGACAAGTTTCTGTGCATTTTGACCTTTTGCAAGTGTCAAATTGAGTGATAATGTATGGGGATGACACATTGACATCTGTCAGTTTACTTTACATGATTATGAATCAGAGTATAAATGTTGTTCAGAATGGTCGGTAGAAAACGTGGTTAAAGGGATATACACCGATACACCCCATATGTAAAGATTTAGATAGAGATTAAGAAATCAACATGTCAAGCAGCAATTAAACGCTTGCCAACATCAAAGAGGACTATTTATCACTACAATTAAAACTGAACGATATCCCGTGTCACACCGGGACTTCATCCCGAATGAGGCTAGGACGCCATAGGTCGGGGCTTTAAACTCGGATCAAATGAGGCCAGAGCTCATCATTGTGTGTCACAGAAGTGGGGCTGAGCGATGTTGTTGACCTTAGGGCATAGATACAACCGCTTGTAGCCTACGGGCCTTATACCAGTGGCCCACCATTAATACTTCTTCTTAAAAGGCCGGCAACGCATCAGCGACCTCTCTGATCTTGCAGATGTTAATGGGCAGCGGTGATTATTTACCAGCAGGTGACCCGCTTGCTCGTTTGCCGCCTCTAGTATATAAAAAAACCTATTGGTTCTTACTCTACTATGTGAGAGGTGGCAAACTAGAAGATAGATCACTTGGTGGTAATCAATTGCCGCAGCCCATGTTCACCAGCAACATGTCCGCAGCCAACTTTCCAAAACTCATCGAACAAGATGTTTAGAATGTTGGTTGGTAGAAGACGTGGTTAAATGGATGTAAATGCTCATAGATATACCCTGTATTATTGAAGTTACGCTTGTCGAATCGTCCTATCAATTTCCTGTACCTTAGGTAGGTACAAGCCGTATCTAATTTAAAGAAAGCAAAATATTTATTCATTGTATAAAGAATAAGTAACATAAAGAATTAAACAAATGAAAGTATGAAGTTAATACCAATAAGGCACATAATATTCAGCATTTGTAACGTAAAGTGGATTTCTGTTCCGCATTGAGACTCCAAATACCATTCCGCGTTACAATAATTGTATAATCTTTAGGAATAGATACTATTGCAAGGTAGCCAGACATTTATACATGAAAAATAAATGCATTGCATAGAAAAAATGTTGTCACGTTGTAGCTTTTTTTTTCTCTTTGCGAAGTAAGTAGATAAGCAATCTATATTTAATGCATATTTGCATAATGTATTTTTACTAATGATGATATCAGTCATTTAGTATAACAATTTAAGGACAAGTTTTACTAATTTAACAAGTGAGATTTAAGTCGCCCGCATAATAAGCCTTTGATAGAATTTCACGCCCAGTTGATCTAGGTAGTTTAAGTACGTACTGGGACAACTGGGCAATAACCTCTGAGTCCTGGGTCCGACTTAGCCCAATCCTATCATAGAAGCTATGATTTGAATTCTATGATGAAGTCTTTGCCCTACAGTGATAGTGACTGTAATAATTTAGTAATAAGTTATTTATACCACTTCTTGAAGGCTACTGATGAAAACAAACATAAGTATAATTCCCAAGAATTATAGGGTTTAATCTCATAAAAAAATTGACCTTCCCATACAGACGTGACCAGCTGATCGTTGCAATTTGTATGGGGAAACAATTCTGTTTTTAGATTAGACCCTATTATCCTTGAGGAAAAATGTTTGCTTTTATCAGTAAGTAAGTATATTAACCTCGAGAAGTAAGCAAGTTAAAAAACACGGTGTGTACTTGAAGCCTTGAAAGAAGAAAAGTATAATGTGAACACTTTTATAAGAATATCAATTTCTCTTTGATTTCCAGCTTGTTAAAAACTTCAAACAGCAATTTAATAAGATGAGTTGGCAAAGTGTCGAAATGTGCCGCCAAAACTGGGAGAAACCTGTAAGTCGTTGAACTTCAGACCTCATTAGTTCAAAGAGTAAATATTGAGAGCATCTGATAAAAACGCTCAGCAGTATCATTGACAGTAAAGAAGTCAGTGATACACAGATATCCCGTTTTAACAAACTTCGTATATCGTGTGAAATTCGTTAATATTTCCGGACTTGCACCAATTGAAATTCTTCTTTTAAAAGTATATTTTGTTACAGATTTTTATTGCCATGAAATATCGAGTTCTTCTCTTTAAGCTCCCAACAGTTTTCGTATGGGACCTAATAATGTATTTACTTTCGATGTACAGAATACACTTTAGTTTCTTTCTTTTATGTGATAGGTGGCAGATGGATCACCTGATGGTAAGCGATTGCCGCCGCCCAGAGACATCTGCAACAGCAGTAGAGTCACAACTACGCTGTCCACCTTCCCCCCCTTTCCCCCAATTGGGTCTCCGGTACCCTCACTCGACAAAGCACAGCGCAAGCGCTGCTTCACGCCGGTCTTCTGAAAGGCTGTGGTATCACTCCGCCGTAAACTAGTTCTAACTGATAGCAAATGGTTGCCTTGATGGTGTTGCATAACGTTTAATCAAACAGAGACATAACTACATAGTTGTTCTCACTCACATGCTTACAACGTCCCTGGTCTGCTCCACGTACCGGAACAGAGACATATTATATTTGTAAGTCTATACCGTTATGTAATTTTAATTAATATTTATACCTACAGATGACATAATACACGAGAGCATATTAAACACCCATCGTAACGTCGTTTGTTTTTTGTTACTTGTATGGTTCGTGTTGTGATGTCCAAAATTATAAAGATTTCTAATTCTATGGCACATCCAAATTAAAAAAAAAACTCGGAAGAGCTGCTAACGATGGTCTATCCAAGCAGATACGACCTAGTGATCTTCAAGAAAAGGGCTTGATCATTATCGTCATCTCAGCCAATATACGTCCACTGCTGGACAAAGGCCTCCCCTAATGTTTTCCACACAGATCGGTCCTGTGCCACCCGAATCCAAGGAACTACCTCGATCCTTAGGTACTAGATCGTCGGTCCACCTTGTAGAGAAAAGGGCGTATTCCTTATTAAAAGATCCGGCAACGCGTTTGTGATGCCTCAGATTTTGCAGATGTCCACGGGCGGCGGAGATCACTTACCATCAGAAGAGCTGTCTGCTCGTTTGTCCGTTATAATCTAAAAAAAAACATATCCTGCCGATTCCTAAGAGTTCATAAACCTTTGTTAGTCACTTAAAAATAAATCACGTTTTTGCAAAAACTTTTTCCTTGAAAATGAAAACGTGGAACGAGGTAATATTTTGGATCTGACAGATATTTTATATTAGAACATCCTACAAGCTTCACT
The DNA here is from genome assembly GCA_014851415.1 of Cnaphalocrocis medinalis. NCBI lineage: Eukaryota > Metazoa > Arthropoda > Insecta > Lepidoptera > Crambidae > Cnaphalocrocis > Cnaphalocrocis medinalis. The sequence goes on from CM026292.1 coordinate 9,953,575, forward strand.
CCTTATCTACTTTAGTGGGTCGACTTGTTTCAGCAGGTTTTAATCACTAACCAATTATTTTGTCTGATGGTTCAAACCAGTTTGGTATCTAATCTCGACGCGTTGTGTAGCTACAAACATCGCACGATAACAAGCAAAATCATAACATTCACGTCACATTTTGTGTGGAAAAAATCCTATACGGTCATGATATCGTATCTTCTAAATACTCGATAAAAAACCACGAAAGAAAAAACGTGCTTAATAAGTCATTAAAAATATCAGACAGACATTACTAATTGCCAGTTATTGTTGTCTGAATGTGAAGCAATTTTAAATTCCTCTTAATATGCTCAGATGACAGCCATTTCGGCGTTTTAATCAAGACCACTGAAAACCAGTACAACCAAATTGTAGCAACTACAAACTGGACAATGAAAGAAATGTTGATGAAAGATAATTACGCACGTTTCTTTCAAGGAACCACAACAATTAAGTCTGTAGAAGTGTGAAAAACTGATTTGTATCGCTATAAGTAAGTCAAGCAACGCATGCCGTTTTTCCAGCATAATTTTACATATGTCTTGTGGGCCACAAGACATATGTACAAGTTGAGGCCGAGTATTGACCTATAAATGCGTATGTTATTCCGTAAATAGGGTACAAATAGATAACAGTAGAAAAACAAGGTAATGCAAGCCTTGATTCTTACACGCAATTATAAGATGACTTCCTTTGTAACGAGAACAAATAAGAGAGCGACCATGTGGAAAATATCAAAGATTTTTTGCTTGAAAAATTCTAAACTTTTTTTGTTTCTCTTCAACACCAGGTTATATCAGATTTGTACAACTGGATTTTCATAATTACAGGAGATCACAGCTACACATAAGTCATCCATTGGACGGATGTTATGGATAATAAATCCATCCAACAAATAACTCGATGTTGGTCGGATCATTTACGCATAACAGGGTCTTATCGTTCTTAATTTTATTGTTTGTTATTGATCGTGTGCATATTTTGTAATGTTTTGATCAATAATGTTTTGTATTCCTTGTTGTTGTGACCTTGTATAAATAAAGATCTAAAGTGCCTAAATATTGGAAACCAAACAACGTATAACTTGTTTCAATGAAAAACAACTGAATTGTTATTTTGTATTTGTCAAAACACGATTGCTACACCGAGTTCAAGGATCTTGCGCTAAGTTAGCAGTGACTCAGATCTGTGTAGAAACTGTTTGTCTAATAAATCTCTAAAGTTATTGAGTGCATGAGCTGTCATAACTATTACTGCATTACAACACTTGTTTATTTAGGGATTGAGCAAATGCGTGGTCGGGATGACTAGCCTTTAGTAAACCTTGTTTACTATATCATCATCATGAGTAGGATTTAAGATATAGTTGCGTCTACAAATTATCACCATTAACTTTGCAATGTTGATTAAATTTAATGATATGAATTGTGTAAAGTGAAATTTTATCTTCAAATGTAAAGTCCATTGCAAAAACACAATGAGTTGTTAAAGTCATGAATTGCTAATCAGGTCATGTGAATTTCACAACACTCCTCAACACCTAAACAAGCGAAAGCTTGTATTGAAAAATGTAAACAGTACGTACCCATTGAAAAATAAAAATCAAGAAATTTCATAACACATTATTTATTTTCTGTACAACATTCTGCTCCTTACAAACTAACTTAACCACCTACGTTGGTATCAAATGCTTTGGTAACAGCTTTTGGTATCACTTCACAAACGTCTTCTGTAACACGGTTATCGTTCCAATTATATAAATAATTGTTATCACTGCAATCACAGTCACGAGTGGAGGCCGAGGTATGTTCCAGCGACCTTCTGGTTCCAGGTTCCTCCTGGGCCCCGCTCGGGCGGCGCAGGGCAGGAGCCGACCAGCCGGCCGGCGACGACTTCATTCCTGGTGGGCCCGAGGCGGCGATCAAGGCTCCTCGTCCTCCGACAGGGATGGGAGCACCAGCTGCCGGCGGAGCCGCTCGCGGCGCTGCGGCGACACAGACTTCTGTCTCCGCAGCCCCTCCGTGTGCAGGATGTATGACCGCTGCTCCGGCTCGAAAGTCTCCTCCGAATCATCCTCCACCAGCGCCGGCATCGCGGCCCTGCGCTGCTTCTGCCGTCTCGCACAGTCACTTTGGCAGTCCATGTCGCGGCCTCTCGTCTTCGAAAGCGTCGGATAAACGTCGGCGTAAAGCGCGGAAATAGTTTCTAGTTTCACAACCATGGCGATCGGTTATTTATTTGTGTGGTAGTAGCTGTAAGCTGCGTGTGCTCTCTTGGAGTTCTGAGTGCAGAGTGCGGGGCGGCCCCGCGCGCGTCGTATTTATACGCTCGCGGGCGCCTGTACCTCGGCGATGCGTCCCGCGTCACAGTTACCGCGTGCACTTGCGTTGCGATTGTTCCCATCGGTAAAAACACGGGCCCGTAGTAATTGCCGGGTTTTATGGCCTGTTATGGTATGATAATGATATCGCTTTTGGTTCGGCTCGTGATGTGGCAAATCGCCTTGTAACGGCCACGGCTAGTCTAGTGGTTATTACTACCCATGTACTTACTTATAGCTACACTCAGACTCCATCCTCCAATAACTGTAGCTACTATTGATTGTTCGTTCTACTACGGCCATTCTTTTTGTTTTCGTCTACATTTTGCTGTTCTATGAATTTAGGTCGAACACGCGATCCGAAATTAATAAATTTAACGCCGAAATGTTTTTAAGTTTCAAATTTTTCAGTCGACAATAAAACGCGAATTTTGAGGTTATTCATACCTACCAAAGTCGAATGAGTAAATGTATGAGATACAAATAACAATATTAATGTTTATTAATGATTCTCTCGTAATCACCATTGCTCTTAATAACAACATACATGTTATTTATTATTAATATAGTTAGAAAATGTATTGTAATTTCCCTAACTATTACGAATATAGGTAACTATACCTACGTTTCGAGATAACGGGCATCGAAACCACAATAACAGAAGTTAATGTATGTAAGTCAATCTACTAAACTAAACAAAATAAAGAAATACATACAACATTATTAGATTAAAATCCGAATTAGAAACAACCTTCACCAATCTATTAATTGAATAAAATGGTATTTTAAATCACACCTGCATACTTAATGTAAAAATAATAATGTATTTCGAGTGAGAAGCTAAAAAAATTTGGCTAATAATAATCAGTCAGTAATGGTCAGTCGATAATGGAATAATTTTAAATTCTGAAGATCATTTTATGGCCATATTTTTACTGCTTATCTACCTATTAGGTCAGTAGACACACACCGTGGTACCACTTCAGTCGAGCCGGCCCATTCATGCCGAAGTGAGGCTCTCCCAAAAGTAAAAGACAGCCTTAATCTTATTGGATTTTTAACACAGGCAAACTTTTATACATAGGTAACGGTAAGAGTTAGTCTAATTGGACTGGTCGTCATAACGATCTCTCCCAACCATTCATTCATAACAATTATTTTGAAACATTTCAACTTTTCATACAAAATTTATCACGTGATTTTGGTAAATCTATTGTCGTTTTTTTTCCAAAAGTATGTAGTAGGTAAATCAAATGTTGTTCAGAATGGTTGATAGAAGACCTAGTAAAAGAGATATACCCCGTATTTGTCAATGTCAAGAAAACATAATTAATATGAGTGCGGAGCAGTAGTGTACCTATGTATTATATTATTCGCAGACAAAAAAACAAAAGAAAACTTTCAACAAACCAAGTTGAAACTTAGTGAAAAACCAACCAATTCACACTAATGACCAAACATAATACCCCACTGAAACATAATGCATCAATAACAGTTCAGAATTATGGTTTTCAACGTATTGTCAAGATGTATTTTAGTTAGGGCCATGGTTAGCATTTTTCGTGTTATTATCCTGAAATTCAGGGTACAACTAAAACGATGTAGTGGTTAGTATCACTCAAAAAAAGCGGCCAATTGGAAATTGGAGTCGCCATAAAAGGTTTTTTAAGTGATAGGTGGCAGACGAGCAGAGGGATCTGATGGTAAGCGATCGCCACCGCCCATAGATACCTACAACACCGGTGGAGTCACAAGTGCACTTTAACCCCCTTTCCCCCCAATTGGGCCTCCCGGTACCCTCACTCACTCGACGAAACACAGCGCAGCCGCTGCTTCACGCCGGTCTTCTGTGAGGCTGTTCATGTCGAAACGTGTGGATCTCCCACGGTAAAGGGTTCCGTAGCAACAAGCAACTATCTTCTATATCTATCTATACTATTTATAAGGAGATAACTTCTATAGACAACGACAAGGCTTATAGGTAAACCGAAAACACGAACCGCTTGCGCGATGTAATTTAGCACAGCGCCATCTATTGGTTCATTTCTGAATTACGGTCCCGAAGCGAAGTGAGGGCGGGCCACTAGTTATTTTCATATGTTGATGGCGCCACTGATGCTTACGTCATAGAGTATGGTAGCCCCATTGGTTATAAAGCATGGGAACTCCTGTTAGTTCCTCAAAATTCCGTTGTCACGAGTTTCTTGCTCCATTATAAGCCGTCCGATGATTTTAATTTGATCTGGCAACCCTGTGTCAGTGGGTAACTAGGTCAGACCTGTTAGCTGGTCTAAAGAGGATTGTTGGCTATTTGTTCACACTTAGGTGTTCCGTTGTTTTTCACGATTCTAGCTCTGAAGTAAACACGATGACTTATGCTTGCCTACATTTACATACTTTGATTCCTTTGAGAGATCTAGTATAGTAGTAGTAGAGTAGACTACACTATGAAGTTGTTCAAAAAATGAGTGTTAAGAGGTCGGCAACACGTATAACGTGATAAATCAAAGAAAAAAGTAAGAAAGAAACGTGTTTCGCTAAAAATAAAAGACGTTAAATGGAAACCACTTAACTCACAAAACAAGAAGTTATGCGAAAAACAATGAGAAGATGACACAAAAAGCTCTTTAAAACTATATTTTTATAAAGAGATCAATTACATACTGTAGTAAACTTGGCGTTATAATATAATCATACAAACAATTTTTTCCAAAGAACAATAATATTTTCCCGATCTGATAGTAGTTATCGATAAATATCGATTAACATGCGAAACAATTAAGAAACGAGTTACCAAATCGATTAAGCAACAAAACTAAATAAAAACATAGATCAAATAAGTAGTTTGGTGTTATTCAAAGACCTTTTAAGGTAAAAGGTCTTTTGGTGTTATTTAACTATTCACCATACATCGAGAGAAATCCTGCACGTTTTGGACAGTTTCTGAAACGTGAAACCATGATTCAGTTGGTCTAGTTCCCATTAAAGGGTTGCCAAGGTCAGACGGCAGTTGCTCCGTTGTACCTAATGAGCAGACTGCTCATATCCTGAATCATGGTCTAAAAGTACTCCGCACTCCAAAATGACAGATATGGACGCTAAGATGCGAGAGGCCTAAATCTTTTAATCATAAAAGTCAAAAATCTAAAACAGCTGTTGAGCGCTAGAATAAAGTTAAGAACCAGTGCGTAAAACGGATCATGAATCTTTATCAGACATTGAAATGAGACCTAATGACCTACATTACAATTCTATCCAGACGTTCCTTTGGAGGATAGAACGCTCTAGAACAAGTGTTATCCTTGCTATCAGAGGTTATTTCCAGTAACCCTTCTTAACATTGAGTCGTGACTAAAATATTCACTAATAGTACAGTCAACAAGATATCGTACCTTTGAAGGTACACCTATCACATATTTTATCAGGAACCCCCGATTCGATTGGGACCATGAAAATGTACACAGGGTGTATCTGTGAACATTTACATCCCTTTAATCACGTGTTATATCAACCATTCTGAACAACATTTGTTCTATGACTTTTGAAAATTCGCATAAAAAATCTTCATCTTTCCGTACAAAGTCGGTCACGTGACTTGGACATTTTGTATGGGGAGTCGAAAATTTTTTCGAAGAATTTAGAAAAGTTGTTGAACAAATGTTGTTCAGAATGGTTGACAGAACACGTGGTTAAAGGGATGTAAATGTTTACAGATACACCCTGTATGATGTTGTCTCAAATTTATTACTATTCGTTTTTTGGTAGAGGGCGGCAAAACAGTTTTCCGCCCTGGGCGCATACCCACACGTTACGCCACTACTAGTGACCCCATCCAGAGGAAGGGGCTTTTAAGGTTGAATGCGGGTATTGCGAGTGTGCATGGGCAGCGGAAATAGTTTACCATCAGGTGATCCGTCTACTGCCATCTATCACTAAAAAAAGATTAACTTATAGGCATCTGTTACTTACTCCAATGGCTCAATGACCCAAAATGAGGCATCGTAGCTCCCGAACGGGTCATGCATTTGGTTTTTTTATTATAGCTAGATTAAATGGCCACCAAATTAAGATGGCCGCCGCTACAAAATGATGAATTTTATATTTTCACTACTTAGATTCTCGAAATATAGCTATCTCAAGGGGCTTTTTTTATGGTAAAGGTAGCAGACGAGCAGGCGGATCACCTGATGGTAAGCAATTGCCGCCGCTCATGGACACTTGCAACACCAATGGAGTTACAAGTGCGCTGCCACCTTTTATCCCCTTCCCCCCGAGTGGGCCTCCGGTACCCTCATTCACTCGGCGAAACACAGCACAGGGGCTACTTCACGCCGATTTTCTGTGATGCAGTGGTATCACTTCGGTCGAGCCGGCCCATTCATGCCGAAGCGTGGCTCTCCCACAGTTAGGCTTGAGAGTAGAATGCATACATTATAACAACTTGTCGGAGGCTTTATAAATTTTAAATTTTTCAGTTGTTATCGGTGTTGGGGAGCACTGTACAGTGCGTATGCGCCGCAGCGCAGCGGGCAATGGGCATGCATAATTGCAGCGCGCTTGACCTGCTTAAACGGATGAAGCTCTACGACTGGCTATTTGCATTACCCTGGCTTTGCGGCCTTGTGACAGATGCTGATTCATTTGATGAATGGTAAGTTTTCCTCGGGAAAACCTGGAGGTATTTATATGGAAAAATTAGGAAAAATGTAATGAAAAGCGAAAGATTACACTTTCAAAGATTACTTGGATCCGAGGTGTTCTAACTGGGTACTTTGGCGGAGAAGTAAGGAGGCCTATAATCAGCAGTGGGTACTTCCGGGCTGATGATGATGATGATAATAGATTACATAGGTGTCAGACGAGCAGAGAGATCACCTGACCGGAGTGTGCTGGAAAATGCCTCCAGCTTTCATCTTCGAGACTTTGATTCAGAATGAGTTAACTGCGCTAGATTTAAGACTTTTGTAGCGTGAGCCTTGTTTGATGTAAGTATAAACTTTATAGTGCAGGGAATGCCCTAGATTAAGTCTAATAACGACCCTGAGAAAGAACATAGGCTACTTTTATTGCGAAAAGGGGGTCGTAAGAGGTTGAAAGGGGGGGTAAAAAGTTACTTTTCCACGCGGACGAAGTCGCGGGCGGCCGCTAGTACCACATAAAATCGATGTGTAGTGTACCTATTGGCTGGTGGGAAAATACAAACGCTCTATGGACTTACGAGCATGGTATTATAAACTTCTAAGTATATCCTATGTGGGATTATTACGAGCATCTCCAGATATGATTGTGTTAGATAATAGATGATCTAATACCGGGAGGAACATCCTACGCCGGCATTATAGTTATGTAACGTAGGTCAATTGATCTGAAGTATTACGAGTATCTGTCCCTGTACTTATTTTCAATTCTTCATGATGTAATGTTGTATCTGTCGGTCATTTTAAAAAAATTGCTCAAAATAAACATTTACATATTTTAATTTCTAAAAATGTCTTTAAACCTATACTTACCTCCGAAATTTACATTAGAATAAAAATTACGATTTCTCATATTACAAGTAGGGCTTAGGTCTTTCTATAAAATGTAGTCTGATGTCAATTAAAGTACTATATGGTTTAAAGGCTGCCAATTAATGAATAGAACTGTTTAATTTCATAGTATTTTATTCTTTTCGACGTATTTCTGATGCAACTCTTATGGAAACGCGAGAAATGGTCTGGTCAACTCACTGCGGCTAAAAATACATACTTGTAAGCAAGTATAAACAGCGAACGTCAAACAAGAAACCGTTTAAAGTGCTGCCTAATTTCTATCTCCGCGTTACTAAGTCTTAAGCTCCGAACCGAAGATCCCAGACTAGCCGATCTTAAATTTTTCAACCATAATATTTACGTGTAAATTTTCCGGAAGTTTACCATCATTATTTAGTGGGTAAAATCGATATTCACGGAAATCGATCGGGCACTTGCGTTGGCGCCGTACGAGTACATCCGTAACGTAGACTCGTGCTACAAATTACTGTTTTCGGGGAAACAAAACGTTTACGTAGAGCTATGCTTCACGGGAAGAAACAATTGTTAACAGTTATTGGAACAGCAGAGAGAAGACATGTAATGCAATAAAATATTAGAATTTGAGAGGTGAGCGCCTGCATTGTGTTACATTACGCGGAGCTGTGATGTGTGTATTTCCTCAAAACCGTTGTATTAGGTATTCATGAAAATATATAGTTATATGAAATAAGAAATCATACTTATACCAAACGTAAAGTAGAACGCCCTCAGGCCAGAAGGATTGACGATCTGCGCAGGATGGCTGGCAAGAGCTGAATGCGAGTAGCGAAAAATGAATCGGAGTAGCAAAAATTAGGAGAGGCCTATGTCCAGCAGTGGACTGCAACAGGTCGATGAAATCAAATCTTTAATTGTACATTCCAATGCTTATAGTGCGGCAACACAGCGTCTTAATATTTTTCTGACGTTAAAGGAAATTGTTTATTGTAGTTTACGTTAATGCGAAAATAGAAACCTGAATACTTTGATTAGTCTCGACTGACGAAAACAATGGAAAAAATAATGACATGAAAATTATACGAGTAGGTACACCTGGAATGACGGAGTTATAAGTTTGAGACGTCAGAGCCAATGTTTTGTATTACGACCAGACAAGTAAACATGTCTGGTACTTGTCTGTGATCGTTAATGTGTGATGTTTTGTTTTGTCTCAGATGGTGTAACGCTATAAGGATAACGATCAAAATAATGAAAACTTGCCATACCGGTCAAACATAACGCGTCCATTTTGATAGAGTTAATTGTGTCTCAAACAATTAACGATGATTTAACGACCCGTTTAGCGCAATATTTTGAGCGCCGGTTAAGACGTAACCCGCACCAACACAAATGTTTGTTGATGAAACAGATATTTGTGTTGGGTCTGGGTGTTTGTGGTTCCTTCGTTGTTTCTGGTTTCTATAGCACAAGGGAAAACCTTAGTTTGGGACCAGGACAATGTATGTGATGTTGTCTCAATTTATTTATTTATTTATCTGAAAAACCTGTTTTTGATCCACGAAAGTTTTTATGGAGGCCCTAGAGTAGATACTTATTTCCTTAATTACATATAAAAGTATACAAAACTGTAAATTTCTTCAATCGACTCTCATCTTACTGTCAAATACATGGTTGAATATCAAATTGAAAACATTAGACAGGTTAAATGGTAACCTGATGTGTGACTGTCTACATACATTTAGGATGCTTAAACCCATCATCCAGGAATTGAAAAGATTGGTAACTTGTGACCTATACATTAAGGCAATTGCTCCTAATAGGTATACTAGAACTCTGCCCGGAAAAACCAATTAAACCCGCCCGCGATGTCTAAGAATACTCTGATATCGTGCAGCGGAATTTCCTAGATTACCTGCAATTATATGGCAATTATTACGTGATATAATGTGAGGTAAATAATGCGGCAATCTATGACGTTCAGTAGACGTCTGTGTAGGCAAACGTTTATCGTCATCATCATCATCAATACCTGTCTTGACGTCCTCAGTGATAAGTAAGTGACATTGATTCGATATCGAATCGATACGAAATTGATTCGATATCGGTCGTATTCAGAATTTGATTATATTATAGCCTAGGCCTTCACCCTAGCACGAACCTTTTAAGACGTCATGTCCACTAGGATTACGCTAGTACACAGCACCTTCGATGACGTATCGTATCGTACCATTTCCTTCAAAAATGTATTGGATCCGTTAGTTGTATAATCTGTGGACGGGAGTTCACATTGCGATACCTACTTAATACTTTCTGACGTTTGTGCGATATTTTTTTCCTGACACCTAATTTGGGCAGATAGTCTAGATAAAAAAAGTTCACATCCCTAAAAAGTGGTCCCCCCAAATCCGACACATCTGGCAAGTTCCTGTGTCTGTGTGGAGTTTACACACACCAGTAGCAGTGTACAATGGACTGATTAATGGATATTGTGACGCCATGACTGTTTATCTGAAAATCCATTAACGCGAACAATGAAAAATCAATGAAGAAGAAAATTGCTCATAATCGCGCGTGGCAAATTATTTATGCTGCTGACGTAGACGAATGCAAAGATGGAGCGAGTGACGTCACTGTTAATACAATCTTCATCTTAGCGTGTTAATCCCGGGTGAGTTCAAAATTATTTTAAGCCCGGTGTATGTATTCTTAAGCCATGATCTAGGTAGGCAATTTTCGTGCACTCGACATTGAAATGTCATATCAAAATATCGCAGCATTAAGACTGGAGCACCAGATAAACCAACTGAATCTCGGTTACACATAATAAAGAAAGTAACTAGCATCATTTAGACGGTTGGCAATCTTCAACTATGCGTTTCTTAAGAAACTTTCTGCCTCGAACTACAAAAATATGGAATGAACTGTCACCTGCGGTAATTCCGGACCGATACGAACTGCAAACCTTCAAAAAGCGAGCGTATCTACTCCTTCTTAAAAGGTCGGCAGCGCACTTGCGGCTCCTAGGATGTCCATGGGCGGCGGTAATCGCTTACCATCAGGTGATCCGTCTGTTCGTCTGATGCCGCCTCCTATCTCATAAAAAAACTGGAGCATAAGTTCGTAGTTATTAAAAACTGCATCCCAAATTTAATTTGGCCAAAATCCTGGTTAGTACACTGATTACGCCATTTGCGATCTAAAGGTACCTATCGATTATGGCGATATCGAGTACCAGCTGAAGTATTCAGCGTGTAAACGTGATGAAAATTGTTTGTTTTGATACGCACGTTTGGGAGTTACGAGTGTTTTACGACTCTACGTCACTGCAGCGCCAAATTCGAAGTAATAATAGAAGACTTATGTAAACGTTATGATAGATGTAAACGTGATACAGCTTGCTGCCATAATCATATCTAATTCAGCGAGATTGAGTGACGTATAAAATGTAATTTAGTATATTTTCCTTCATCTCAAGTCCAAGTAGTCGAAGATCAGTTGGTCCAAGGTACCGCTGGAGGAATGATGGGGGTTATTCCACTAATCCCCATCAATGGGGAAAGTACTCATACAGTAAATAGTTGTTTAATTTTTAATAACTAATGGATTTGTGACGCCATGACTGTTTATCTGAATATCCATTAACGCGAACAATGAAAAATCAATGAAGAAGAAAATTGCTCATAATCGCGCGTGGCAAATTATTTATGCTGCTGACGTAGACGAATGCAAAGATGGAGCGAGTGACGTCACTGTTAATACAATCTTTATCTTAGCGTGTTGATCCCGGGTGAGTTCAAAATTATTTTAAGCACGGTGTATGTATTCTTAAGCCATGATCTAGGTAGGCAATTGTCGTGCACTCGACATTGAAATGTCATATCAAAATGTAGCGACTGCCATTTGACCCTCGCTGCATTAAGACTGGAGAACCAGATAAACCACTAACTGAATCTCGGTTACACATACAATATAAGTATTTATAAAGAAAAGTATCTATAATTATAATCATTTAGATGGTTGGCAATTTTCAACTGTGCGTTTCTTAAGAAACTTTCTGCCTAAAACTACAAAACTATGGAATGAACTGTCCCCTGCGGTAATTCCGGACCGATACGACCTGCAAACCTTCAAAAAGCGAGCGTGCGGTTCCTCTGGTGTTGCGGTGATCCGTCTGTTCGTCTGCCTCCTCCTATCTCATAAAAAAAACTGGAGCAATGTACTCGTAGTTATTAAAAACTGCATCCGAAATTTAATTTGGCCAAAATCCTGGTTAGTACACTGATTACGCCATTTGCGATCTAAAGGTACCTATCGATTATGGTCAGCTGAAGTATTCAGCGTGTAAACGTGATGAAAATTGTTTGTTTTGATACGCACGTTTGGGAGTTACGATTATTTTACGACTCTACGTCACTGCGGGGCCAAATTCGAAGTAATAATAGAAGACTTATGTAAACGTTATGATAGATGTAAACGTGATACAGCTTGCTGCCATAATCATATCTAATTCAGCGAAATTGAGTGACGTATAAAATGTAATTTAGTATATTTTCCTTCATCTCAAGTCCAAGTAGTCGAAGATCAGTTGGTCCAAGGTACCGCTGGAGGAATGAAGGGGGTTATTCCACTAATCCCCATCAATGGGGAAAGTACTCATACAGTAAATAGTTGTTTAATTTTTAATAACTAGTGGGGATTTGTGAACTTCTCTTCCCCATTATTAATTCGATTGGCATTGAATGGGGATTTCTAAAAAAAGGTCACAATAATCCCCTTTAATGGGGATTATCAATGGGGATTAGTGGAATAACCCGGATGAAGTTGAGAAAGATTTGCGCGGATTCCAGGCTGAAGACTGGCAGGAGGTGGCGCAGGACCGACCTAGATGGAGGCTCTTTTATTATCGGAAGCCAAGGCTCACGTTGGGTCGCTGCGCTAGCCTAGATAGTTGGTTAGTTCAGCACAATAAGTATCACACACAATATGTCTTTGTTAGTCAAGTTGTGTTTCTGAATATATCGGGATATGATTTAGGAATACTATCGGCTGGGATTTATCATTTTTTTTCTGTTTCTTTTAGATGGCAGATGACCAGACAGATCGTCTGTTAGTCATGTAGTCATGCAACACGAGTGGGGGCGCAGGTACCTACTTACTCTCTCCCCCGACCCCTTTATTATATCACCTTAACTCGTTCAATCTAAACTGAACTCAATAAGTAACGGGAAAATATATTTTGTATAGCTCTTACGAGAAAAAACACGGAATCAGGTAATCTGACGTGAAAAACCCTCGTGTTAATCAAATGCATACGATTACTGCGACAAAACGTCTAAATGGAAAAACTGACGTAAAATACGTTATGTGTTTATTTATAGCTAGTCATTAGAATTACCTAGTAGCTTAGTACGTACAGCCACATCAAAGTATACAAAACTGTCAAATTTCTTCAATCGACTCTCATCTTACTGTCATACACATTAAGTTGAATATCAATTGAGGAAATTTGACAGGTTGTGGTAACCTGATGTGTGGCTGACTGTACTTATGTTAGGACGCCCCTTTAGTCTAGAAATTTAAATACCGGGCCGAGATATCGAAGTCCCGGGGTCGAGAAAGTATGTTTCGAATTGAACATAGCTCGGGTTTGTGATCATCAATCTGCATTAGGCAAGCGTGGTGATTAAGCCTAATCCCATTATAGAAGCGATGACTTGATTTCTATGATGGAGGTCTTTGTCGTTTTAATTAGGTATCTACACATATTTTGTGCAATTACTCTTTAAACCTAACTACCTAACTGTTTTGATTGTCATAGTTAGATAAATTATTCACCTTCTATATCTATACTCTATTCTATATCTATACTATTTATAAAGAGATAACTTCTATAGACAACGGCAAGGCTTATAGGTAAACTGAAAACACGTAACGCTTGCGCGATGTAATTGGACACAGCGCCATCTATTGGCTCATTTCTGAATTACGGTCCCGAAGCGAAGTGAGGGCGGGCCACTAGTCATTAATAATGAAATAACTGTCTTTGCGTTTAGTATTAGTGCTCGTAAATGGCATATATTCGAATAATGTATGTCTTTACACATAATACAAGGAAAATTCTTGACTGAAGCAAAACAGGAGGAAAATTACCAAATAGGTACATAAGGAATTAACGATCGTCGGCTCGGTTCTAATTTCGAATAATTTCTATATGTTTCAGATACGGTAAGGATATATTAAGGATATCTATGTTTGTAACATAATTATGTATTTAAGTACCCACTTGAGGAAAGTTGATTTATCAATTGTGAATTTGCCGCTGCCCGCAGCTCTGTTGGAGTTCATTATGCACAGAAATCTTATTGATTTGGCGTAAATGGGTCGTATTTGGCGTAGTGGTTTGAGCGCCGGTTGAGACGCAAGGGTCGCGGGTTCGATTCCCGCATCAAGACAAAATGTTTGTTGATGAAACATATTGTCCTGGGTCTGGGTGTTTGTGGTTCCTTCGTTGTTTCTGGTTTCCATAGTACAAGGGAAAACCTTAGTTTGGGACCAGGACAATATATGTGATGTTGTCTCAATTTATTCGCTATGAAAAAGGTTTTTTGTAATATTTTAAAGGGTTTGCATTTGACCTCATCTCACCTGATGGAGTATGACAATAAGGTCTCACTAAGATGTAGCGTGCTTTCCCAGAAGAAGCCTATTCACTTTCGACTTAAAGACACCCACATTGTAGCTCTCTGAGAATACCTACAGAAGCCAGCAAGTTGTTTCATTCCTAACCTAATTCCAAAGTTGTTAAGGTAACGGTCAAAAGCGGACCGCCGTTGAATCGCGGTTGACATGTCAAGCAGTTGGTATATATAATGTACTTTTATATTTAAATAAATATATGCGTCATACAATCACACCAATCAACCTGGTCTCAAACTAGGGTCACCCCTGTACTATGAGTACCAGGTGACGATCATTAACTGGGGGCGTCAACCCAGAACCCACGGACCCAAGAAATTTTAGAAAATGTAGTTTCCTAAATTGGCTTGACCGGGAATCGAACCCGGGACCTTTCGCACTTCGGGCGAACACCTTAGCCACTGCGCTATCAAGGCCACCAAAATAAAATAATATAAAAAAAAAAGTTTAAAAGCATATGTTAATCCAAGCCTATTTAAAACTCCTTCTGCCGAGACACGGCGGAGGGTGGCGGTGTCCTGACATTTTCCGCCCCCGTAGATTTCAGGTTTCGCAACACAACACGTGCCGTACCAGCGTAGGCGACTCCCCTGCAGTGTGCCTGCAATGTTACAGTATAAAGGCTGCCACGTGTTCGAGAGTTTCTCGATTTTCCTGCGTAACCGAAAGTAGAATCCATACTTCCATACTAATATTATAAATGCGAAAGTAACTCTGTCTGTCTGTCTGCTACTCTTTCACGCCAAAATTACTCAACGGATTTAAATTAAATTTGGTATACAGATAATCTAGACCCTGAGAAAGGAATAGACTTTTTATTGCGAAAAAGGGGTTGTAAGGGGTTGAAAGGGGGGTAAAAAGTTACTTTTCCACGCGGACGGAGTCGCGGGCGGCCGCTAGTAGAAAAATATTTATTTAGAGCATATAAGTAATTTTATACAGAAAGGACTTAAAACGAATAGAAAAATATACAATTTTAACCACGACCGTTCCTCAACCTGTAGTACAGGTTTTACAAACCTACTTCAGGCACCAGACTCTCACAAAGTTGAGGTCTGCTTGTCACATAAAATAATATCCTAGCACGTCTGTATGACCTATACTGTGCTAAGCTTAAAGTAAAGTATCAGCCTATATACTGTCCCACTGCGGGGCAAAGGCCTCCATCATAGAAATCAAGTTATCGCTACTATGATGGGATTAGGCTTAATCACCACGCTTGCTTAGTGCGGATTGGTGATCACGAACCCGAGCTATGTTCGAAAAATTCGAAACATACTTTTGCTCGACCCGGGAATCGAACCCGGGACCCCGAGATCACGGCCCGGTACTTAAACCACTAGACCAACGGGGCGTGCTAAGCTTAGCTGGCTATAATAGCCAGGACCCTACACGTACAAGGACCAAGAAGAGTCTAAGTGCGGAAACAGGAGTCCACTTTACATTGCAGAAAGAGCCTGTACACGTCCTAATTACATCTTTACCGTGTCTATTTTCACTATTGCCCTAAATTACGATATCGTATAAATCTTCACACCCTCAGGACACCTCACGGATGACGGAATTAAGTCAAATTAGGGCGATACCGTAAACAATGGCACGTAATAAGAACAGGAAACTAGACCACGAAATTCCTCATTAAGTTAGTGATGAGACAAGATATTAAATTTGGACTATCGACAAGATGTGTTTAGATGTGTGCGCTAATCTCGTCAAGTGAGAGACCTCACACTCGTCATACTCGTAGTAGCGATGTACTTGTCCTGCAGTGGGACAATAAACACCGTTTAATTTTAGTCGTTTTAATCCAAAAGCCAGTGAGTGAGTTTGAGCAGGCCTCTTACCAGGTGGACCGACGATCTTGTGAAGGTCGCGAGAGTCCGTTGGATGGGGTGGCACAGGACCGATCTGTGTGGAAAACTTTGGGGGAGGCCTATGTCCAGCAGTGGGCGTCTATTGGCTGAAATGATGATGATGATGAATCCAGAAGCCCTCATATTAGTTAACACGTATAAAAAGCCCCTTTAGCCTCGGGATTTAAACGACTAAAATTTAACGGTGTATAGCCTTATGTAGGTACCGCCAGCATTTTTGATTTTTATTGGTGACCTGTTAGTACTTGTACGAAATGTGGTATTGAAAGTTTGAGTTTTTGGCATCTCTGGTACGAGAAAAAAATTTCAGCATCTGGCAACCGTGGGCATACCATCGTCAGTTTATCGGTTGCATCAGTACACGGGGATATCAAGCTCAGGAGACCCCCTAGTACCTACTCTAAACGAACATTTATATATTTGGCTATCTCTTATGCCTCTCTTTATCGTCGTAAGACCAGCAAGCCTTTTAAAAGGCATAAAACAACTGATTTTCCATTGTGTCTTGCTGTCTGGGCCTAACGACGTTTATATAAAAACTAGTGGCCCCCCTCAACTTCGCTTCGGGACCGTAATTCAGAAATTAAGCAATAGATGGCGCTGGTCCAATTACATCGCGCAAGCGTTTCGTGTTTTCGGTTTACCTATACTTAAGCCTTGTCGTTGTCTATTGAAGTTATCTCTTTATAAATAGTATAGAAAATATTCTTGGGAACTATCGATACTATACTTCTTACACAACACTGACTGCTCTGGAAACAGATTTCCTTCGGCAAATAGAATATTTTCCTTGACACCGCTTTCCTTGTTTTGTTTTCCCTCTTGTAATCAAATAACTGTATCATAATTTTGTTGTTTATGCTTTTCCGCGTCTTTAAACAGGTACCTACTTTGTTTTTCATTTTCCTTTTCCCGTAGCTTTGAGACTTTTAAAGAAAGTATTCGAAGTGTAGGTACTGACTCGTATTCAAGGAAGCCATATAATATTTTGTTATGATCTTGTGTATGTGTTATCTTGTGTGCCCGGGTGTCATATTCGTAAATATCTCTCTTATCTTAAGGCTTAATTCCCGGTTGCGTCCAAAGCAGTCGCTTTGGAGCCCGGGGTACACTTAGACCATGATTCAGGATTCGGATAGTCCAGTAGTTACAATGAAGCTACGCAATTCTTTAGTAGGGGAACCAGACCAACTGAATAATGTTACACGTTTCAGAAACTATCCAGAACGTGCAAGTTTCCGCACGATGTTTTCCCTCAACGTCGATCGAGTGGTAGAAATACGCACATAGATTTTAAAACTCCATAGGTGTATGCTCTGGTGGCTTATAATGAAGCCGTCCCATAGAGAAAGAGAATATACTTCTCGCATTCTAACAAAAGCGCGCAAAGCGCGTGAGAAAGGGAGAACTCCGATTCGGTCGTAACGCCCGCTTCAAATTAGGCCCTCTGATTCGAACTACGTCCCCTATAGATGGCTCATTCTTTTCGATTGAGCTTTGCCAGTACCAAAACATGGAAACCGTAAAACTGCAATCTGCCACAAAGAAAAAAAGACACCAATTTTCTTTTCTAGGAAACCTCATCCCAAAACAAAATTCAGAGTACCGGATTTAAAACCGGTACTTCTCGAAACAAACGTGTAAGCACTTAGTACAGTCATCTCGGAAAAAACAAGATTTATTCCTCTCCCGAGACCCGTGAAATTGGGACGTCAATCATGCGAAACCGTTTTAGTCGGAAAATCGCGTTTTCAAGGAAATACCTACATTGGCTGAGCGATGAGTTATCTTACAGAAAGGCAATATGAATCAGCGAGTTGATCTTTGAAATCGCTTTATGTTCACACTGACCTCTCCATTAAATACAAGTGGTTAAGCTGGAGTGATGATCGTTTATAAAATCGCCATTTTGGCGCTGATTGCAAATGAGAGCGTGGGAGTACTCGGGACTAATTCTGTGGGAAAGGTTTTTGAATGCTTAAAAATAAATTATACCTACAAGAACATTACGATAAAAATGCACGCAATGATCTCGCCGTATGTCGCCGTGAAAGACAGAGACAAACGGACGGGAGAGACGATACGATATTTACTATAACTATAACCAAGCCGTTCTGTAACGAATGACATTATACCTGTCGCATCCAAAATAGCTGACAAACGCTTATGAAAGGGAACTCCGCATCGGTCATAACGTTCGGTTCGTTTTAGACCACCTGAGCTGCTCATAGATCTGAGCCATCAATTTAAGCTATTCCATCGGCTCACCATGACACCAGACGACCAGGATTTCGTCATCGATTCTAGAGCACCACTCGTTCATACATATTGCGTAAAAATACACGCTCTAACAAGCGTCCCTTCTGTGTTTATCTTCTCAATGACCGCCGTCTGGCGGTCGCCCAAGAGTCGGCATTACCTGCGTTAACAATCACGTTTCAAAGAAAACGATTTCCTAATATTACTAAATTGAAATTTTAAGCAAATTTTATTTTCCCAACCCAATCCACCAACGATGAGACCTACAAAGCGTTGGAGTGACGATCTCGACAACTTTGCATCGGATTAGATTGGTCATTTCTTCTTGAAGCACTCAATACTCAATGCTTTATTAGTTTCCGAAGTGCCGCTTCAATACTGAAGATTGGCCATCAGATTGGCCACAGGTCGCTTCAATACCTACAAATAAATGAAGGACTCGGGGGAAGCATTCACCCAGAAATAAGTGTTGCAGGTGTCTATGGGCGGCGGCCATCGCTTACCATCAGGTGATCTGTCTGCTCGTCTGCCACCTATCACACTTAACGTAAATATATTTTTTTTACTGCACATAATGTAATTACCTATTCTATTTCTAATTTTTTAACAAATTACCCATTGTTCATCCTAGCTCTACATATTTGGTAAGACCGGTCCCCGTTTGTATACACATTGCCAACTGTTGAAATAGTACAGGTAACTAACTCCTCTTGCCAACTTCCCTAAAATAGTTCAGGTAGGAACTTAAGTACTTCTTAGAACATTACAACACATACTAAATTGCAGTTTAAGTGGCTGCCACTCAAACACGTGAGTTTGTGACAGATTTGCAAGGTCGTATTTGTTTCACATAATTTGCTTGTTTACGCAAACTACTATAAACACTGTGATTATATATTATACAGGGTTACCTACTAAAAATAAGGATAAAGATAAAAAAACATTCATTTTCTTGGAACACAGTCATAAACAGACCAAACAAAAGAATAATAATAAAAGACAAAGAGAAACTTACACTCTTAATAGTCCTCTTTCTTTTTTTAATAACATACCTACTTAAAAATCATCGATGGGCTAAGATGGGGTTATTAAAGCGCGAAAAAAATGCCATAACAATAATTCTCTTCATTTTGGTTTGGAAGCCAGGCCAACCTTACACTGATTGTGGCGGATATACGATGTGAGTGGCTTCCCTCACGGAGTCGTGAGGGAAGCCACTCCCCAGTAGTGGGTATGCTCACGTACTCCGAAGATGCCTTCGGTACCTACGTTGTCTCTAGCTTCACGCTCACTCCCACAGTTAACCATAGTTTTCATAAGGACCCTGTATATCCAGTATTATAATTTTGCATCTACTTAGTGCGTAAGATTGCAGCACTGTCGTCTGTCGTCGCCTCGATTTTTAACCTCCAGCCAAGAAGAAATCAACCTTGGGCCACGAATGCACGTAGTACCACGTAATGCACCAAGACAATTGCTTAGATTAGCCATGAAATTTATTATTCTATTTAATTCAGATTAATTTGTTTTTTAATCCATCACTCAAGCCGTATGAGGTGGAATTAGGTACACTAGGTTTCCATTAGTGGGAATATACGAATGTTTGTCCAGTGTGGGGATTGAACCCACAACCTTTGGCATATGAGATAGGGTCACTACCAAATGCTCCGGCCGGCCAGTCCCAAATGCGCCTTCCGTCCAGTCACGGGGCTGTTTCGGGACAACGGGACAGGAGACTGAAAAACATGTCTGTTCAAAACGATGTACATATGGTACCTATTAAGGTATGATCCGCTAAGATTATGGTGACATGATAAACCTAATATAATAATACATAACTGTATCAATGTAGAGATGTATACCTAGTAGATAAGTCTCTACATTGTTACAGTAGGTAGGTATTACCGTCTACTGACATAATCTTTCCTAGGCGGGGCATGTCACGGACAGACATTGTTCCATGGCGAACGGTAATTACTAATTAGACAGCCACAATGGCAGGATAACCTAGACTTTGGCGCTCATTATGTTTCGCCACACCCAATGGTGACTTAAGAATTTCAAAGTCATTATTCAAAAGGAAAATTACCTGCATGCATAATCAAATATACCTACATAACTAGTTTTCGAATGACTTCAATTGAATTATCAATATCTATACTATTTATAAAGAAATTATTTCTATAGACAACGACAAGGCTTTGGTAGGTACCTAAGCCTTGTCGTACATATATTGTATACATATAGGTATATGTAAGCCGAAAAAAACTACGGTCCCGAAGCGAAGTGAGGGCAATAGCTACAAGCGATAAGACCGCCCGTACTGTTTATCGCTGTTGTTTTACTCATGTATTTCATTTCTGTGCAATAAAGATTGTATATCTATCTATCTAGGTATACTACGTTTGGGTGCGCTATTAGCTCCATCGTATTCTAAGCTTGTTCTCAACTCTAAGTGTTAAGCATGAATTTAAGAGCAAGTTTATTCTAATCAATAAAAACACAAGTTACTTACTTATAATCATTTGCAGGTGTCCATGGGCGGCGGCAATTGCTTACCACTAGGTGATCCGCCTACTCGTCTGCTACTTATAACATAAAAAAATACCATTTTTGCTCAGTACAGGGACTCCCAAAGGCCCGTTTTACCGTCTAGCTCAGGGGACACCAATTAGTTTTGTTCAGTGTCTAGGATGGGGATCGAACCCACACAACCTTTGGCGTATGAGATAGGGTCACTACCAAATACGCCAGCCAGCTAGTCCCTAATGCGCCATCTGGCCAGTCACGGGACTGTTTCGGGACTTTCGGGACAACGGGACAGATGACTGAAAAATAGGTCTATTCAAAACGATGTATGGTATAATAGGTATGACACGCTAAGATTATGGTGACATTATAAACCTATTATAATAATAGATAACTGTATCAATGTAGAGACATACCTAGTAAATATGTATCTACATTGTTACAGTAGGTATTACCGTCTACTGACATAATCTTTCCTAGGCGGGGCATGTCACGGACAGACATTGTTCCATGGCGAACGGTAATTACTAATTAGACAGCCACAATGGCAGGATAACCTAGACTTTGGCGCTCATTATGTTTCGCCACACCCAATGGTGACTTAAGAATTTCAAAGTCATTATTCAAAAGGAAAATTACCTGCATGCATAATCAAATATACCTACATAACTAGTTTTCGAATGACTTCAATTGAATTATCTATATCTACTATTTATAAAGAAATGATTTCTATAGACAACGACAAGGCTTATAATTATGTAAGCAAAACGGAAACGCCTCGACGCCTAGCGCCATTTTTTGGTTAATTTTTAAACTACGGTCCCGAAACGAAGGGAGGGCAATAGCTACAAGCGATAAGACCGCCTTATTGTACTGTTTATCGCTGTTGTTTCACTCATGTATTCTATTTCTGTGTAATAAAGAATGTATATCTATCTATCTAGGTATACTACGTTTGGGTGAGCTAGCTCTATCGTTTTCTAGTTCTCAACTCTAGTGTTCAGTATGAATCCAAGAACAAGTTAACCATAATCTATAAAAACACAAGTTACAATCATTTACAGCTGTCCAACAAACAGTAAATTGGGGTAAACTGGCGTGACGCGTGTCCTTATCCCCTACGTCATATCGGAGTAAAGCCGATACGAGTATCGTTATGTCGCTCCAAGAGTTATGGCAGCGCCTACGCACGGTGTCAAGCGAAATGAGCAGTACGCAAAGCGATTTTATGATTTGTGCTATAAATATTGTAGCCATAAAATATGCTGCTTAACAACAAACTAGGGCTGTGATGTGTCGGATCATCATCATGAGCGGACGGATCATCTGAGATGGTAAGCAATCAGATAAGCGGACGGATCATCTGAGATGGTAAGCCATAAGATTAGCGGTCGGATCGTCTGAGATGGTAAGACATCAGATGAGCGGACGGATCATCTGATGGTAAGCCATTTTCGCCGCTCATAGACAGACACCAACAACACCAGTGGAGTCACAATAAATGCACTGTCAATCTTTCCTCCCGATTATGCCTCCGATGTTGGCTGGGTAGTAATCCTGCCACATTCGCCAAAGGACGTGGGTTCGATCCCCCTTGGATTGTTTGATAACGGTAACACAAGTGCTCAAGCTACTTAATACGAAGTTAGGTCAACGTATGTGATGATGATGTTGGGTGAATTTATTGGCGACAAAAAACGGTTTGAGACGTTTTAGGTATTCTATGTCAAGTTACATTGCGGTAACAAATATATTGACTATTAGAGACGACATGATACTAAAGTACACGTAACAATCACTTATTCGGAGCATGACAAAACGTCACAAATGGTGTCTCCGAAATATCTTCAATGACAATCATTTTAACAACTACGCAATACTTACTTACTTATGTCACGTTACATTACAAGCGTAGTTAAGTACCTACACATTAAACTTCCTATATAATGTCTAGATATACCGTTAATTTTTAGTCGTTTTAATCCCGAAGCGTTCATAGTTAAAACGAATAGGGTCTCTTTAGCATGTTAGATCATCAAAATAAGCAAAATAAAAATCAGCTGTTCTGTACATTATTTCCTGATGAATAAGTATTATTTTTGTATGGAATAAGTAAATCTAAAGGACTATTATTCTCTGCGATCTAATATAGGTACCTACCCAACTAGATACAGCGAGAACGAGTTATAAGTGTCGCCGCCAATGAAGGCTCCCTTCGCAAAAGAGCGCTATTTAGCTTTTTCGGAATTAAAAATTAATTACTATGGATTAAAGTCGAAAACAAAATGTAAGTAAGTAGTCTCGGAATTTTCCAAAATTCTAAATCTAAGTATACAAAGAAGGTTGGCTTGGGAACACTTTTCCAAATGCCCAGTCAGATTGTTATTGAAGATCTTAAATTCGTCCAGAATTTGAACTTCCGTCACGTGCCTACGTCACTTTCGGTCGTCCAGAAGGGTTTGACGTCAGGCTGCGCAGAACGCCGCCGCTGCACAAACCACGATTGATTATCACGAACGCAATCTCGACACAGGTGACGCACTGGCGCTAAATGTGCAAATTTAACGCTACGGACAGACGGCTGAGTTTAAATCTGCAGGATATTAAAAACGAATTCGAAAGTTAGGTGAAAATGGTTATAATGAAACCAATTGCGTTTTCCCTGTTTAGGGGTATTATAGGTTTGGGTCAACTATGCGCATTAGGCGTGTTGTTTATGCCTAATTAAGCAAAGTAGCGATAATATGAACTCTATGATGGAGACCTTGGCCTTGCAATGGGATGGACAGTTCTATTAATAATGGGCTTGCTTTAGGCTTCATATTGAACCTCAGGGTTAAAGAGAAGCCTAGGATGGAGCGAGCTTAGGTACCCAAAACTAGCCTATTTACTTCTTCAAGTACGCTTAGTATTTTACAGTGCAATTCACCAACGTATAGGTACACAAGCTAAATTACAATAATAGTTTTACAGTAGGTAGGTATGTAGAAACTATTGTCCCTTAAAAAATTAAGGTGGATGATGGATGAGTCATTGGATGAACTGAATTTTTTGAACCTAAAGTGTGATTTATATAATATTGTTATAAGAAAATTTTGTGTGTTATCTTATGTAGTAGGTATGTTATATTATGTTATTAGTTGTTTTGTATTGTGTACCTAATTGTTATTTTTAATTAAGGAATCCTTTATGTAGTTTTTAAGATATTGCTGAGCCCTAACAGGGTTCATGTTGAACTGTTATTAAATTCAACACCTAATCACAACATGAGTGCAATAGGTAAATAATTTGATTTGATTTGATTTGGAGAAAATAGACGCAGGAAGGGTGTTCCACTCCTTGGCAGTGCGCATCACTACGAAGAAGAAATCAGTTGGAAGTTCTCTGAATTTTTCAAATCAATGTGCGTAGCATGAATTTCGAAACACTCGTAGCGTATTACTAACGGTCAGTAAGGTTATCAATGCGTGATAAACAAATCCTGACGTATAGAGTCCATACAAACTACGTAAGCATGAAATTATTTTTAATTGCGGTCCATTCATGCTGTTAGAGCAAACATACCTATTTACAATGGAATTTTACTAAGACTCAGTTGTTGGAATAATGGATGTAGCCATCTCATACAGAATTCTACATTAGTAGAATGTTTTTTCAACAATCTATTGTCTAAATATCTTCATACATTCAATGTCATTTAACACGCTAGGATTGCAACAAACATTGAAACTCGATTATACGCTACATCTGTGACAGCATTGATTTTATGTACAGACGGCGTCACGTCAAATTGAATGTCCCCCCCTCCTCGTGGCATTGCCACCCAGGAATACCCGCAACACCACTGGAGTCACAAGTACGCTGACAACCTTAAAACTCCCTCCCCTAAGGATTCTCCAACACCTCCGGTGTGTACCCTTACGCATTCGGTGTTACACATCACAATACGTTGCTTCTCGCCGATTTTCTGAAGGCCATGTTATCACTCCGATCGAGCCGGCTCATCCATGCCGAAGCGTGGCTTTCCTACAGACAGACATTTATTTGCTTTAATGATTCAATTTCGACCACAAAAATAGAGCACGCTCATTTAGTTACAATGTCTGTTAATGAAAGTATCCGCACTTGTCCTAATGTTTATTCATTAAACAGACGTGGAAAGTTTCTTAATGTTTTGCGCTGGAAAATTACTCCTGCCTTCCTACAACGTGTGAGTGTACGAGTGTTGTATGTAGGTACTGTAAAAAGATAGATTGATACGTAACGTACTTTTATTGCACAACACCATCAATATACTATTTAGATACACAAATCCATACTGAAAGCTGAAAGTACACCCTAAAAACGTTTGAAAAGGTGATCCCCCAACAACGCTGTCATAGAAATTTTGAACTACGGCCGCCCGCGACTTCGTCCGCGTGGAAAAGTAAATTTTTACCCCCCTTTTAACCCCTTACAACCCCCTTTTCGCAATTAAAAGTAGCCTATGTTCTTTCTCAGGGTCTAGATCATCTGTATACCAAATTTCATTTAAATCCGTTCAGCAGTTTTGGCGTGAAAGAGTAACAGACAGACAGAGTTACTTTCGCATTTATAATATTAACTAGCGGCCGCCCGCGACTTCGTCCGCGTGGAAAAGTAACTTTTTACCCCCCTTTTAACCCCTTACAACCCCCTTTTCGCTATAAAAAGTAGCCTATGTCCTTTCTCAGGGTCTAGATTATCTGTATACTAAATTTCATTTAAATCCGTTGAGTAGTTTTGGCGTGAAAGAGTAGCAGACAGACAGACAGACAGACAGAGTTACTTTCGCATTTATAATATTAGTATTAACTAGCGGCCGCCCGCGACTTCGTCCGCGTGGAAAAGTAACTTTTTACCCCCCTTTTAACCCCTTACAACCCCCTTTTCGCAATAAAAAGTAGCCTATGTTCTTTCTCAGGGTCTAGATCATATGTATACCAAATTTCATTTAAATCCGTTCAGTAGTTTTGGCGTGAAAGAGTAACAGACAGACAGACAGACAGACAGACAGACAGACAGAGTTACTTTCGCATTTATAATATTAGTATGGATTAGTATTAATATTAATTAGGATTAGTTAGGATTTCGAATACCTATGCCGTCGAGGCCAAAAACAAAATAATTTTATTTTCAAAATGGCAATTTGCGAATGGAGCCTTCATGCCCTTCATAGAGATAGAGGGGTGTTCACTTAGTAGGCACGTGTTCCACATTCAAAAATGGTAATTACTTTTTTAAATAGGTACTTAGGTACTTATATTGTAGTAGCCAGTTCCAGACAAAGATTTAAATCATAGATATGCCCTGACACCTAAAAACGAGGCAATATTTTGATGACATGACGTGTGCGTGTCATCGAAAGTCACTATCTATGAGGATAAAATACGGTCAGCAAAATTTTCATACTGGGAACTAAAAATAAAACAATTCCTAAATTTAAAAGCAATTTTATTTATGGGACATTTTATTTCTAAATGTTACATTACATTTATCTATTTATTCAAATAAATTACTCTAATCACAGAGCGAATATCGAGTTTGATCACCAAACCGCATAAAGTGTGGTGATTATGCATAATCCCATCATAGTAGCTATGACTTGATTTCTATGATAAAGGCCTTTGCCCTACTATTCCTTAAGAAAAAATATGAGTAATATTTACTATAATTTAATAATTAATTAATAAATTTACACAACCCCAGATTTAATGTCCTGACTCCGTACTAAGTAGCTTAAGCTAAGCTAAGCACTTGTGTTATAGAATAAGACAACAGAAGAAACACAAATATAATACTTGTAACTTTACGACCTAGAAAACCAAGGAGAATCAAACATAAATCATTTTCTTTGAAATGAGAAGAGCAAATTCGACTAAATTGTCCAGGTAACCAGTAATCATCCCTTCGATCCCGCTGGATAACTTTGATCAATTTTTCTTTTAAACGCGGATCTTGCGGTCATCTAAAACAATAAACGTTCACTTAAAAATAATACGTAATTATTATTTGCATGTTTATTGATTTCTAGTCGAAATAAAATTACTATTTTATATCTGACCGCTATTAAAACAATGCCTATCGAAACTGCTGATGCTACCGTACTTTTCCCAACCATTAACAAATGAGCTGTTATCAACTGAGTTCTCAGTACTACAGCGGGTCTAAGTATATTGGCCACCGAGATAATGATGTTGTCTCTTTTTGTCTCACAGTTATTGCCAATACTACTCTCTCTGTCACGCGCTGGCCGATCAGAATTTGATATTTTGTCAACAAAATAAAATAAATTAAATTATTGATGAAATATAAATACTTACGAGTGAAATGTTACACCATTCGCTTTATTTGAATTTGTAGTATTTTTCTTGCACAATAAATAGGCACATGAAGGCATTTTGAGTGCTTTTTCCTGTCAAAAATCCAGGCAGCTGTATCGTCCAACTGTCACCGTGTGCAAACGGCAACTATAACGCGCTAATCCCAGTTGAGTTACACTAGGTTATTTGAGGTGCGACTCAAATCGGCGCGGTCAAAGTATGGCGAGGGCATATCTATGATTTAAATCTTTGGTTCCAGATACTTAAATAGCAACCCTTGGGCTCGTATCACACAGGCATTGAACAAGATACTCGTATGTGTCAATGAATTCATGAAATTAACTGATGGCGCCACTGCCACTTATGTCATAGGGTATGGTAACCCATTGGTTATAAAACATAGGAACTCCGATAGTTCCCCAAAATCCATTTTCAAGACTTTCTTATCGCATTATAAGTACTTAATTATATCTACTAACCACACTGTGATATTAGATACTATAGGAAAGTTTATCGGATCGACTTCATCCAATCGGAAAACTACCGACGCGGCAGAAACGAGTGACCTTAGGTTTACGAGTCATTGGCTCCATCGATAAGTCACATCATAGAAAAACCGTTTGTTTGTAAACAATCTGTGGCCAACGGAGATAATCATGCAGTGCAGATAGGAAGATAGTTAGTAGGTAGGTGGGTAGGTACCTTTAGCAAGATAGAAGATAGCTCACTGACATTGTACCTAGGTACTTACGTACCCACAGGTACCTACTTACTACTGAAATATATAAAGAATATAAAATGAAATGGTTTATTCGCAAAATATAGGTCACGTAAAATGTCTCATTTGTTTTTTTAAAATTGTTGTATTTTTCTTTTTATTTTATTCTATTCTATTCTATGTAGTTTTGTATAATCTTTTATTGACCAGAAAAACAGCTCACCAGTGTTGGGGTCACCTTACCTATAATTTACTCTTCCTACCTAAAATTTTCTTTTGCTATTACCAACCACGGACGTATAAGAAACGTCCATGTAACCAACCTAACACTATGTATGTGTATGTATATAATTATTTGCGTAACAACATTTGTTGGGGTGTGGATATAGGCGCGGAATTAAATAAACTTGTGACGTCAAACTTAGGTAGCTTGTCTACGGAGATTTGCCAGTCTAATAGGGAGAGAGAATTATGTCTGTGGATGTGCCCAAAGCCATTGAAAAATCGTAGCATTTATATCATTAATATTACGAGTATAACATATACTGAAGATTGCGATAATCGACATTTATCTTCTGTAATGTAGAAATAACTGTAATAAACTTATACCTACTTAAGTATTTATGATTTATTTGCATTCGAGCGATACGTTGGCAAGTTACGCGGGTGGCGTGATGTACCGATAACAGTTAAATAACAACTTTGTAATTATTCTACCACTTATCAGTTAATTTTAGCTCATCTCGAGAGCCACTCCATGTGAATGATGGGCAAAAATAGCACCCGCCAGGGTTACCAACTTAAAGGTTTCCTCTCCAAAGTTGGGGGAAAATAAGGATATGATTTGAGTCGTACTTAAGTGGGTGATTTTCCCAAGTACCGTATCAATACCGGTGGCATGTATTTTGAGCTGTCTTTTCTCCTTTACATAAAAACCAGTTTTATAGCTTATTGAGATTAAGTTAACTGTCATATTTATAGACTGTAAGTTAGTGGTGGAATAATATATTTTTTTATAATGCCAATTTTGTTACTGTTTCTAAGTCCGGTGGTGCAATCCCGGTGGCGAAAATGTATGTAAAGTGGTTTTAAAAATTCGCCACCGTAATTAGGGGTCTGACGCATAATGTGCACTTCGCAAAATGAGCACTCTCCTCAAAATGTCAATTTCGCAGAATGAGCATTTCTCACAACGGGCACTTCTCATAATGTGCATTTCTCAAAATTAGCATTTCGCAAAATTTGCACTTCGCAAAATGTGCACTTCGCAAAATGTTCACTTTTTCTAAGATATGATTAAATGAGCTGTGTAACACAAAGGTTAGTCCCAAATATAAAAATATTATGTTCTTGTATAGGTACTGGGTATTTAAAATAAAATGAACACTTTTACAAAGTAATCAATTCATTTATATTAAAAAGTATTGTATTGATCGTCATTTTTACGTCTGTAAAAATCTTGCAAAATAGGTGAGATTAGCATATTATTATACTTAGGGTCTGTTTCACAACTTGCTGTTAAAGTAATAAAAATTTCTTAAAATTGTGTATAATTACCTGCTTCAATCTTCACACTATTTTTTCTATAAAATAGGAGAGATTAGCATATTTAAAAAATAAATGAAAGTGGATGTTTCTGATTTTCAATTATTTTTTGCAAGATTTTTACAGACGTAAAAATGACGATCAATACAATACTTTTTAATATAAATGAATGATTTCTTTGTAAAAGTGTTTATTTTATTTTAAGTACCCAGTACCTATACAAAAACATAATATTTTTATATTTGGGACTAACCTTTATGTTACACAGCTCATTTAATCATATCTTAGAAAAAGTGAACATTCTGCGAAGTGCACATTTTGCGAAGTGCACATTTTGCGAAATGCTCATTTTGAGAAATGCACATTATGAGAAGTGCCCGTTGTGAGAAATGCTCATTCTGCGAAATTGACATTTTGAGGAGAGTGCTCATTTTGCGAAGTGCACATTATGCGTCAGACCCGTAATTAGGTTTGTTGAAATTCACCCAAGTATAGTTTCAAAAGCGGCAATCTTCCATAATCCCATCCATTGCGTGGCTTTATCCCCCCTAAAGTTAGTCAAGATTTAAAAATAATGTTGTCACTTTTATAAAAGTCACAAATGAAAGTGATAACAACAGTTTTAGACCACATTTTCTAAGGGGATATAGTGTGGTGTGGTGACTCGCATACTTTCAATATGCAGACGATATTGAGTGCATATGGGTTACCATGAGCACGTTAGAATAGAATAGAATAGAAAAAGATTTATTCAGTGTAATCACAGACAAAATAGGTAAGTTGAGTATTACATAAACAAGACACTGAAAAGGCATACACTCAGCATGTGTCAGAGAGTCGGTGTCTCCTTGACGCTGGTCTTCCGTGTGTGCCTAGATGAAGAGGACTGTATAATGTCTTTAGGAGTGCATAATGTCTTTTAGAAATTAGTTAAGTACAGTGGCCACACGCACATCAAGTTACTACAATCTGTCAAATTTCCTCAGTTGATATTGAACCAAACACGTTTGACATAAAAGTGAGGTTCGATTTGACAGATAGTAGTAACTTGATGTGCTGGCCACCGTACATAATAAATGGACGTAGATTAATAAAAACGTTCCAACCCACAAAATGCTTGTTTTGAGTAATAACATTTTAAAGTTAAATTGAGTAGTCTTCTGTGGTAGCGAAATATTTTAAGTTGGGTCATTGATGATCCAAAATATAATATTAATACCTTTTTTGTACATTAATAAAACATTCAATTTTTATTTTTTTAATTAAAAAAAAACGTGATTTTAGTCTTGGAACGTTTTTAATTAATCGTGATTTCCTTGGAAGTCGTTTCGTTACATATTAGCAAAAACGTTTCAAAATAAGAAAATAAAGAGATTTAATAAAAAAACATATTATTCAGACAGTATTTAATCAAATTTGAATATTAAAAATGTATAGTTATTCTGTAGTTTCGATATCGAAGTCAGGAGCCGGGATTATTCCTTTCCGTCTCCCTGCACTGTCCCCTCATGGGGACAGAACGGAATAAAAAGTTCAATTTGTCCCCTTATTAGAGATACAGGGACAGATGGAACTTTTTATTTCTTGGTGTCTCCCATAACACTTTATGTAATACAAATAATACTATATGTATTATGTAGTTTATACAACATAACATTAAGTAAAAGATAGTGCTTTGGGTATATAACCAAGTGTATTTGAACAAAAAAAACAAATTTTCTTAATTCTCTTCTTTGTTTTTATCATCGGTCACACACATACTTGTAAAATAAATCACAGTAGGTAGATAATGGCAATCAGTCTTCCAATATTGATAATCAGTCTTAATACAACATAATTACATACAACAATTAGCTACTTTACCAATCATCATAATCATAATTTCAGCCAATCTGCTAGACACATGCCTCCCCCAACATTCTCCACATAGATCGTTCCTTCGGGAGTCCCTTGGGGGGTGACACCTGTGCCACCCACATCCAAGGGACTCCCGCGATTTTCCCTAGATCGTCGGTCCACCTGGAGGGAGGCCTGCCACGGTTGCGACCGCCTGCACGCGGCCTCCAATCTAAGACCTTTCCACCCCAACGGCCGTCTATTCTTCTCGCAATTTACCTTGCCCATTACCACTTGAGCCACGCAATTCTTGAGGGATCGGAAGCCCGCACGTAAGTTTGATGACTTCAAGCCTCCGGGACAAGCCGGATTCTGGAAAGGCTTTAGCGCCATACACCACAATCAACTTGTACAGAAGACCAAAGAGTATATCTACCATTATGCTTAGCTCTCCAAAGGTGCCGAATAGACTACCGGTACATACAAGAGTTGCAGTCCGCAAACGCAAATGCCTCCATGTCAGTTCGTCTTCAGGACCAGAAGTCTAAGCCCATACCACTCCAGGGAGGTGTGAGACAGAGTGACGTTATATCCCCGAAACTGTTCACAACTTTGTTGGAGGACGTTTTTAAACTTCTGGAATAGAATGGACTTGGCATCAATATAAATGGCGAGTACATGACGCACCTTCGATTTGTCGATGATATCGTAGTCATGGCTGAGACCTTGGAAGACCTAAGCACAATGCTCGACGACCGCAGTCGAATCTCTCAACAAGTGGGTCTCAAAATGAACATGGACAAGAAGAACGTTATCTTGAACTCTCATGTCATACCCACTCCTGTAAAAGTTGTTAGCTCTACACTGGAATTTAGACGAATATATTTAAGTCGGACAAAAAAATGCAACTTGGTAAGTCAAACTTCGAAAAAGAGATCGATCGGCGAATGTAGCTCGGCTGGGAGCGTTGGCAGCGTTTGGGAAGCTACGCAGCATATTTCGGCCATTTACCACAGTGTTTCAGACACTGTCGAAAGTCGAAAGTCTTTAATGCGTGTGTATCAAATTGCCAGTGATGACATACGGAACCGAAACGTGGCCGCTTACAATGAGCCGCTTCAGATGGCTCAAAGTCACTCAGAAGGCTATGCTCGGAATCTCCTTGCGTGATCGTGTCAGAAATGATGAGATCCCAAAGATTCAAATCTTTGTGAGATCCGCAGAAGATCTAAGATCGCAGACATAGTCCAAAAAATTGCGTGGTTCAAGTGGCAATGGGCAGGGTACATTGCGAGGAGAAAAGACGGCCGTTGGGGTGGAAAGATCTTTGATTGGAGGCCGCGTGCAGGAGGCCGCAGCCGTGGCAGGCCTCCCTCCAGGTATCTAGTGAAGGTCGCGGGAGTCCCTTGGTTGCGAGTGGCACAGAACCGGTCTGTGTGGAGAACTATGTCTAGCAGTGGACGTCTATTGGTTTAAATGATGATTATCATAATTAGTAAAGTAAGTAATCGTTATAATGTAATTATGTTGTTTTAAGACTGATCAATATTAGAAAACTGATTGTATGTACAATATCTACTATTCATTTAATGTGTTTGAAAGGTGAGAAAGTCAAAGAAACATTCATTATATTATATTATTAGTGAATTAAGATTTTTTTATTTATTTGCTCAAATACATACACTTGATTAAATAACCAAACCATTGTCTTTTATTTAATGTTATGTTGTGTATGCTACATAAATATAAAATAATATAGTATTATATCTATACATTAAATTTTATGGGGGACAAACAAGAAATAAAAAGTTCCATCTGTCCCCTTATTAGAAATACGGAGACAGATGGAACTGTCAAGCAATCAAATAAATTTCAACCGTCCCCTTGTCGCTAAAGGGGGGACAGATGAAACTTTTTATTCCGTTTTGTCCCCATGAGGGTACAGAGCAGGGTGACGGAAAGGAATATTATTTAAAAAATAACGGCTGCTTTCTTAGATCATTCTTATAAAATAGCTTTAAACAT
This sequence comes from Cnaphalocrocis medinalis, assembly GCA_014851415.1. Taxonomy (NCBI): domain Eukaryota; kingdom Metazoa; phylum Arthropoda; class Insecta; order Lepidoptera; family Crambidae; genus Cnaphalocrocis; species Cnaphalocrocis medinalis. Next base: position 9,987,252 of record CM026292.1, read on the forward strand.
TCTTATTAATTTCTTTAAAACGCTCCAGGATGTTTAGATCGTTTTTATGATTTAGATTTAAACAATAAAATATTCCCTTTGAATTTTTCAAAAACGTTCCAGGCCGCTTAAATCATTTTCGTGGTAAGGTAAACTAAAAGATATCAACATTTTATTATTATCAAAAACGTTTCAAATGGCTTAGTTCATTTTAGCTAAAATTGAAATAAACGCATGTCTTATAAAAACTAAAGGACAAAAATGTTTCAAACTGGTTGGAACATTACTGAGTTTTTCAAAATGACACCTGTCATATGTGTGGGTTGGACCACCATAGCTGTATCTGTGTACACAAACAAGCTAGAACAGAGTCATTTCGCTAGATGGTAGTACTATGTTAGCTGATCATAATGGTGTACTTAACTCAATTTTGGACATGTTGTGGGTTGGAACGTTTTTACTAATCTAGGGACCATTCAAGTATTACGTAAGCAGATTTTTTGGGAAATTTGACCCCCCCCCCCCCCCCCTTGTCAGCAAAAATTGGCGATAAAATATACTTTTTGTTCCTGAATTTACCAAAAGTAAGCAAAGCCTAGACCCCCCCTCCCCCCATCGACGCTTACGTAATATTTGAATGGTCCCCTACGTCCAAATGTAAACTTGCATCAACATTCGGTATTTAGTTGACATAGCAACAAGTATCGTAATACCTATCCAATGTTTTTGTATAAAAAGTCGCTATCATTTTGACCTCTCTATTTTATTGTACGAGTAGGTAAGTAACAAAACTTGTTTTCTGTCTTCCTCCCCGGTCAATGTGACCTGAAGATATAATCAGGTCTAGTCTAGACGAGTGGCAATTTTGACCAATTCAAATGCCAAATCAAATTTTATTTTGATTACATATATCGAATGTTAACATCCAAAAAATGTTGTTATAGTTGACTGGCGCATTTGATAAAGACCCTTTTTTTTGTTGCTTCAGGAGAAATGCTTTCTACGCATGCCGGGGGACGGACGGGTTATGTCGGTCTCCCCCCGCATGACGGCGGGGTCTACCAACTAAAACTCCTGGGCACCACTCTCATCCTCCTTAAGTGGACGGGGACACCGCGGGCAAGACGCTGTCCCCAATGGTAGAGACCCTGCCTCATCCGCCATAGCATCCGCATATACTTAGTTTATACTTATTGCTTTCACAAATTCACGATATAAAGGATCTTCACACTCAGACAGACGGACAAAGAGTATTGATCCCAACGGGTCTTTTTATTCAGGTGAGGTAACTAAACCTTAAAACACATCCCACATGTTGATAAACCCAGCTTAAGATTAATTTACGTGTAAACCAAATCTAACCCAAACTCTACGAAATCGTAGTGATTAAGCCCCGAAACACGTATCGGATTAGAATTGGTAAGATAAGTATTATCGGAGTTATTATATCGTATCACTGACTAATTGAACCTCTTCCTGATCAGGTGTTATTTTTAGCCGCTGACGGGTAATTACCGGGAAATAAGGTAGTACCTATACCTACCTTAACTTACCATGCAGGTAACTAATCTGTGAGTTTAGCGTCGTCAGGCGTCCGGATAAAGCCAGACAGGGTTAGGCTTTTCGGTAGCGGGACATGACATCACGAAAAGCTACTTACAAATATTAGTTAATGAAGCCATAAACAACAAGGCAAATTAAGGAAAATAATAACTAAATATTACGTATATAAAGAACTATAGGTAGGACGACTTTTTTGTCTACAATGTCCAACCTCAGATGGCACCGGGAGACTTCCGCAGGTGGGAGAGTTGAGCCACCTTTCGAATATGTGTTAAATTTTAGTGCGAACAAAACGTCCAAGCGTTCATTGGTCGCACGTAAGAAGCCAATCATAAGTCCGCAACCATTTTACACCATAGCTTATGTTGTTCGTCAATGACAATGTCAAACGTGTTTCTGTTGCTACGGAGTGCAATTTTTTGTTTTAAGAAGATTTGCGATTGCTGCCGTACTTATTGAGGTAGGTCTTGTTTGTTGCTATTATTATATAGCCAGATAAACGTAGTTTGACGTGTGCTATTGTGTTTTACTAGACGAGCGGCAATTTTTTTTGTCATTACCTCAATGAAGAATTAGGGTGAGCGGGAGAGTTGCACTACAGTGATTGCGGGAGACTTGCCCAGTGGTTCAATTCTCCCTGTGCAGGGAAATTATTACTTAATCTTTAATAACTGTTTGTTTTTTTCTTAATATAATTTATTATACTTGCAGGGCTAACTTGTACCAATTTTTTAATCAATCAAATCAATACAATCCTCCTAAAAATGCATGTGAATGTAATAAATTACACAAAAGTTGATTTGCAAAATGCCATAAATTATGTAGGTACCTAGATAATATGGCATAGTCTGTTGTGTTTTTTTTTCAGATCTATATTTACAGACAGTTTGTCTACTTCTAAACCAGTCTTCTCTAGTCAGTTTTTTTTGTGGCAGACAAGCAAACGGTATACCTAATGGTAATCGATTGCCGCCGCCCATACACACCTGTAATACCAGTAGAATCACAAGAGCGCTGCCACAACAGCGCACATGTGACTCTACTGGGGTTAAAGGGTGGCCTTTGTGGTAGCGGCCATATTAAGTTGACGGCCATATTAAGTTGACGGCCATCTAATCTTGTTAAGAACACTCCCGACTACTATAATTTTCAAACTAAAAAACAAAATCCAAATCGGTTCATCTGTTTGGGAGCTACGATACCGCGAACAGACACACGCACAGACAAGCAGACAGACACGTCAAACTTATAACACCCAGTCATTTTTGCGTCAGGGGTTAAAAATAAGTTAATTAGTGCATAAAATAAGATAATGAAACTGTGGTTAGCTAATAACCATTTTTATTTCCGACAAAAATGATAGGGTCAACTCTCCCCATACTCCGGTTCAAGTGTCCCTGCTGGTGGGGAGACTTGACTCAACTTGTCAACTTTCATTTATCATTTCAGTTCATTAGGATACAATAGGAAATCAAACTTTTACCTAATGCTTACCTCATTAGTCCTTACTTAATAAATTGTTTTTGAATGATAGTTTCCATATTGCAATAATAGTACCTAGATGACTAACAGTAGTCTGACTAACCAATTACTTCATTAACAACACCAATTATAATCCATTAACAACTGTTATTACGAAAAGTCTGGAACTAAAATATTTGCGTAACATATAATGTTTTCCAATTAAAATCAGTTAAGCCATTTCATTGCGTTGTTTGTCCAAAACTTGTTTATCTTAAACTCTTGAGGTATTCCTAGGGACAGGTCTACGTGTCCATTTTGAGCGAAACAAGCAAGAGCTGGACTCCTGGATATAGTTAGGTACTAATTGTAAACGCAAAAGCTTATGGCAGACGATAAAGTATTCACTCATTAATTTTGTAAGAAATTTGAATGTTACAGTTGTTCAAAAACTGATTAAGTCTAATCCCATCATAGTAGCGATAACTTGATTTCTATGATGGAGGCCTTATTGCCCTGCAGTGGGTCAGTATCTACATAAGCTGATACTTTACTTTTTTTACTGCGCCAAAGCAGTTACTTACTTCCTTTTAAGCTGACGAAACACAGCACAGGCGCTGCTACACGCGTCTTCTGTGAGGCCGTGGTATCACTCCGGTCGAGCCGACCCATTCATGCCGAAGCGTGGCTCTCCCCACGGTCCCAGGGTTTATCAACAATATTTTAGAAAAAAATACATCACAGTCACTGACAAAAAGTTAGGTCGGCAACTCTAATCTACTCACTACCTACGGCTAACTATGGCTAACTTTAAATATTTATGTTAACAAATACATAATAAGTGTAATGCAATAATAAAACATGAGTTATTTATCATTAGGTACAGTCACGTGCACTAATAAGTATACAACCTCATACAAATATGAACCTTATAGTCGTAGCATAAGAGTCGAGGTGTTTACATTTTATTGTAGGCGACTACTGTACGTACATACCTAAGTAGGTATTTACATGGACTATCTCTGACCTTTTGACTTTGTTTGCGCCTCCTGTGGCGAACAAGCTGATAATTCCAGATTTATCCTTCGCCTGTATGTCACTACCCAGAATTATCGATTTATTTATTAAAGATCTCTAACATACACTGAAGGACACTTCCTTAATGTTAAGACTAAAATCTAAAACTTACCTAAAATTATTAAGAGATCACAGCTTGCTTATAGGTAAAATTCAATCGCATTATCGAGTAGGTAATTTGCTTGGTAGCATTTTTGAACAGACAAAAACAGACTTAAACGTTACTTACAACAGTTACTTACAACAATGTCTTAAAAAAATTTGGCATAGTTAAATAATTAATTAGAAAAGGCCTGAAGATCCTATAAAAAGTGTTACGCCGAGAGTGATTAAGGGTGCCGGAGGCCCACCTGGGGGGATGGGGATAAAAGGTTGGCAGCGCATTTGTGACTCCAATGGTGTTGCAGGTGTCCATGAGCGGCGACAATTGCTTACCATCAGGTGATCCGCCTGCTCGACTGCTACCTATCACATAAAATAAAAATAAATAAAATAAGCACGTTAGTATGAAAACTGGGCAAATGTGCGATCTTTTGACGAGAAATATTGTTGTGTTAACCTGTTGGATTGTCTATTTGTTGAACTTTATTTTTAAATGTGTCTTTTTTTTATATGGACCAAATTGGATGAGTTTGGTCTTTTTAGTATTAATTTGTAGATTTTTTATTTAAGCCATTGCGCTACACTTTTTAATGCCCCTTCTTAAACTAGGGATTAACGTGTACCTATAAGTTTGTTTAAAACTTATACACGTCAATCTAACATCAACGCAACATACGTCACCCGTGTTGAATACACACGCGGTAGACTGTTTGCGATTGCTTTTGTTCAGGAGTTATTTATTTTGTACATAATGTAACACAATAAAGGATATTGCGTAATCTATTCATTACTTAATCTTTAGCAAAATTTGCATCATAATTCCTTGTCATTTGCTTGAGTTTGTTTGTTTGAACAGGATTAAGTATTAGGAACCTACTAGGAATAAATACTTAGGTAGTTGGTAGGCAGGTCGCATACCAGACGAGGTTTCGGCCAAAATAGCCACACAATAGATGTACCAAAAAGTAGAAGATCATAGACTGTATCTAAGCAAACGTAAAATCACCATTATTATTATTATTTCAACACTTTTTGTACTTCCACCTACTTTAGTAGGTATCTACCTACATAAGCAGCAACTTCGTCGTCAAAATTTTTTGATAAAACTGCCAGTTTTATCAAAAAATTAGATGATGCCATATTTAGTAAAACTTAATTCCACCAAAAACTTTTCTGTAAAAAACTAGCCATGTCTTGATGGAGTTGCTCAAGTTTGCTCCTAGAATCTAGAAGAAACATCTTAAAAACGACAGCACAAGTTTTTTTTTATTTCTACTCATAAAAAAGGAGATTACAAGTTCCTCATTCAACCAACCCCATGCTAAAATGGTTCTAAGGGAATAGATCTAGATATTTTTAGGTTCATGAAGATTACTTAGTCACTCGTTGCAAGTCTCGGCCACTAATATTGTGAATCACATTTTGAAATAGCTAATTTGCTGTGTTAGTCAGTTGATTTACGAGTGTTTATGAAGCCCAATCAAAACCCAACGCACTTTCCATGCGCGCACGCTTCCAGAGAGAAATCTTGTGGACTTTTTAAATATTTTTTTTACTTAAGTCGAATAAGATATTTATTTGGACGAATGTATGAAATCTCTAAGGTCGTTTACAATATGTGCACAAAAAAATTGCCCCCCAGGGGGGCTGGTAATTTTTTATGGAAAGTCGAAAAAAATCCAACTTTTTCTAAAAGTCAGTTCAGCAACACGCACCTCAATATCTTGAATGAAATTCCTAAAAGACCCTCATCCTGGCGCAGTAGATATAGCTTGATTGCCGGTTTAAGATAAGAAATTACATACCTACCTAAATTCACTCTTTTGGGTCTGGGTGTTCTGGGTTGACGCCCCCCCTAGTTAATTCATCATCTGGTACTCAGAGTACAGGGGTTGTTCTAGTTTGAGACTAGGTTGATTGGTGTGATTGCCTGGCGCATTAATTATCAATTTATTTTTATTTATTATATCAGGTATGTTTGAGAAGTCCAGCCGGTGCATTTTGTATTGAAATAAAACGAATGTTAAATATTATAAATCCGTATAATAAATGTAACAAGACACGTGTGGCAGCGCCGGCGCGGGCGCCGTCCGTGTATCAACGGCGCACGCCCGGCACCGACGACTTGGCGCGCTGGATCTTCTTCAGCAGGATCTACGGAACAATAAGAGTAAGAAAACATTTATTGACCATACACATTTACACGTAAACAAAAAAGACAAAAGAAACAAAGAAGTTGCGGCCAACAAGGTTCAGCCTCAGCATGATGCTGCAGCCGCCGCGAGTAGCTGCTGCAGCGCTGGTTTTCAGGTTGGACCTATAGAGATATGCACAAAACAACAAATAAAAAAGAAATAAGAAAAAACTTAAATACAAAAACAGAATCACATACTACTACTACTGGTGTTACAGGTGTCTATGAGCGGCGGCCATTGCTTACCATCAGGTGAACCGTTTGCTCGTCTGCCAATTATCACTTAAAAAAGCATAGATGGTAAGAAAAGAAAAAAAACTCAGCGCTGGTGCTGCTTCACGGTTTTCTGCGAGAGGCCAGGCTCGGTATCACTCTGATCGAGTTGGCCCATCCACAAGCGGAGCTTTTCCACGGCTGATTTCATACAGCGAAATAATAAAGTAGATAATGCCTCAAACGTCATGACTAATTTATTGTACAGAACTGAAAAAGTCACGTAGGTAACTTGTTTATGGTATAAAAAAATGGGGTATTCTGAAAAGGGGGTTAAAAATATATCTGTAGTGATTTTAAGTAAACCTGCACGTTTAGGACTTCTAACTAATGATCAACTATGAACCCTGGAATCGTAATCACCGTCCCCCCCCTTAAAACTTACCATATTCTCGCGGTCAATTTGCCTCTGCTGGGACTTCCTCGACACGGCAGCGGAGGGCACCGGCCTCCTAGCGGTCTGCTCCCGTGGGGGGATGGAAGACTTCTTGCTGTTCCGAGCGCTGAGGATCTTCGTCAGAAGAATGTGGTTGTGCCGTTCGATCTCCCTCAGCCGTTCGTTGGTGAAAGACATGTTGATTCTGCGTGTGGGAGGGACGGATACGGATCTGAAAGTAGCATGGATCATTAAAGTTTGGTATCGCAAAAGGAAACAGAAACATAATTAATTTATTTGAATTTAAAGTTGATTTAAAGGTGTTATGAAAAGTATCATGGACGCGGGGACGGCATGGGAGGCTGGATACCGTGACGTGAAAAGACGGAACCCTTACTTAGAAGATTCCCTTATAAGTCCGTAGGTGAGTTAAGAACCTCTATTTCAGGCACACGGCAGCAGTGAGATGAAATTTTAACTATAGTCTTATAATTATTTCTTGAAAATTTTAATAAATCGTTACCTATTTTTTCCGTTAAAAACTCGCAACTCTTACAAAATCTACGCAAAATATGCTTTGACATCCGGCGCGAAGGACCAAGAACATCATCGGGTCAAAGGCAGCCACACCTGCCAGCCGGTTGCACCTTGCTAACAGACGAACGGGGCTCTGTCGAAAGCTTTTCCTCATGGGATTAGAAGGTGAATGTTGCTCCCGTAAATAAGCGGAATAGCCAATCTAGTGAAGGAGTCGCAGCAGAAAAGCCGAACCCCGGGCACCGAAGTGAAGCTTAGGACCGGATGCAACCGGGATAAAACTCTGAAATAATGATGATCCGGCGCGAAGGACCAAAAAAATAAGAATGTACCATCTGCAACTATTGCAAATAAATACTCAAAATTCTCATCATACTAACCCATATTCTGTGGTAGACCGCCCCGACACAGATCCTGGGGCTTTATGTGACATCGAAGACTGACTTTTAGACAATTTCATGGAAGACTGAACCGGTAGACTCTTGCTCACGTCGCTGGCGGACTTCGGCTGGGTTTTAATCGACTCCTCCTCCTCCTCATCGCTTTTATCTTCTTCAAACTCATCTGAATATGCATCTTCCTCTTCAAAAGACTTGGTCTTTTCGTCTTCTTCGGAGTCGTAGACGCAAGTCTCCACGCAGATGTTGGGCGGTCTCTTCACGGCGTCCACGATGCAGCCCATCTCGGACAGCTCCTTCGAGAGTTCATTGACCTCGTTGTTGTTTTCCTCCTGGTAGAGCTATTACAGACAAACAAGGAAAAAAGTCTTAATAGCTTTGGTTTTTATAGTCTAGACGTAATTCGTTTAATACAATATTGAATGTTTTTTTGGTCTGACAGTTTTCCAAAGGACATGTTTAAGTTGAGGCATTTTTACGTCAGTGCATACATGCAGCAAGACAGGGTTGTGTTGTGGTCGTATCTAATTACTTCTTGTCACTAAACTCTATCGACCCCAAATCAAAGAACTCCATTTCGCTAAAGGTTGCAAATCGACCTGAATAACAGAATAATATAGAGAATAATATAATATTTTCTTGCCTATGGCATTTTGACCCCACCCACCCCTCTTCTCCATCCTCTTCAGAAGCTATGCCCAACCATTTTTGGGGTCTGAACCCGCGCTTTGAGAGCGTAATTAAGTAATACACAGTAGAAAAATGTAGTGTTGAGAGACACATAATGTGATCGACGACTCCGAATAGCCCTCGATGGACTGGCTTACTGAATAGAAGGGGACCACCACTGCCTGACCCATTATTTAAACCATTGTATTTTTTATATGAGATAAGTAGGGGGCAGACGAACAGACGAATCACCCGATGGCAAGCGACTACCGCCACCCAACACCCGTAACACCAGAGGAGTCACAAGTGTGAAGTGCGCTGACGATCTTTTAAGAAGGAGTACGTTCGCTTTTTGACGGTTTGCAGTTCGTATCGGTCCGGAAATACCGCAGGTGACAGTTCATTCCATAGTTTTCTACTTTGCGCGGATTTTTACGTCCCACGGGCCGTTACCTACCGTGGGCTCCCACGGCCCAGTTGTAGTATCTAAGCTAGAAGCAAAAATGGTCACCTTACCTTGTTCTTCTGTCGGTTAGAGTCGCCGGAGGAGTACTCCGCGTCGATGTACTCTACCTTGCTCTCCCTGCGAGACATGGTGCAAGCGTGCAATGCTAGTGGTCAACGCTAAAAAAGTAAAAATTAACTTATTGCCAGATCTGAACTATGACGTATGGTCGGCCAAGAAGTTAACCTCATAATGGGCAGTAGGTATAACATTTCATTAATTTTGGACCTTATCTTCAACACATAAGGTTCAAAATATGGTGTCTAACATATCGACAGAGACCCATAATGGGTACTTGCATTGTTAAGACATTGATCGTCGATATTTATATTAGCTTGAAGTTGAGGAAAAACATCTTAAGGTACTAGTGTTCTAATATCAGTTAGGTACAAGGAAATCCAGGTCAATAGCTTTAAAAAGCCTTTACACAGTTACCTATGCGCAAAATGTACTTATTTATATTCGCGAACCAATCCTAAACTATAAAATAAGTTATGCATGCATATATCGCCTCCCAAACGAAATAATTGCGAAAAATACCATAGCTTATTTTTATGACCAAGTTCAAGTTGGTAGGTATAATGGTAGAACTAAGTATTTCTTGGCATACCATACTTTAAATATCTATAATATACTGCAGGCAACATACACAATAATAAAATACATCTAAAATAGGTACCTACGTTATTTATGCATTTTCTATACAACTTTACAATGAAACTGTTACTTAAAGAGATAGCAGCGAGTAGCACCAGCTAATTTTGGCCAGCAATGCCTGCATGTCAATAAGGATACCTCGATAAATAGTCGATATCACTACAGAACTAATTCTACTACAGTATGTATAGTTAACGGCTTGTAACATTACAGTAAGAAGAGATAACGTTAGAAAGCTAAATTGATAGGTAAGTAGGTACACAAACTATATAAAAGTCATATTAAAATATTAAACAAACATGGACCTATATCGACAAACTACTTTTACTACCAACTTATACAACGTTTAAGCACTTAATTACATTTTTTTAATAAAAATAAATACAACTATCGAGTAAAATTCTCAAATACTTTTTGACAGTCCAAAGTTCTTAACAAAATTACCTTTTTTTACAATCTACTTTACTTACTTATTTCAAACCATACCTATAAACGGTAATACTCTGGTCGTATTACCGCAGACGGAAAACGATTAACAAATTAACGATACGATAGAAAATATTATAGAAACAACTCAAAATACCACAACAATGACCCGATTTGTCAAAACTTGAAAAATCTTTTTAAATTCTTACATGTCGTCTGCTGATAGAAATCATGCACAGCCAGTGTTATCCGAGTCCGAGGCAAAATTGTGTAGTTTGAAAAACTGCTGAAATAGAAAAACTTTAACGGAAACTTCGTAGAAAATATGTTTTTGTAAAAAATCAATAAATACTTGGAGCTAAGCAAACAAATAACGCGCCTTTGGGTTGCTAAGTTTGTGTTCCGTTTCCATGTCGCATTGTCCGTTGCACGCAGTTTCTTTTACAACTAAAAACATTAAATTAATATATTCCAAAACCTAAATCAGTGTGGGTCACTTAATATTATTGATATTTTGAAAATTCTATAAAGTAGTGCACTTTTAAATTAGTAAAAGTTTAATCAAATTAAAATAAATTTTCAAACAATGTTGCATACTGTTGCGTATCAGACGGTCGATTTTGTTTTGACGTTTTCTGTCATTCATTCACTCCGGTCATCGTAGTTCGTTTTTCATTCACACAAAAAGAAAAACCCTTGGGGAATTTCGTCTCGCGATAATGATTTTTTGATAAACTCGCGTTATTTAGCTAGACAACAAATTTTACAGTGAAAATGGTTACTATAATAAAGAACCAGTTGCTGAAACATCTATCGAGGTAAGTACGATACGCCCTTCGATTTACGTTTTAGTCTTTTCGTAGACTTAACTAATTGAATTAATTATTTGCTTACTGTTAATGATACCTACTAAGTATAACTGTTTTATTCTTCATACGTGTATCTCTGTAACTATATGGGGCTGAAAGTTACTGCGCTGAAAAACAAGAGGTTCCCGATGAGACATTCGCCCTTTGTGTTAAAAGTTCCTACAATGTATTGGATATTGAAATGATAAATAAATATTTATAGAAGACACTGCATTGTTATCTATAACTCAGTCAACAATGTTAAAATTTACATATAACACATCTCTATTGCTTTCCCTGCCTAATAAGGAAAATGTAAAAGAAAACTCAGTTCCAATAATTGTTTTGCAAGCTTTAATTGGTAATTGGTATCACTAATCTAATCATAGCTCCTTCATGACAAAATAATGAGATAAACCTCTACAAGTATATTTAATTCAGTGTATGATTAGTTCTCCAGTAAGTCTCTGTCTACTCCAGAGTTATTATTTTAACAGAAAATAAATATTATGAACCTTTATATCATAAATATTTCACCAATCAGTCAAATAATCAATATGAAAATTCTGTACTTATCTATCTGTAAAGTGTTAATTGGATTAACACTAATCTGTAGTTATTATCTAAACATTATGTAAAATTAATAAAAATCAAGTTTTTTTTTGCTAGTACAATAGACACCTCCACATGACATCCTTTATTATGAAGATATTGGTAATAATTGTTTACTTCTTACTTTATATAAATACTTCTTTTTTCATTAATAAATTACAACTTTTTGAGCTGGAATGGAACAAAAAATAAAAATACTAAATGAATTATCCAAATCCTGCTTTTCCCCTGAATAATAATTGTAAGATAGAGATCTATGTATGATGTGGCTAATAATAGTTCTAGAACTTGGCGTAATCAATTAAAATATTGCGCAGAGAGTGTTCCAATAAAGGACTCTTTATTATTATCTAATTTCGTAGTATAAATGTGACTGAGATCTATAACAATAAAGTAAAAACAGATATCTATGATTAAAATGACCTATAGATTTGTAGAAGTCTATTTCTTCTTTACTACCATTGATTAAAATAGTGAAGTATCAGCCTTTACAGTGCCTATACTGCAGGGCAAAGAAATCATGTCATCATAGGATTAGGTTTAATCACCACACTTGCCTCATGCAGATTTGTGATCACAAACCTAAACAAAGCTATGTTCGAAAAATTCGAAACATACTTTTGCTTAACCCAGGAATCGAACCCGGGGCCCCTAGATCATGGCCCGCCCCATTGGTCTAGTGGTTGAAGTACTGCCAATGATATAATGTCCTGATTTGTTTATAGTTCTGTGATAATCGAAACACTAATCTGCTTATTCCATCTTCAACCAGGTTCACAAAGAACTTGTCACCAGAGCAGATCTCTCTGTCAGCCCTCCGTGGATCCGGAGAGCTGCACGACCTCACCCTCGATGAGGAGCTGCTCACCGACCTACTTGAGCTACCTGGCTGGGTGCGCCTCACCTCGGCCAAGTGCAACCGAGCCTCTTTCAGGATACAATGGACCAAGCTGAAGACTGTTCCTATTGTTCTGGTGAGTGATATGATTTTTTGTTTGACTAGTGGCCCACTCTCTGTGTTTCTGGGTCATTTTATTCAAACTGTACCAATAGATGGAGCTGGGCGTTGATTTTAAATGACCTCTTCACAATTGCTTTATATTATGTCTTCTTTCATCTTTTTAAAAACTCACTCTGGGCTCTCATGAAGGGCAGAACTTAAATTAAACCATTTACTTTTTTTTGTTCATTAAATCTTGTCGAAGGATGTTTTAAGTTAATATACAAAACTATTTATTTATTACTTTAAAGTTGAAGAAAAAAATTACTGGCCTTAAAATTTAAAAGAAAATATCTAGGAGTCTACAAAATAGTTAAAAACAAAATGGGACAAGAAATGGAGTCTACATTAAAATGAATTAGTATGCATATCTCCAAATATCCTCATTATCTAATATGAATTGCTAATGAGCTGTTGTGAAGCATAACTTGTTGAAGAACTCATTTCCAATACAATTTGTATTTGGCGACAAGTTGTATTAGAGCATTGAACTGTTTACTGATAGTCGGTTGTCACCACATTGAACATTATTGGTTATAGCAGAGATTAAATATAACTGGTATCAAATAATTTATTATAGTAGGCATTAGATATTTCCGTCGATTGGTTGCCAAGTGAATTATTTTATGGCTTTAAATCTGATAGTTGGCAATTATTTTATAACAAACCTGATAAACAAACATTTCATAGTGGCTTTGTCGAATTTGACTGATTCTGTGTTAAATTGTCCCGATATGTGGAAAAAGTCCCGTTTTTCGAAATGACAAGCCGCTGAGGAACCCCCCGTCGAAAACCATACAACAATCTGCCCGTAGACAATATCATGGTGGTTGGTGGACCCTTCCATACAAAAGCCTAAGTCCCGTTTTGAACGAAAAATAAATGGTCAGTCATGTATAGATAACCAAAAAATAAGTGTCTATATGTCTGAAAGGGTAGGTCGCAACTACTTAATACTACTATCAAGACATATATTTTTCAATCAAATAATTTATTGCTTCATTTTAACCTTGTGTTCCATACATATTAAAGAACTTACTTATCCTAGTGTTGCCCTTGAAAAATTAACACAAGGCATCAAATATAGTTTGAATACAACAGACTGTACCCATATAAAATGTATGTCAATACATACAAAACGTATCTAGGTAGGTATGTGTTTAAATATGTTTCGTTTATTTACTAATACTTTAGAAATAATGTTCAGTCAGTAGCATATCCTTGATGATACAAGTCAGTTAATAGTTGTTCAATTTGGGTAACATCTGCACTAAGCTAACTAAAATAACTGTTTACTCGGCTTATCGCGACATTCATTGGGTAATACATACCTACACAGCCCCGTAAACGTATTTTAGTTGTCATGAAACGCGCAAATGTAAGACTTATTAACAAGTTCGGAGGGTTTAAAATTTGTTAGTCTTCCTGAGGATTAAAAATATTTTCTCTACTATTTGTAAAGAGGTAATTTCTACCGATAATCACATCGCTTATAGGTAAGCCGAAAAGATAATGCAATTGACACTTAGCGTCATCTATTGGTACAAATCGGAACTAGTAAAGTTTGAAACGAATGCAAAATATATCTTTATGGGCTTAAACACTAATTATAAACATAATTAAGCGTCTAACACTTATCTCCTTTTAAACTTACAAAGCTGCTCTTCCATCAGATACATTTTATAAGCTTAAATTTAAATAGCAGAACAATGAAATTTAACTGCCTTACAGAGACGTCATTTAACGTATTGCTCATTGCAATGCTATCTAAATTAAGGATAGTCTTTATGTCTATCAAAATAAAAGTCAATAACAACAATATCTATATCTTCTATACTATTTATAAAGAGATGACTTCTATAGACAACGACAAGGCTTATAGGTAAACCGAAAACACGAAACGCTTGCGCGATGTAATTGGACACAGCGCCATCTATTGGTTCATTTCTGAATTACGGTCCCGAAGCGAAGTGAGGGCGGGCCACTAGTGTTTACTAAATTGACAAATAAAGTTTAATTCACGTCTCTTAGTGCAGCAGTTAGTTACATAAAACTACTGGTAATACTAAGTGTATTGTTTGTCTGTCTACAAGAAGCCGACAGCATAATTCACCACGGAGTTGATTACCCAAAAACATTACCGTTTACTCTTTGTGCTAGTCACGGAAGGCCGCGTGCGTCGCTTGCATGCCTGCAGGCGGCCTTGATCGGAGCGCTATTGTTTAGACATCCTACTTGCCTAGATATAAGTTATTTTTAGTACCTAAAACTCTTTGAGGAAACTGTATGGTTAAGTGAGTATTTTTATGTCTAACGAACGAGATATGAGAGGACTGCTGGCGACGGCAAATCAAAACCAAATTGTCATAAAAACGTGCTCATTTTAACAATAACAACGCAATATTAATATCCTCCAACCGATTCTTCGACTTAGAGGAAAACTCGCCCGCGAATTTCAAGATTTTTTGGCTGGTCACTGTTCAAACCTAACCTAACCAATATTATTGTGATGATTATACTGACTAAACTCGACTGGACGATAAAATATTGGTTAGGTTAGAACAGTGACCAACAAAAAATCTTGAAAATCGCGGGCGAGTTTGTTTCAGGCGAGTTTTCCCCTAACCCGATTCTTCTGATCTTATCGATCAGCCACGTACGCAGCACCATAATGCACTCTCTATTCCCTTACACTCTTAATTCAATGACCATTGTGACACGATCGAAGAGAGATTGGGCGCAAGAACAACGGCTTAACGTGCTTTCCGGGGCACGGGGGTACAAGACCACAAACTTCGAGTCTTCGGGCTGACACTGAGAATTTCTGAACAGAAAAACTCAGGTACAAGTATTTGGTCCGACTTCGACCCACTGCGTCACCGACAATAACAAAGCAATATTAGGTAATATAATTTATGTTAAGCGCGATGGTTAGCTTAGCTCAGTGGGTAAAAGCGCGCGTTCCATACGGAGGGTCGTGGTTCAACTCCGAGCATACACCTCTGGATTTTTCAAACCTATATACATATTTTTACCTCGGATACCATTACAATTTAACGACGACCACGTAAAGTACGTTTATAGTATAGTATCTGCCATCTGCTCTTATTCACAGAGCGTCATAGATAAATTCATCAGCCAAAAAGTGCCAAACCACCGCTGAATATAATAAGAATCCATGAGAATTATAGACGTGTGTTTAGCATTTTACGTCTACTGTACCTCTGCTCATATCTTACATAATATTACCACACAGTAGCATTAAGTAAAGTATGAATGTTTGTTTGTCACCAGAACTTGGACGAAGTCCACATAGCGCTGGAAGTGTGTTCGGAGCCGCGGGTGATGAACCAGAACGCGGCCGGCGCTATGCCCATACCGGGTAAATACAGCTACATACACAAGGTAAGGCTTTGTTATGCAACCACGAACTAATAAACGTGTAATGTAAAAATGTCCTCTTTACTGAGAATTCTCATTGATCAGCCGTCGACGCAGAGGGGCGGCTCTAGCATAATATACATATTATGTGGCGCTCGGGTGCAACTATACCATGGCGCCCCCAACTATTTTCTTTTTATGTGATAGGTGGCAGACGAGCAGACGGATCACCTGATGATAGTCACAAGTGCGCTGCCAACCTTTAACCCCCTTTCCCCCAACTGGGCCTCCGGTACCTTCACTCATTCGATGAAACAGCGCAAGCATCCATGCATGTCATAGGGTGCAAAATCATAGTCTACTAAGTTCGTAAATATTGAAGTTAATCGTGTTTAATGACTTCTAATTGTTTCGTTACAGGTTATAGACGGAATCTCAGTGGCTGTGAATCAAGTGCAAATAGACTTCAATTGTGAGGCGTTCACCAGTAGTGTTCAGGTGATTTCAATATAAATATTGTATATTTGTATTTATAAATAAATTTCAGCCACATATTCTATCTTCTTCTATATCTATATCTTCTATACTATTTATAAAGAAGTAAATTCTATGGACAGCAAAATGCCTTAGTAAAACGAAAAGACGAAACACTTGCGCGATGTAATCGACGCCCAGCGCCATCTATTGGTGTGGTTTGGTTGGAACTAATGTCTCGAAACTAAGTGAGGGCGGGCCACTAGTACTAATAAGGATAACATAACTTATCCAAAACCATATAATCGTCCGTTGCGTCGTGCGTTACATACATTTGCGTCCAAAGCCGTTTCTTCAAAGAAAATTGTGGGAGAGCCATGCTTCGGCATGAATGGGCCGGCTCTACCGGAGTGATACCACTGCCTCACAGAAAACCGGCGTGAAGCAGCTCCTATGCTGTGTTTCGCCGAGTACCGGAGGCCCATCGGGGGGAAGGGGATAAAAGGTTAGCAGCGCAGTTGTTGCATGTGTTCATGGGCGGCAGCAATTGCTTACCATCAGGTGATCCGCCTGCTCGTCTGCTACCTATCAAATAAATAAAAAAGAAAAACAAAACGGCTTAGGTTACAGTTGATCTAGATCTAGGATAGGATATGGAAAGTCTGGAAATATTTATGTTATAGCAATTCTTTGCAAATTATTCTTAATAATGTCTTTGTGTTTGTTTTTAGATATCAAGAGTGACAGTGGAGTCCCGAACGCCTGAAGGACGGAAGGGAGACCTAAGGCTAACTAGAATCAAATCGCCTGACACTGGACAGCTTCTTATTTTTAAAGTAAGTTACGTGGGAAACATGTTGATGTTGCTAACGAAATTAGATAAAATTATGCGGCAAGCAACACTGACATTGTCGCACCAATAAAATAAATAATTTGAGACAACATCACATACCTGTCTTGGTCACTAACTAAGGTTTATCCTTGTGAGGGAATCGAACCCGAGTCGACCCTTCTCAACCGGCATGCACTCAAACCACACTGGGAGCTATCGCTATAAAACTGCAGTAGTTTGCGTAATATAAAGTGCATCTACAATACGATTGGCTATTTTTTAACGCAATCACTAATTTCAATCTCTCTGCCATGCCCTCAATATAATTTGGTCCTTCGAGCCGGATGCCTAGTTGCACCAGCCAGTGGAAAAATAACGATAAATCTAGCTAACTAGTAAACTTTGAATAACATCTTTCTACGTTGCAGGAGCTGGAATGGCAGAGCGCGCGCATAGAAGCCAAAGCCCACGGCGCGGCTGCAGCGAACCTACCGCCCTTGCGGCTTCTGCTAGGCAACACTCATTGTCGCATTGTCATCAAGAAACGGCTCTCAGGTGAGTGGTATTTTAGATCTTTTTTTTCACCAAATTTTAGGAAAACTGGTCGGATGTCTAGCTTTTCGTTTATAAGACTTGGCAATCCTAGTTACTAAAATTTGTAAATATTCCCAAATACTCCCAGTTTAACGCCCAGTCCAGAGGTTTAAGTACCGGGCCATAATATTGGGGTTCAAGGTTCGATTCCCTGGTCGAGCAAAAGTATGCTTTGAATTTTTTATACTTAGCTCGGGTTTCTGATCACCAATCCGCATAAGCAAGTGTGTTTAACAAACTACCCACATCATTAAAAACTATCGACTCGTTTAATGTATTCAAAAAAAGACTTGCACAGCATATACGGAAAGTTATTGAATAAGCTCAAAATTATAATTTAAAAAATGTATGTTTTTATACTTTATATAATATTGTTTCTATGTTGTCGTGTTCTAACGTAGCTAGGTATATTTCGTATTGTACATTGTATGCATCGGAAAAATAACCTATACTCTGATTCATAATCATGTAAAGTAAACTGACAGATGTCAATGTGTCATCCCCATACATTATCACTCAATTCTTAAGTATTTATTTATTAATTATATTGTATTTATTTATTTTCTTTCTTTATTTATTAAGTATAGTTACATTATTTATTCTTAAGTATGTCTATGTAGTTTATATTTGTTAGTATTTGATATATATTAGTGTTTATACCTAAGTAGATAAGTAATAAGTATTGTATCATTGCACCGCCTTACACCTTAATCAAGTGTCCTTTACCCAAAAGTTACCTGGAAGAGATCGCTCATAGTGATAAAGCCGCCTTTGTTTTACATTACCCCTGTTACAAAAAGCATATTCATTCATTCATTCATTCAATTTGACACATGCAAAATGTCAACATGCATAGAAACTTGTCATTGACATCTGTCAGTTTACTTTACATGATGACGAATCAGAGTATAGATAAGTATCTTTTACTAATCGGGCGGAATTGATCCTTCGTAGACTGCAGCGTGGTGGGGTCCCGGCTGGCCATCCGGCCGGAGCCGCTGGCGTGGGCGCTGACGGACGGGCAGCTGCGCGCCGCGCTCGCCTGCGCCGCCGCGCTCGCCGAGCCCGTCAAGAAGGCCACGGCCGCCGCCACCAGGGCCAAGGCTCTGAGGAAGGTAGCGAGATGATTCCGATTTAGGTACCTACCAGGAATGTTACGAATATTCGCATTCGCATTCGCTTATGCGAATGTTTTGCATCGTTTTTAACATTCGCATCGATATTCACATTCGCTAAAATCAATGCGAATGTTATGCGAATGCGAATGTATGCAGGTCGTGCGTGCGTGAACTCGTGACTCTTGATCTTGCTAGACTGACACTGACTGTTCATAAAATATAATTTGCCTTAATTAAACTTTGACTACTGAATGTCTGTCAAGTCAGTACATTTTGTATGTTTTTTGTCTTTTAAGTAAAAGAATGATTGATTAATATGTTGTTTTTTTACATTTGATGTGACTGATGTCTTAAGTAGGTACTTAACATTCGCATTCGCACATTCGCGGCCGCGGCGTAAACATTCGCATTCACATTCGCGAATTTTGACATTCGTAACATCTCTAGTACCTACACTGAAACATGGTAAGGTCCCAGCTTGATAACTGGCTTCAGCTGTGGGCCACGCTGCGACACTATGACTATGACGCTAAGAAAGTTAGCCGGATGATTCCACATTAGATCCGCATAATGATGAGACAGCGATGATGTGAGGCGCTGCTTTATGCGCTGACTAGCTTTTGCCCGCGACTTCGTTTGCGTGGACTTCAGGTTCGTAGAAACCTCAAAAATTGTAGCCTATGTGTTATTCTAATGTATAAACTATATTGTGGTAAAGTTTCATTCAAATCCATTCAGTAGTTTTTACGTGAAAGAGTAACAAACATCCATACAAACTTTCGCCTTTATAATAGTAAGTAGGATATCTAGCAGCTATGAGGTACTCTACAGCTGCTCGTCGAGCCTTGAAGAAGGTAACCAAATGATCCCACTAGGAATCCAGAGTGCAGCGTGGTGGGGTTCCGGTTGGCTACCTTGTTACTTCATTGCTGTGGGCCACGCCATAACTGCTTTCCCAACCGGTTAAGAAGGCCACACCCGCCGCCACCAAGGCCAAGCGCTGAGGAAGGTAGGCACATGATCTCATTTAGGTATCTAATCTAAAACCTGGCTTGAATTGTGGGCCACGCTACACCCGCTTTCCCAGCCAGTGAAGAAATATGTCGATGGTCGCTGCCACACGGGCCATCATCATCGTCATATAAGCCCACATCCACCCACTGCTGAGTATAGATAGACCTTTACTTTATTACGCCACTCCCTACGGTCACCAGCCAGCCTCATATGTGCCATTGTTTCCCCACTACCTGTATAATATCGTTAGACCAACGGGCAAGTGGTCTACCCACAGGACGGCGTCCCGGCGTCCCAATCTTGGCTGCCATTCGGTAAGCTTTATATTCCACCTGTTATCCTTGCGCTACACAGGCCAAGTCGCTTATTCGCTAGTTTTAAACATTTTGGCTGTTTCAACCCTGAAAACGTTCATCCCATCATAATAGATGACTTTTTTCTATGATGGAGGTGCCCTGCAGAGGGACAATATCTAGGCTGATATTTTAATTTACTTTCACCTTAGAAAAAATACTTTTTAAAACACCTATTTTTACCCTACTGGACTACAACTCCGACTTCCAATTTCCAGATAGAAGAACCCCGCGAGCAGATCCAAAGCAGATCGTCGAGCGGCGACCGCGACATCCTCGCGCGCATGTTCGCCAAGCACGACGTGCGGGAGACCTCGTACCACCTGCTGGCGCCGCGCATAGACCTGCACCTGTGCGACGACCCGGGCTGTGAGTTCGGCCATACAATTAATTGTTACTGGACCTATACTCCAACACAAAAGGTTCAAAATATGGTGTCTAACATATCGACAGAGCCCCATAAAAGGTTAACCCTTAATAGCAACTGATGGGCGCATGTTTGCCAAGCACGACGTCCGGGAGACCTCGTACCACCTGCTGGCGCCGCGCATAGACCTGCACCTGTGCGACGACCCGGCCTGTGAGTGTCGCATAACAACTAATGGGATTGGACCTTATCTCCAACACATAAGGTTCAAAATATGGCGTCTAACATATCGACAGAGCCCCATAAAAGGTTAACCCTTAATAGCAACTGATGGGCGCATGTTTGCCAAGCACGACGTGCGGGAGACCTCGTACCACCTGCTGGCGCCGCGCATAGACCTGCACCTGTGCGACGACCCGGGCTGTGAGTATCATCTTTAAGCCTTTAACCCTTAATAGGGCATAAGTCAACGTAAAATTTCATTGGTGTTCGCTCTTTTGTTTTGATAGATAAGGTTCAAAATCAGTTGGGATCTATTTTCCTGTTGCCCTTTATAATCATTATCATTTCAGCCATTAGACGTCCAAAGGTGGATATACGCCTCTTCCAATGTTCTCCGGACGGATCGATCTTGTGCCACCCGCATCCAAGGAATTCCCGCGACCCTCTTTAGATCGTCGGTCCACTTGTGGGTGGCCTGCCGCGACTGCGACTTCCTACGCGGCCTCAACTCAAGGACCTTTCCGCCCCAACGGCCATCGGTTCTCCGTTAATTAATTCTAATTCGTTTCTTACAAGGCCCATGTGGTTATCCACTAACTTACCATTATAGTAATCGTCATCGCTACTATAAACCATTACACTATTACATTAAAATTTGTAACTACTCGTATTCCAGTGGGCCGGTCAGCGAAGCCTTCGCTAGCCGGCGGCGGAGCCCTGCAGGTGACGCTGGTGAGCATGCAAGCTGATCTCTTCCCCTACCACAAAGCAGCTAACGACAGAAGACACTGGCGAGGGTATAGGTAAGAAGCTACATTAAAAATGTTTAATATTATTTACTTAGTTGTAAGTCCATAAAGAACCATTATTAATGCCAAATGTGTTATCTACCACTGATTCGAAATGTCTAAATGAAATAAAAAACAATAACTAAAGAAGACATTAAAATGGATATGAACATGTCCATTGTCCATGTTTAGATTTCATCAATAACTAGCGGCCGCCCGCGACTTCGTCCGCGTGGAAAAGTAACTTTTTACCCCCCTTTCAACCCCTAACAATCCCCTTTTCGCAATAAAAAGTAGCCTATATTCTTTCTCAGGGTCTAGATTATCTGTATACCAAATTTCATTTAAATCCGTTGAGTAGTTTTGGCGTGAAAGAGTAACAGACAGACAGACAGACGGAGTTACTTTCGCATATATAATACTAGCGGCCGCCCGCGACTTCGTCCGCGTGGAAAAGTAACTTTTTACCCCCCTTTTAACCCCTTACAACCCCCTTTTCGCAATAAAAAGTAGCCTATGTCCTTTCTCAGGGTCTAGATCATCTGTATACCAAATTTCATTCAAATCCGTTCAGTAGTTTTGGCGTGAAAGAGTAACAGACAGACAGAGTTACTTTCGCATTTATAATATTAGTATGGATTAGTATGGATTGCGCACCTAAATCCGAACACTGGTTATAAAAAATAAACCACAGCCAAATCAAACAAAAACAATATATGTTTACAGAGAAGCAGCTACACCACACACCCAATGGTTATCGCAGGCTCTGTCTTCGTTCTGCACGAGCCTTTTAGAGTCTTTGGATCCCAGACCACTTACGCCTAGCAATAAGGTTAGTCTGCATAGTTCGTAATACTACGAAATCAATGGACAAAGAATTAGGCCGCTTCTAGGCGAACGCGAGTCATCCTAGACCTCATCGTCACTTTCCATCAGGTGCGATTGTGGTCAAGCGCTGGCCTATAGTTGAATGAAAAAAAATCTATAAATATCGCAAACTTATACAAAAATGAAGGCGAAACACTAGCGCGATGCAAACGACGCCCAGTGCCATCTATTGGTAAGTGGAACTAATGTCCCCACAACGAAGTGGGGGCGTGCCACTATGTTATGATGAATAATACCCCAGAGTCCAAAGCGACAGCTTCGGAAATAGACGCTAAGATGATAGATAACTCTGATTTTTAATCATGTGGAGTAAACTGACAGATGAAAATGGCAAGTTTCTATGCATTTTGACATTTTGCATGTATCAAATTGACTGATAATGTATGGAAATGACACACTGACATCAGTCAGTTTACTCCACATGATTAAAAACCAGAGTATAGAGAGAGAAAGAAATGGACAAATACTGTTTATTACTAAGGTGTTAATAAGGTATGTATTTGTATTTTTTTCCCAGAACGTTCAAAGCGAGAAGACGGAGGAACCTCTGTCGAACGGCATCAACCACAAGCCCAGCCCCGCGCCCAGCCAGACCGCCGCCTCCAACGCTACGTCCACCAACACCACTGCCTCACAAGGTAACTTTACACCTTGGAAATCCTTAAGTATTTAAGTAGACGCTGGAGGCCAGTTCTCGGTTTTCCCTTCTATGTCGAGTCGACTTCATGAAACGCAGAGACCAATAGGAGAACGAGATAAGGAATATCGACTGTAAGATTACAAAGTTCTCCTATTGGCTGCGCGTACCATGAAGTCGACTCGACATAGAAGGTGAAAACCGAGTGGCCTCCTGGTTGTTCTGTTCTTTACTTTCAACTGTCATGGCGTTTAGGACAAGTTTAATTGTAACCTTTAAATATATAAGATTTACAACGCAATCCGGACTCTTACAGATCCCGCCTACGTGTATAATAAATAATCAAAAAAGTAGAACCGACGAAAATATGTCGAACTAAATTCTAACCCTTTTGAAAAGTAAAAATGTCTAAACAAATTGAAAAATTTGTCACATAGACGATGAAACCAATGTTATCGTTTCAGCGTCACCGACCCGAACCAGGATACTTCAACAACTGGGCAAGTTGATGACCACGTGCCTTGTACTTAGGATAGACGACTTCACCGTTTACAAGGTAAGTTTAATTAGGGCTTGTCACGTATGAAAAATCCGCTAGAAGGCGGATTGTTACACGGAGCTCCAACTTGGACAGCATTGGTTTTTTTATCCCCAAATAAATCAATTTTGTTATTTTAATCCCGAAGCCCATCATAATAGGTAACACGAATAAAGCCCCTTTAGCATGTTAGAGTCAGATTATCAAAATAATAATCAGCTGTTCCATACATTATTGCTTGGTGAAAATTAATTTTTGTTTGGAACGTCCTGCCGCCGCCACTGGTGTGTTGTGGTGACTGCCAGTCACAAGTTTTAGGAATAAAATATCGAAATGTCAAATAGTATTTTCAGTAGCGTGCAGTAGGTGTACTAGCTTCAACAAAATTTTGGATAGTCATTAGCAGTTGGTGTTATTTTGCTAAGCATATGAAAAATACTGGACACTGCTGGCTCTTGAAAATGTGTGTACGGGGCCTGGTGTTTATTAAGTAGGATTTAAATGAAACTTTCTAAATCAGTTAAAAATTATGTGTGTACTATCGGTGACCATTGATTGAAGAGGATTAAAAACAAACTATAGTAATGATGCGCACTTGCTAGTGCGGTAATCGCGTGATTTTATAACAATGTGTAATTTATTTTTGCAAAAGCTCTTGAAACGTCTTCAAATATACCGCGGCCCGGGCCCTGGTGCTCAAATTGTTATGGCCTTTGAACAGTAAAGTGCGACATCCGCAGTAGACCGTTTCATAAACGCTTATCTGTTTCGACGACCCATCTGGCGTAGTGGTTTGAGCGCCGATTGAGACGCAAGGGTCGCGGGTTCGATTCCCGCATCAAGACAAATGTTTGTAGATGAAACAGATATTTGTCTTGGGTCTGGGTGTTTGTAGTTCCTTCGTTGTTTCTGGCTTCCATAGTACAAGGGAAAACCTTAGTTTGGGACCAGGACAATGTATGTGATGTTGTCTCAATTTAATTTATTTGTCTATGGTCAGGTATCGACGGGCTCGAAGTCCCGGGAGGCGCCGCGGCCGCTGGTGTGCGCGGAGAAGGCCACGCTCCCGGGCGACGCGGGCCTCTTACACGCGGAACTCACCTTCTTCTACTACCCGGGCGATGTCTGCTTCCCTGGTAAGTTAATATATTACGTTTGCTAATAAATATAACAATCGATAGAATCATAATAGAGTGCCATCTAGCGTCGATAGGGTAAACTAGTTTGTAAATGCTACATTGGTCTGTAATGGGGGCTACTGCGAGTGAAAATCCGTTAGATGGCGTACGTGCAGACTGAGGTCCAACTTAACGTCATTGATCGTTTAGTGACATTTTGACATCTTAGATCAAAAATAGTCATCCGCCTGTTGCAGTCCACCGCTGGACATAGGCCTCTCCAAATGCTTGCCACTTTGATTGTTTTACACGCAATCGCCCCCATTTAAGTCACAGCACACTAGCGTCTATTGAGTGTCGGCATCTTGCCGGTGATCTTCCCACACTAGCGTTATCGGGCGCCGCGTCGACGCTTGGGGTCACTTAAATGGGGTCTAACGCAAGCGAAACATCCGCTATACGAGTATGCTTCACTTTTCCGAACCGGTACGACATCCAAATCTTCAAGAAACGAGCCTATACTTTTCTGAAAGGCCGGCAAGGCATCCGCACTACTTCTGGTTTAGCTCATGTCCATGGGCGGCAGTGTTCACTTACCACCAGGTGACCGCTTGCTCGTTTGCCTTCCTTTATTATAAAAAGAAACTCGATAGCCCACATTTATAACTTGATTCGTGACCCTTTTCCTGTCGCTGCAGTGCCGGCCCCGAAGCTGTACGCGCAGCTAAGCCCGGTCCGCGTGTGCGTGGACGTGGCCAGCGTGGTGTGGCTGGGCGCGTTCCTGCCGCACGTGGCGCAGGCGCTGCAGCACGCCGCCGCCCAGCAGGACGCGCCCGCCTACATGGACGTCAGGATGGAGGCCATCATGCCCAAGGTGACACTTCTTTTATCTTCTATACTACTTACAAAGATATAAAATGTATAGACATCGGCAAATCTTATTAACAAACCAAAAAAGCGAAATACTTTACCCAAAACTGGAATTCAAGACCAAAAAATCTACTACAATGTTGCTACTGCAATAAAATGATCGTACCATACTATACCCCTTTTTTCTAAAAACACTCGCTGATGTAATTTATTTATTGGTAATTGTGATTCTATAATTTAAAAAAATAATTTTATTAACTTTTTTTCATTTAAATACAAGACACTTTAATAAATACTCAACCATCCGTAATTTTAGTTTTCAAAGATGGTATTGCGCTTGTAACACTTCAGGTGTCAATAACATTTGGTATCTACCCACAACATTTTAACAATGTATAGAAACTTGACAGTTTAATCTGCATAATAAGAAAAATAATGCCAAAAAGGTTGGCGAAATCTGAAAACGTCACTTGAAAATGACATAAGTCACTTGTAACAGATTTGACAGTGACGTATCTGTCGTAGATTTTTTGGTCTTGAATTCCAGTTTGGAGTATAGCAGGATGCAGTCAACGCCCAGCGCCATCTATTGGTAGACATTATAACTAATGTCCCGAAACGAAGTGAGGTGAGGTGAACACTGCTGTCGTGTTAGGTGAATTGTCACGTGAACAACTTGCTTTGACCTGACCTTTTGGATTGTCCCCGAGCTGAAGTTGTAAACGTTTTTTAAAAGAAAAGTTAATTTGTTGTTACTTTATAACAAGATCCACCCTTGGCCACATCATCACTCACCATCAAGTGTGATTGTCTCCCAAGTTTTCAGACATTCTGTGTTATGATTGCAGTTAGTGCTAGAAGCTGGCCCGGAGCACGTGTCTCAGCAAAGGGACAGACCAAAAGAACTGCACATATGCACTGCGCGAGCGACGCTAACCAATGTGCGGGAGTCGCCTAGAGCAAGTAAGTGCTAACATATTTGTACGTAAAGTCACGAGTACGATTCCTTAATCAAACATTAAATTCGTGTGTACAGTTCGTTATGTTAATTATCATACATATTTTTTTACATACCCATACTTACAGATTATTTGAGTAAAACTTAATCCCCCCTGTCACTTTTATAAATTTAACAGTTAAAAAAGACAGTATCATTTTTCAACCAAGACAAATTTTAGTCTCCGCTTTGTAATAAAGGAGAATAAAGTACAAGATTTTGGAAATTAGCCATATAATCTATTCTGTCTCACAGAACATTAGTTTAGCTTTTTTTTTTTCAGACTTAAAAGTAGAAATATGTAACAATAACTAACTTTTAACGTTTATTTACAGACACGGCGGGCACGCGAGCGGACTTGGCCGCCATCTTGGCGGCGTTGCGGCGGTCAGCGCCCCCTAGGGGACAGTTCCCTTGCTCCGCTGATGATCTAGACCCTATACACGAACAGTTCATACTGCATGCCGACAGTAAGTACATTGTTTCTGGCAGGGGATGTGAAAATACGCGAATTTTCGTTTTTCAAAGTGTGCTTTCAACCCTCACTAGATCGTCGGTCCACCTTGTGGGTTGCTGCGACTTGCTGTTAGGCTATTTAAGATCTTGTCTGTACACACTGTAAAACAAATAAAGCATTGAGTATTGAGTATAGGCTTCCTCCAAAGATCTCCAAACGGTCCTGTGACACCCGCATCCAAGGGACTCCCGCGACCTTCACCAGATCGTCGGTCCACCTGGTGGGAGGCCTACCACGGCTGCTTCCTCTTGCACGCGGCCTTCCTCAAGGACCTTTCCGTCCCAAAGGCCGTCTATTCTCCTCGCAATGTGCCGCAGCCGTGGTAGGCCTCCCGCCAGGTGGACCGACGATCTGGTGAAGGTCGCGGGAGTCCCTTGGATACGGGTGGCACAAGATCGTTTGGAGAACTTTGGAGGGAGCCTATACTCAATACTCAATGCTTAATTTGCGTTTTACAGTGTGTACAGACTAGTAGTGGGCGTTAATAATTATAACCATTAAATTAACACGATAAAAAAAAATACCCATTAACAATGTTAAGAAAAAATCCCGTAAAAAGCTAAATTTCACTTTTCGTAATTCTTTATGTAGCTTCTTGCACTACAGCATCACCTAGTGGATTCGTGCGGAATCATGTACCAATAAGCGCGTATTTATTTTTGCTAATATGGCGCCGAGAATGCGACGATGCGACGAAACTCAGATAGATGGCACCAATGGCGGTAGTGTTAAAACTGTTAAAAACTGTGTTTACGGAGTGAGAGAAAATGACGTCTATTAGAAACAAAATATGGTTCATTATTGTCCGAGAGAAAAAATTAACTGAAAATAAGTTAATGTTAATTCGTCTAGTGGTGTGTTAAATTTAGTGATTTGGTATTTTTATTGAATGAGCTAAAAATAACCTTTGGGTGAAATTAACTTAATTCGTTGAGTTGGTATTTTTATTGTTTATGCGAAAAAAATACGTTTTGTGAAATTAACTGATTTCGTGTAGTTTGTTAAAATTACGTTTTGTTAAAATTACGTTTTGTTAAAATTATTGAATCCGAATTTGCTTTCATGGCGTCGGTATTTTATTTCAGTAACAGAATTTATGTTGTTTCGTGAGATTCTGATGAATATGTGGTTTCGTAAGATTTTTAAAAACTGTTGTTTCGTAATATTTGTTTTGTTTTGAACTTTACTTGAAAAGTACCTAATTGAACTTAGGAGTCTGTGAAAATAATTATTAGTGGTGGGTGCGAGGGGGAGGGGGAGTGAGGTGAGGGGGAGGGGGGGAGGGGGGAAGGGGAGGGGGAGTGAGGGGGGGGTGATACAGGAAGATAGGAAAAGGAAGGAAGGTTGGCATTCGGCAAACGGTAACGGGACAAAGTTTCTTAATTTTGTCACTTTTTTTTTTTTTTTTGCTCGACTTGGCGGGAGCACTGCCGTACTGCATACTAAAGTTATAACAAATAACAGTTAAGATAGCCGGTTATTTTTAATTAGCATTAACTATTCACATGTTAAACAAAAATAACATTTAATCCCAAGTCTAGTACAGACATATCTTAAATAGCCTATGTCCAGCAGTAGATGATCATTGGCTGAAATGATGAAGATGATAATTGAACATTTCCTTATATCAAAACATGGAATCTCACCACTTTTTACGGTAGTTGCGAGACTTGGTTTTTTTGACAAGTATTGTTTTTGATGGGATATTTATTTTCTTTAGATCTGGACGACATTCCCCGCGGTCCGGACATCTCTCCGGAGCTGCTGTGGCGGGAGAACAGGTCGGTGTGGTGCGTGCGCGTGGAGCCGCTGTGGGCCGACCTGTGCGGCGCGCGCGCCACCAACTACAAGCCCGCGCCGCTGCTGGACGCCACGCCGCTCACTGCCTGGGTGACTAACATAAATACATACACACTTAAGAGCGTTTTCGGCTAGTGCGGAATGTCATGTTTCGGTTTTGATTTGCAAATTTCACTCACACATAAGCATGTGTTACTGTTTGCATAGAGTTGCCGCGTACGTTTTCTTTATAGTTAGACTGACTATTTTTGATCCTTTCGCTTTATAGCAAAGTAAATGACTGTATTGTTGTAAAATTAAATTGCAAAGTAAATCCAACGTTGATTTATTGTTATTCTTTTGATTTGTTGATTTAAGAGAAATCAAAAATAGGTATATCATTTAGATATATCCTACTACTATTATAAAGGCGAAAGTTTGTAAGTATGGATGTATGGATGTTTCACGTAAAAACTACTGAATGGATTTGAATGAAACTTTACCACAATATAGCTTATACATCAGAATAACACATAGGCTACAATTTATAAAAATATATTGTGTGGATTGTCCAAAATATGACGGTAAGTGTCAATAATTAACTCCACGCGTACGAAGTCGCGGGCGGCCGCTAGTTACATATATACTTAGCACGGCATTTGTTATCTACTTCCTGGACTGAACCAATGGGAGTTACAGTGTAGCTAAAGTCCGTTACTAAGATCCAACTTCAATACCCTTTGTCAAATTAACGTAATGTTTATTTATGTCTTGTTTAAAAGTGGAGCTCAAAATGTAGGTCTCGGAGACTCGAGTTCTTTACATCTCTACACGTCCATCTGATGGAAATCCATCATAATAAAAAATATCACACGCTATTTATAGTTGAATGAAATGAATGAAATCTTTATTTGACACTGTAAAACAGAACATACACATATTATGATGCAAGAATAAACAATACAATAATAAAAGTTACATAAATTAATACAAAGAATAAAAAATAAACGCAACATCTCATGTCCCGCAGCGGTATATTACAACTGGTGAGAAATCGAACTTTTTAGAATCTAGTCTACACCTTTCCACCCTCCATTTTTATTACATTATAGCGGACAAACCAGCAGAAGACTCACCTGATGATAAGTGATCACCAACGCCCGTGGACATCTGCAACACCTGAGGCATCACAAATCTTTAGTTTTAGCTGATCAAAATCAAAGCAAATAAACTGTGAAATATCACAGTAGCAGATGAGAAATAGCCAATGTTATAGAAATGCTTTATTATTCCTCAGTTGTGAGATATCTGTAAGACAAGTGTTTAAGCTACTCAGTACGGAGTCAGGTCAATGTATGAGCTGTTGTGTGAATTTATTTATTTATAACTTCTAGCTTTGCTTCGAGGAGGGCTTCTCGAAGATATTCTGCGTGGCTCGCACGTGCGGGCTGGCGGGGTTGCAGCTCAACCACTACCAGCTGCTGTTCCTGCTGCGCCAGCTGGAGCGCGTGGCCGAGATGACGGCCTGGCTCGCGCACGACGCCGCCAGCCAGCCCGCCGGCGCCGACGGGTGAGCGTTACACGTGTGGAGGATGGAGTGGCGACCGGCTCCACCACTACCGGCTGTTCCTGCTGCGCCAGCTGGAGCGCGTGGCCGAGATGACGGCCTGGCTCGCGCACGACGCCGCCAGCCAGCCCGCCGGCGCCGACGGGTGAGCGTTACACGTGTGGAGGATGGAGTGGCGACCGGCTCCACCACTACCGGCTGTTCCTGCTGCGCCAGCTGGAGCGCGTGGCCGAGATGACGGCCTGGCTCGCGCACGACGCCGCCAGCCAGCCCGCCGGCGCCGACGGGTGAGCGTTACACGTGTGGAGGATGGAGTGGCGACCGGCTCCACCACTACCGGCTGTTCCTGCTGCGCCAGCTGGAGCGCGTGGCCGAGATGACGGCCTGGCTCGCGCACGACGCCGCCAGCCAGCCCGCCGGCGCCGACGGGTGAGCGTTACACGTGTGGAGGATGGAGTGGCGACCGGCTCCACCACTACCGGCTGTTCCTGCTGCGCCAGCTGGAGCGCGTGGCCGAGATGACGGCCTGGCTCGCGCACGACGCCGCCAGCCAGCCCGCCGGCGCCGACGGGTGAGCGTTACACGTGTGGAGGATGGAGTGGCGACCGGCTCCACCACTACCGGCTGTTCCTGCTGCGCCAGCTGGAGCGCGTGGCCGAGATGACGGCCTGGCTCGCGCACGACGCCGCCAGCCAGCCCGCCGGCGCCGACGGGTGAGCGTTACACGTGTGGAGGATGGAGTGGCGACCGGCTCCACCACTACCGGCTGTTCCTGTACAGGGCCGATCTGGGTGCGGAACGTTGGAGGAAGCCTATGTCCAGCTCTGAAAGCAGATAGCATAAAATCGATTTTCGATGTCGAACGATGGTCTCATCATATCTGCCTTATAGTTACAGTCCACGTCTTTTATTGTAACAACTCAAGGTTCAAGAACCGTAGGCCCCGAAGCACTCGACAGAGGACTACGCCACTATCTTTATTCAATATTATTCGATTTCCCTTCTTACCTAATACCTACTACTACTTCCAAATGCTAAAAGGAATATTTTCGTTTCTTTTTCAGCACAATCGTATTAGGAATAGTAGTTCCGGCAGTGGAGTTGACGCTGGTGCTGCCCTCTAGTTGCCCGGGGCAGGAGTCCTCCAGGGACCTGGACAGCGTGCCGCTTGACTCCTCCAGCTTGCAGGACTTAAAGTTGGGTAAGATGAGCTGAACTGAAAAATAATAGTGTCGTTGAAAAACATGTTAGCCAGCATCAGGCTACCATCAGGTCAGGTGTGTTGTCTTACCATCAGGTGACCCGCTTGCTCGTTTGCCTCCCTATAATATAAAAAAAAGTTAAAAACCGGACCTGAAACGGCGCCTGCAATAGGCCCCCTAAACTGAGACTGTTCTTGATGTGAGATGTCAAAATGTCACTAATCACTGTCACTGAACGCCCCGTTGGTTGAGTGGTTTAAGTACCGGGCCGTGATCGCAGGGTCTCGAGTTGAGCAAATGTTTTGAGTCGAAATTGGTGATCTTTGTGATCAAGCTATGTTCGAAAACGTTGAAACTTTCGACGTTTTCGAACATAGCTTGATCACAAAGATCACCAATCCGCATTAGGCAAGCGTGGTGATTACCATGACCAATATTGAAAGCCACGTTGATTGTGTCTTCGAACTAAAAGTGTCGTAAAATAACATCGAATGTGTTTTTTTTTCATTGTCAAGATTTGATTTTAAATGTGTTTTGAATAATATCGTCAATAAATTCTAGAAAATGTATGCCATCTATTCTTCACGCTCATTTTTTCAGCCCTTCAAATTAATTCATATTACTTGATGTAAAAGTAAAGTAATACTTTATGGGATGCGCAGGATCAGAAGCGACGATGGCGCCATCTATGTACGACCGTGACAGCGGGGTGTTGGCGACGACGGCGTCCGTAGAAGTGTGTTCAGCGCAGCCGCTGCCCGCCGAGGAGATTCCGCCACCCAGTCCAGGACTTAGCTTTGGAGGTATGTGGGAAGATTTTCGCCTTTTCGGACATATAAGCCTTGTGGTTGTCTGCAGAAGTTTGTTGTGGTCGTGGTTTGAAAATGATGCTGTCACTTTTAATTAAGTCACAAATATAAGTGGCCGTTTTTAGCAATAATTAACATTTTTGTTACTTGTCGCGTGTTAGAAATATTGTATTGCATCTTGAAAAATCCAATTTACTAGGATCTAAGTCTGTAATGTTTTATTTTCTACAAAAAATATCATATTTTCGCCACAATGAGTGTAAATAGGTTGGCGGCGCTAGTTTCATTCGTATAGCCCCTTAAGTGACTATTAAGGTTTAATTAAAGAGCATTATTCCCCCCAGGCTTCTCATCGATGCGGCGCGGACTGACGTCACTAGTGACGTCGATCGACAGCGCGTTGACGCGCGACGACGCGCGCAGCGACGCCGCGTCCACGGCCAGCAGCGACAGCGAGAGATACGTCGTGGTGGGGCTGGCGGCGGAGTCGCCCGACGATGCCGATGTCGCCTTTAGGTATTTATATAACACCCAGGCTTCTCATCAATGCGGCGCGGGCTGACGTCACTAGTGACGTCGATCGACAGCGCGTTGACGCGCGACGACGCGCGCAGCGACGCCGCGTCCACGGCCAGCAGCGACAGCGAGAGATACGTCGTGGTGGGGCTGGCGGCGGAGTCGCCCGACGATGCCGATGTCGCCTTTAGGTATTTATTTCCACCCAGGCTTTTCATCACTGACGTCACTAGTGATGTCGATCGACAGCGCGTTAACGCCTTAGGTAAACGGCCGTCCATTGTTCATTAACCCCCTGGTCAGGCGCCACCATTGTGGGCAATGTGAAACCCTAAATAGACATGACGTTACACTTTCTTTGTTCCTATTTGTTCTGGATTTCTGGTTTCAATTTGTGGACAAATTTGGGTGAATTCTTTAGGTAAAAGGGCGTACACATTGGTCATGTGATGTTTTAGCAAATTTTTTCGACCCCTACCCTTCTGGTCAGGCGCATCCACCATTGTGAGCACTGTAGGCATGACTACAACCCTAAATAGACATGACATCACACTTTCTTGGTCTATAAAAATCGATCAAACAATTTATTCAATATTCTTTGCTCTGCTTTCTGCTGGTGAAATGTAATGTCTTTTTTTTTTTTCGACTGAATATATATTTTTGATTATGCAGAGAATTTGAGCATGGCCGAGCATCTAGTGGAGTGGAAGTGGCTGCCGAGGTAGTGGAGAGGTCCTCATCGCCCAGCGACCACTCCGTCACCAGTTCTTGTAGAAGACGAGATGTTGTGAGAACTTTTTTTTTTATCTACAACTTTTCTATTTCATTTGTTTCAGTCATATTTATTTCAATGTATTGCTGCCGATGAAGGCAACATTCGCAAAACAGGAGTGCGCATTACGGTTGAAAACAATGAGAGTTGCATTTAAGTGGGCGTGTTGAATGCTTACGTCATTTCTGTATAATGGGACATATCGCATGTGTAAAATCGTATACGCTAGATGGCTTACTTTTATACTGTAATCCAACTTTAACGTCATTGGTTGTTTAGTGACAATTTGACATCAAAAATCTCAAATCAAAAATAATCAGTCGTGTAGTGGATTTCAGTTTTACAGTCCCCCGCCTATCGGATTTTTCACACGGGATAGTAGACCCTATTCATTCATGCATAATAAAGAGTGTTACAGACGCTTTGGAATTTAATTGTTGATAAAAATTTACCTTGCCACATTTATGAACAGATGTTTAAGAAGTATTGTTTGAATACGTGATCGGTACATATTATCATCCGACCAAACCTTATCAACAGATATCAACGTGCACGTGGCGTCTGAACGACATCCACGCCGTATACCAGGGCGGCGAGGGCCGGTCCGTCGTGCGCGTGGCGGCCGACGACCTGCGCACCGACGAGTGCGCCGCGATACCCTGGGACGAGTTCCAGGTACGCCCACACACTGATAAGGAAGGGGGGTTAGCGCGTGTGAACGTCCGCTAGATGGCGTACTCTCCAAACTAAGGTCATTTGGGCCAACTCGGAAAAAACAAAACTCGAGTTAACCCGAGTTACAATCCGCGTAACTCGGGTTGACTCGAGTTACCTGGAAGTCCTCATAACTTTATCGAAATCCATATTCGATTAATTTCTCGAAAAGTCATTTTAAATGTCACAATCCCTCTGGAACAACTACCTATTGGGTAACTCTGTGGAATTAACAAGCGATTAAGTTTGATACATTGCATTCCTAAATCTAACCTACACTTTTATTTGTAAAAAAAATTAAAAGGGTCTATTTTCAATATATGGATAGTTGTTAATAGGCTAAAGGCGAGTACTAACATACATAATGTTTACCGTAACGGAGCGGAGCCAAATCCACCAATAAAATTGCATAAAAACTACGCCTCACAACGAGTAAGCTTCTTCTATTGGTGGATTGTCTCCGCTCCACTCTGCTCCGCTTTTTTGGAAACGCAGCCTAACGCGCGTAACATATCCGCTAGATGGCGTGCTTTTGACTGCGGTCCAACTTCAACAGTGTTCCTCAATTTACATTTGACATTTATCTCGTTCCAAAATAACCAATCACATTGTAGTTCGACCTTGTCCAATGATGAGGGTTTCTGCACATGCAAAATCAGATAGATGGCGTTACGTTGACGTCAGGTCCAACTTTGACGACATTGGTCGTTTTGTACGTAACTTCATAATTATGACGATTCTGTGGGTAACTGTGAAACAAGCCGCATCGGCTGATGCAATCCAAAGATTTTAATTAGTATCTAGTGGTTTTTAGTGTACAAATTTGGTGTTACTTTGTGCAGTGAAGTGCCGCAGGGTGATATTAATATAAGAATCATTGAATTGTGTCGTTTTAACACTGCTATTGTGTGTCGAGTGAATTGTCACGTGAACAATTTGCTTTGACCTAATAGTCTTAAAACCTACGGCTTTGTTAAAAATGGTGTCCACAGAATCCTCAGGACATTAAAACGCTAAACACCGGCGTTTTATTGAGTGACTGTGACTTCGACTGACTTCGACTGTTGACTACACTTTATCAATCTACACTTGACATTGGCAAAATTAAATGTGTCGTGAACACAATACAGGCCATATAACAAAAAAAAAAAAAAAATAATAATTATGACAAGATACGTCAAAATAGAACCAATCCACTCCTTGTTGGACCTGACGTCAACTTAACGCCATCTATCGGACTTTGCATTTGCAAATCCCTCATTGGTCCCTATTATACGTAATAGACCCAACCAACATTGTTGGATGGATCTTTTATGCATAACAGGGTACAATTATAATCTAGATACACAATGCCACACTGAAAGCGTTTAAAAACGTGATTCCAACAGCGCTGTCATTAGTACTTCAACTATAAATAATTTGGATGCTGAAAATGGCGTCACTACATTTAATTTTCGACCCTAATCCATACTCATTGGTGTTAATTTTCGAAAATGCCAATTACCACCTTTTTTGGAATCTTCCTTGGCGGCAACACTGTTAACAGCGTTCACATTGTATCTAAGGTTTTATATCGAAGCCAGTACGCCTTCTAGCAGAGTTTCACACGCGTTAGTCCCCGTTAAAATATATCATGGAGACTTTCAGAAATGTCTCCATTTTAATCAAAATATTTTATTTTATTTAGTAACAAATTAATCATTTCGCCTCTTTACTTGAATAACGTGACAAGTCTAAAAGAACTTGTATGGAGTTGTGACGTTATTCAAGTAAAGAAGCAATTTATATTAATTAACTGGAGCCATTTCTGAAAAATAATGTTAATGAGGTCAGTGTTTTTAAATGTCATAGTTCTTCTGAAAACCACGTTTGCGTGAAAATCCTTTTGTCATAAGTACTCCAGTATTACATTACTTAATTTATTTTATTCCGTTTTGGAGGAGCCTCGTGGTTTTTGGTAAAACTTTTATCTCACAAACATACGTTCTACATTTCTATGACGCACACTCAATATTTATTCGTAACAATATTTAACATTTTGTTAATATGTCAGCTCATTTTATAAAAATATTAATTGTTCGTGATTCCAATGACCTTTTTGATTTTTTTTATTTTATATTTGTAATTGTAACTAATATTTTTTTTATATTTACCGGGTTATTGGAATCTCTTTCATATTGTTTTCATTAATATTTTAATTGAGACCCTATACATACATGTAAATGTCAATCAGACCTTAGTATGTACAGTCGCCGTCAGATATATCGTAGCAGACAAGGTAACCATTAATATCTGAACATTCAGTGTTGTATTAATATCTGAACATTCAGTGTTGCATTAATATCTGAACATTCAGTGCTGCATTAATATCTGAGCAGATGCTGTCATTTACTTCTCAACATACAATAACCAATAATATCTGAACTGTCATCCTTCACGCACGCCAATACCAATGCGAGGTTGCCTATCGTTTTAGAAATCAATTTGGCAACGTCGCGTTCGTCGCTCAGCATCTATAATAATACTTATATAAAGCTCGATTACCACTGACTGACTCACTGATTAGGGCTGTTTTTTGGTGTGTTGGGGTTTATTTTAGCGGAAAAAGTTTTGACAACCCTGAGTGTTTTTTAATCAATCCAGATTTTTGATATTTAAAGAAAAAAAAAAAAACAAAATGGCGGCCATTTTTGCGACATCAACTTTTTTGTTACAGCAGTTATTCGAAAAGTGAAAAGTGTCTCAGAATCACCTGAATGAATGAATGAATCATCAGTCTTATCATATAAGCGAATACAATCATATTTAACATTTTCGCTTCGTGACCGCTCGTTGGTATTTAAGGGGACAGAGTATTCATATGTGATAGGTAGCAGGCGATCAGGCGGATCACCTGATGGTAAGCACGCTACATCTTAGACCTCATTGTCACTCTCCATCAGGTGAGATGAGGTCAAGTGCAAACCCATCTTATATTAAAAAAAAAAACAAAAAAAAAATGGTAAACAATTGCCGCCGCCCATGGACACTTGCAACACCAGTGGAGTTACAAATGCGCTGCCAACCTTTTATCCCCTTCCCCGGGCCTCCGGTACCCTCACTCACTCGGCGAAACACAGCACAGGGGCTGCTTAACGCCGGTTTTTATGAAACTCCTTAGTTTCCAATTACTGTTAATGGCTACATCCTGGCCACACACTTTTAAAAATAATTTTCAGATTCAAATATGTACCTAAGTAATGACACTTTGTTTCTTTTCTTTACGTACTTTGTTTATCCTGATATATGACTGACATCTGTTCAGATATTAATGCAGTACTGAGTGTTCAGATATTATTGGTCAGTTGTATGTTCAGAAGTTAATGACTGGCATCTGCTCAGATATTAATGCAGTACTGAATGTTCAGATATTAATGGTTACCTTGTCTGCTACGATATATCTGACGGCGACTGTACTTTAAAACCTTTTTTTTTTCATATATTCCTTTGGATAAGTTTCGTTTGTTTTGGGTAAGCCAATGCTTACTTTGTTATTTTTTCAAAAACCTAGCTGGTGGTTATTAATTATTGTTTTTCAGTTTATAGTTTTAAATTTAGACTGATGGATTGAAAATTACTACTGTACTTTTTTGTATCTATGGGGTCCGTAAAACACTTATATTGATTATTTTTTGTACTAAACATTTTCAGATTAAATGTAATTTACTAATCATTTCTGGCATGTTACATTAATCCATTATTTATTTTATTTATAGGGTACCTCTACTAATGTCCAACAGTTGCTAATTTATTTTACAATAAGAAAAAAAAACTAAAGATAGCCCTCTTATATTCCGGCTGGATCACAGAACTACCTATGAAGGCAGCGAGAGATTTATTCATATAGCTTTCCATTTTATGTAATTATGAAATATCATATTCCAAAACATAAAATATCATTTTTGTAATAATTTATAATTACACCAAATCCGTGACATTTCCAAGCGTTACTAATCTGTAAAGTCATAAATTGTAGTACTCTGGTGGTTAAAATATTGAATTTAAACCTTAACTCATTTATATAAAGCGAATAATCGTTTGAATAAGTGTATAAAGTAGAGGTACCCTGCATGTTCCGCCACCATTCACAGCCCATCCCCTCGGAGCCGATAACTGCATCCGTTTTCCTTCTAACTGTGTCTATATGTGTGTTCTTGCCATCGCCCGCTCGGCTATCTACCGACCCGAACAGACCCGACTGAAGGTACGCGGCGCCGCCGCTCTCTGGTAAACCTAGTGGTAGAGGTTGTGTGTCGTAGCCAAGGGGGTTTGTGTGTGATGGATGACACGAGGGATGTTGTCTCGCGATTACGATAACGGCTTTCGCTAGTAAACATTACGATAGATGGCGTTACGTGGACGACTGGTCCTACTTTGCGACCCTGGTTGTTTTGTAACATTACATTTGACGTATAACGTCAACTGTACTTGTCGTTGATTAGTCAACGTAACCAATCAACTTGTTGTTGACACAATCGTCCACTAATGCCATCTGTCGGATTTTTCATTTGCGCATTAAATAATCCGGTATTTGAAAAAGCTTCAATTTGACGAAGAAAAATAAGTCGATATTGACCCAAACTTAAAAAACACATTTATTATATTTTAGTGTAATAAATGTGGATCGGATTTAAAATATAAAACGCGAGGCCACATCCTTGATACGCTTTTCTGCTACTCTGCTGACTAACGTACAATATAGCAACACTGACGCCCATACAGGTACGGTACACGCTTCACTATACGCATGACTATACTAACACACAATGTAACTTAGTACGCAGGCTAACATAATACACAAGCTAACATAATACACAAGCTAATATAATACACAAGCTAACATAATACACAAGCTAACATAATACACAAGCTAATATAATACACAAGCTATCACAACATACAAGCTATTATAATACACAGGTAGCACATTACACAAATGTGGACACATCTTAACACTATATAATTTTTGGAGCACGAGGAATTTCGCACTTATCGTTGCTGTATATGACTCAACAATCAGTTTAAGTATGTAATATGTGAAAACTAAATCCCTATGTTGGCCGGATTCTAGATATGCTAGAGGAGGTACAAAGATTAGAAAATAGCCATTATGATATGTTACATACTTTACAAAGAAAAAGTAAAGATTATATATTACATATTACATGAGGAAAATAAACAAATTATTGAAAAGTATCAAAGATTAATAAAGTAATAACCGCCCAACTGGCTTTATAAATGCCCATTTGATTGTGACAATATTCTAGCTTCAAGTGAGCCTTGACGCTTAAACGCTTTCTTGACCAATCCAATCGATTAAATAACCAAATTGGACGACTGAGAGTACAATATTGAAAAAACAACGTCCCAAGATTTTATATGTCACAACATTTTTAAGGAAAAAACTTTTCAAGATAATTTGCCATTTCATTATCATCGACATAATAATGGAATGTATTGAAATATCAATCTAGTGTAACACAAATTTATTACGAGTATCTCTTGTTTGTTAGTGCTTAACTCACATTACACTTCATACTAATCTACTTCCAAATTCACTAACACTATAAAGACAATTAGCATGTCAAAATTTTAGATTAAAAAAAACAAAGTTGGGTTCGATTCGACCGATCTTTATCCAACAGTAAATCTATGGTATACGGCTGTCATTCCATACGAATAGTAGCGTTATTCCATAGATTCATCCTAGGGTGAAGATTGGTCAAATCGGGCTTTAGATACTTAAATTCAACTTAGAATATTCCAAACGCTAAAATGCTAATTCAAACAATTAGAACCCCTGGTAAATCGCATGTTTGAAGGTTTGAAACAGTCGCAGTCCGATGAAGTAGTTGACTATTAGTTGAACAAAAAGATTTGTTGAAACGACATAGATTTTAGACGTAGTGAATTAGAAGTAAGGACAACTTCAGATATGTCACTTTACATACAAAACATACACAAGGTTTATTACAATTTACGCTCTAGATATTTTCAAAAGTGGTTTTTCTTTTTATGGGAATAATTTTGTAATACCCAATTTAAATTGCTGTTTTATTATGCTGTCATATACAGCTCAGAATAGTGAAGATAATCTGAGTAGGTAATATGATTTTGTGATAATAATATTATATCATTATAAAAATAATTCATAAAAACTTTGATATTTGTTACAGGATGTTTACATCCCTTTTACCGCGTCTTCTACCTACCATTATGAAAAATATTTTTGACTTCAGTATTTCGCATAAAAAAATCTAATGTTCATTCAAAGTTGGTCTGAAGATTTGTTTGACATTTGATCGACTTTGTAAACTTTTCGACGACAAAGTCGTATAGCAAAAGTTCAGAATGGTTGGTTGAAGAGTTCGTTATAGAGATGTAAATGCTTACTTCTTCTAAGTATTATTTTCTTTCTTTGTTTATTTATCCAAATTCAATCATGAATATAATTTTGAAAATTTATGTAAGTTAAACCTATTTTAAAGTGAAGCCACTTTTACTGATAATGATAAAGGTTTTTACTTCCGCGTATAATGCATGCACATCCAATCACTCTCATCTCATTGCATCCACGTTAAATGCACACAACCAGTATATAGATTTGATTTAATTGTAGTATACGATAATAAAATTAGACTAGGCTCAGATTTTTAATCATGTGGAGTAAACTGACAGATGCAAATGTCAAGTTTCTATACATTTTGACATTTTGCATCTGTCAAATTGAGTGGTAATGTATGGGGATGACACATTGACATCTGTCAGTTTACTCCACATGATTAAAAATCAGAGTATATACTTTTTGTTACATATGTTTCGTGAGTTTGCGAAAGTGGAATTGCTTAATTGCGTAAGTCAATTATTAAAAAAAACATTGAATATAGAACCTCACGAAACGTATTTAAATATCCGCTAAAGATTTTGACATAATAAACAGTAAGCTATGTAATAAATTGAATGATTAACCGCACTGCACACATTAAATTACACTCATAATGTCTACAACGCCAAATACTGGCTGAAAATAACCAGAATATTAAAAAAAAACAAAAGGTGAACGTGACAAGTGCGCCTGCCACGAATTTCTCGAAATCAATCTCTCAGCAGAGGGTGCATGTAGCGAGGTATTTCATTCATTAATCATGAATGAAATGTGACAATAACTGCTACAAGTCTTTGGCTTGGGTATAAGAGTTTCCTTCAAACGTACTGACCATTTTGATCTACTTTCCTGTCCAACAGGGAGTATCTAAACATTTACATCATCTTAGCGTTTTGTGTCTATAATTATTTGGGTTATCGTCGTAAAACCCAACAACCTTGTAAAAGGAAAAAAACTATTGATTTTCTATTGTGTCTGTGGTCTAGGCCTAACGACGTTAAAAAGTCTAAGATGACTGTAATCATGTGAAATGTTATGTAGAGTCAAAAAGAGCGTACTCCTTTTTAAAACATCAGCAACGAAACGGTGACCTCTGTAGCGGTACCATGAGTTGACATCTAAAGGTGACATAACGTAAACTATTGCTCTGTCTCTTTCAAATGCATCACAATGAAAGAGACAAAGCGATAGTTTTCGATAGCGTGGATAGTATTTCAAACTCATGGTAGGGCTACTGATCTAACTGATGTTGATGGGCGGCGGTGAGTACCTACCAAAAGGTGACCCGCTTGCTCGTTTGCCGCCTCTAGTATAATAAAGTGGTAGGCGCACGCTTCGTTCACCTTATTTCCACCCTTTGGACGCCAAAATACTGATACCAAAAGATAATACCATTTCCACCTTTCAATAAATGGGGGCTATTGCGTGTGAAAAATCCGCTAGATGGCGTACTATTAGACTGAGGTCCAACTTCAACGTCATTGGTTGTTTAGTGACATTTTGATATCTCACATCAAAAATAACCATCAACCAATAACGTTGAAGTTGGACCTCAGTCTAATAGTACGCCATCTAACGGATTTTTCACTCGCAGTAGCCCCCATTCCCGTCTATAATAATTGTCTATGAATTCACTTGAGCGTCATTATAAACTTGAGTGTTGTATGAGTAATCTGGATGTAGAACAAGTTCTCGATGCGGGCGCGCGCGTGGACGGAGCCGGCGGAGGAGCGGGACGAGCTGACGGCGCGGGGCACGCCGCACGTGGCGGCCCGGCTCACGCGCAACGAGCTGCCGAGGGTGGACACCAGTAAGGTAACGAGACGATGTGATAGATACTTGCTAGTGATCGATACTTGCTTGCCAGGCTCACGCGCAACGAGCTGCCGAGGGTGGACACCAGTAAGGTAGGGAGACGATGTGATAGATACTTGCTAGTGATCGATACTTGCTTGCCAGGCTCACGCGCAACGAGCTGCCGAGGGTGGACACCAGTAAGGTAGAGGAGACGATGTGATAGATACTTGCTAGTCATCATGAGCAACCCACACTCGTCCACTGCTGGTCATAGGTATCCCCTAATGCACGCCACCGCTCCCGATCTTCGGCCACTCTCATCCAGCCCACACCAGCCAGCCTTCGAATGTCGCCATCCCATCTTGTCGCAGGGCGTTCAACTCTACACTTACCGAGTCGCGGTCTCCACTCAAGGACTTTGGCTCCAACGGTTATCAGTTCTGCGGCTAAT
The DNA here is from genome assembly GCA_014851415.1 of Cnaphalocrocis medinalis. Taxonomy (NCBI): domain Eukaryota; kingdom Metazoa; phylum Arthropoda; class Insecta; order Lepidoptera; family Crambidae; genus Cnaphalocrocis; species Cnaphalocrocis medinalis. Next base: position 10,030,668 of record CM026292.1, read on the forward strand.
GTGACCAGCCCTCTGCCACTTTAGTTTGCTAATTCGGTGGGCTATGTCGGTGACTCTGGTTCTGGTTGCTAGTAGGAGAAGCTAATAAGACAGGACTATTGACCAGCCTGCTTAGGCACGGCCGCTCTAGGAGCTGCTACTCCTCGCGGCCCACGCCCACCCTGGAGCCGGGAGGGCCTGGAGAAGATGGGTAAAAAGCTTTCACTCGAAGCCCGCACTCCCACTAGTGAGAATGACCTTAAAGAGGAAAGCTACTGTTAGAAGGGCGAAAAGTAAAAACAGTTATTAAGGCGACATCGTGATGATAATCGCGCCGCCAATTGATTTATATTCATTGTGAGGATTATGACATATATTTTTAAATATAATAAATTAATAATATAATATATTTTAAATTTTACTGTGACAACATAAAGGAAAGTATTAACAATATTTTGGGGAACACTTATGTTATAATTTCTTCCTACAAATCACAATAATTTTCATAAATGCTAAAAGTGATCACTTTTCGCAATTGTGAAAATTATTATTACTTGGCGCGTGTAAAAAAAATTTGTTACGCATCTCAAAAAACCTAGATCTACCATAGTATACATCGTGCTTTTTTCTACTTATATAATGCCCTCGATAAGTAAGTAAAACGGTAAATAAAACTCTTACTTTAACTTTTCAGAGTGAAACTCCAACTTTAGCACCGTTCGAAGAGCTGCTGGAGGCGCGGGTCCAAGGGCTCAACGTGGCGCTGAATATGAGCACCGCGCTTGCGCTGGCCGAGCTTATAGAGGACGAGGTGGTGGCGCCGCCCATGCCGCTCGAGGTAAACACATACGTACATGGACGTATATAAGGGGGGGTTCCAGGGGGTCCGGACCCCCCCCCCCCCCATTTCGGTTATATTCCACTTTTAGACTAACCCCGATTTTGCGGGGGACTCCCCCATTGTCAAAGCTATATATACGTCCGTGCATACGTATATCAGACACGATCTTACTTACTTCCGGTTGGCTGACCCAAAAAGGCCTTTTTTGACCACGTGGCCCAGGCATCGGAGTATTGTGAACTTTCGTTTCTTCCACAAGCTCTTCGAAACCGATACAAGATAGAAAACGATCCGATCAGCTTACTATTTCATTATTCATTAAACGCTACCCCCTTTATGAGGATACTTGCCAATCTCAAGTAAAATAATTGATGTGGTTGAATGTGGATAGTCAACTATCGAAGTCAGCCACACACCGATTTGGGGTCACCAGTCACAAATAAACCGTAGAATGTTAAAATAAATATTTTTAACTGCAGTTTGTTATTTTTCGAACGTTGATCAACATAATTATCAACTAACGTGGATTATCTTATGGTGTCAGTAATACAAAAATAACGAATACTGATATTTGAATTCCAGGTGCTAATAGACAACGTGAAACTCCACCTAATAGAAGACAGACCCACCCGCTCCATATCCTCCCCTCCCCCCCAGCCGCTAGACATCGACCTGACCACATTACGGCTGACCCGCGACTCCGCCGGGGTGGTTCGCCTGGGACCACCCATATCCACGCCCTCCACCGTGGCCTCCCCCGCCACCCCGCAGCCGCAGCCCGAGCTGGATGAGGCCAGAGAGAAGATCGAGGCCTTGAGCAGAGAGAATGAGGAGTTAAGGAGAAGGCTGGCCACGTTGGCGAGGATTGCGGAGGATAATAGGGAGTTGAGGGCGTGAGTACTTAAGTTTTTCAAAGTTTTTTTTTGCCCTGCTACAAGATGGGATGACGACATTCGAAGGCTAGCTGGAGTGGGCTGGATGAGAGTGGCCGAAAATCGGGAGCGGTGGCGTGCATTGGGGGAGACCTATGTCCAGCAGTGGACGAGCGTGAAGTTTTTTTTGGTCTGGTTGTTCTGGGTTGACGTTTCCAGTTAAATTCTTCATCTGGTACACAGGGTTTGCCCTAGTTTGAGACCAGGTTGATTGGTGTGATTGTCTGGCGCATTTATTTGTCACTAGCTTTTGCCCGCGGCTTCGCTCACGATCCCCCCCCCCCCCCCCTTTTAAAAGGGGAGCTAGAAAGGGGCAAAAAGTAGCCTATGTTACCCCTTCAACTATCTCCACTTAAAAATTCACGTCAATTCGTCGCTCCGTTTTGCCGTGAAAGAAAGACAAACATACAGACAGACACACTTTCCCATTTATAATATTAGTATGGATATGTTACATCTTTCTTGCTGATTCTTCTCAGGTAGAAATCAACTTTCCGAATCAGCGGTAGCTTACATAATATTTGACATTCATAAATGTTCTATAAGGACTTAAATTGAATAAAGAATATTTCTATTTCTATTCTATTTCTATTTCTATTACAGGAAAGTGGAAGAAGCGTCAGAGCTTCGGCAATGCGTGCACGCAGCGCAGCAGGAGGCGGCCAACCTTCTCGTGGATAAACAACAGCTATTAGAAGCCATGGCTACACTACGGGTAAATATGGCGTGTATCTGTAGACGTATATCCCTTTAACCACAAAGATTTACATTGTTAGATTTGCCCTCACCATACTTTAACCGCGCTGTTATGGGTAGTGCTAATTTATAGAGGTATAATGTGTAAGTACCGACCCTTTACTTATAATAAACTAGCTTTTGCCCGCGTCTTCGCTCGCGTTAAAAGCAATAAGTAGCCTATGTTACTCTCCATCCCTTCAACTATCTCCACTTAAAAAATCACATCAATTCGTAGCTCCGTTTTGCCGTGAAAAAAAGACAAACATACAGACATACTTTCCCATTTCTAATATTACTTTTGCCCGCTGCTTCGCTCGCGCCCCCCACTGCCCTAAAAAGTACCCTATGTTACTCTTCATCCCTTCAACTATCTCTACTTAAAAAATCAAGTCAATTTGTCGCTCCGTCGCAAATCATGAAATCCGTGTGACGTACTTTATTATGGCCCCTACTTCGTATCTGCTCGGAAACACCATCGTTATTTTTGTCATTTATATACAGGAACAAATATCAGGCATATGCCGCGGCAAGAGATAGCGCTCCCGAGGCGGTCCGCCGCAGGGCTGCCTCGACTGCACCGCGTGCTGCGGCGACCAGCAGACGTAGACCCGCCGCCAGCTCAGCGGACCGGGTACAGTGCAAAGACATTGATAGCGGTAGTTAGCGACCAGTGTAGACCCCTGTGACCCCTGTCCTAAGCCCCGCATTGTAAGCACAAAATAATTACACACAGAAGGTTGACTGGTAGAGAATGCCTCTTGGCATTAAGTTCGCCTATTGTACGAAGTTTTGTGCAATAAAGTTTTTAAATAAATAAATAAAAGTAGGCTGCCCACTAAGAGCTAAAAACGTGTCATGTACTCACGCATGCGCACTAACGGGGAAATACGCCTTTTCGACTACATTAATCCTAGCCTATGACATAAGATTGTCGAACTGTCGAGGTCTGTGGTAGAAGCCGCGCGCTTATGTACTCACTCATGCCGGGCAACAACCCTAGCATATGTCAACGAACTCTTCTAAATTCAAAATCAGGCTGAGTCTACCTTCTGTGTGTAATTATTTTGTGTTGTAAGGTCAGTATCGCGTCTTCACTACAGGATGTATCAAATTTATTTTTGACTAACCGATAAGGAACTGGAAATCATTGACAATGTAGAATGCATATTTTTGACACGTGATGTAAGTGGGCTATCACGTTTCAAACATATGCTGGATGGCGAACTGTTAGACTGATGTCCTAGTTTTTTAGTCACGTTTTGACATGTCATGAAAAATAACCAATCACCGTGTAGATGAACCTCAGTCCTACTATACGCCATCTACCAGATTTCTCACTTGCAATGGCCCCTATTACATAGATAATAATTGTCATAAAAAAAATTTAACTATGTACATTAACATAAATATTGTCACAGAATTCGAATGTCACAGAAAACGCAAGGCTTGCGTTTAAAAAGTAAAAATCTTGACAGTCCAATTCCCTATTTTAACAGCATTGATACTTCAATTTGACACTATGTGCCCATAACTTGACGCGCAACTGACCAAAGTACAAACGGGAAAGGTGTGAACCCTGGCGGTGACCAGTTAATGTAGACCCCTGCTCCAAACAACCCTGTATAATAGTTATAATGATGAGAGGCCAATTCCAGTTGGTCAGTACCGACCAGTATGCGTGACATGCGTGTATGCGTTATACTCCAGTCACAACTGTAAATAAAATGTTATATACTAGTGTAATATAAAAAAAAACAATGAATTGAAAAATGAATTTGAAAGAGGTTATTTAAAGGTCCCCATATACGGTACGATTAATCGTTACGATCACGTCCGCTTGTGACCACGGCTGCTGCAATGTAGCTAACACGGCAAGCAGTAAAGTACAATGTACATACATGTAGTACTTTACTGTCAAAGTACATTGTAGTGAACCAAACATGTTTACAAATATCAAATTTTCAATCGACTTTCATATTACTATCAACTTGATTGATATCGATGACAATTTGACATTGTGTACCTGAGTGTGCTGTCGTACATTACACTGTACTTTACTGCTTAACAATAACAAAATTCCCGTTTTAATATTTTATAATCGTTACGATTGATCCATTTTAAATGACGCCATACAAGAAACATTTTAACGCCGTATTTTACAAACAAATCGAATGGTTAATCGTAAAAAACCAATACTGTCGATATATCGATACAATATTCATAATTAGGTACTCGGTCTGAACGCGACGCATCGTTAACGATGAATCGTTTATGGGGCCTTAAGTCCTGTATGACGTCTTGATGATCTTTTAGTACTATACCTAATACTCAAACGCTTGTTAACCGTTCAAAACTCTTGTGGTCTAATCTAACCTTGATTGGATGAATAAAATAAAGGCGCAATGATTATTATCAACCTGATAGATCGATTTTCAACGTTGTCATTTTATGTCGGTAATTGGGAGCAGCTAAATATCATTATATCCCTTTCTAATTTAACTTAGTGACAGGGACAACATGTTTAAACAACATTAAATGTTAATAAGCGTTTGTGTATTTCGTCACTGTTCATAACAAAGGAACAAGGTGACCAGAGATTCCCTGCCCCAAATGCCTTTTAAAATAAAGGAAGAATTTAACAGTGGATTATACAAGATGTGTCCACAGATCTCTAAGAGTGAGAATAAGTAACAAAACATGGTATTTTACTATACTTACAGTGACGGAAACAAGATTGTAATGAACCAATGAGAAAAGAGCTCTTACTATGTTAGATGTAGCATCTAAAAGTATTAGAACGATTTACGGACGGATTTTAAAATACGAGATCTGCTTGAGACTTTAAAATGTTAGAAATAAGACACATTTTATCTTGCTGAAATTGTAGTACTACCTACATTCGGAAATGTAGCTATAGATCCCGCGGGTGATTATAAAAACCTGCAAATTTACATAGCAGGAATCACTGCATAGAATATTACGCAAAATAACCAAACTACTAAATGGAATTGTATCAAATGGTACAACTTTTTTGAAGTAGCTAAAATTAAAAGAAAATGTGATTTTTGTTAAATAAAAATAATCATGTACTTATATAACGACGTGCATTTATTATCATAATATTGTAGGAAACATTTTATATAGCTTATCGTATATTTAAAATATATAATGTAAATACAATTTTTAAATTATTTAACAAGTTTCGGTCTTCCTTTCGTATGTATATGTAAAGTATTTTACCCGTTAAGAGTGAATAATAAATACTTTGATAATGTTTATAAGTTGTCGTTCCTGAAAGTAATTAGAATTACCAAATATTTTGTAAAATCGCTTAGGAGTTTTGAACATCGGTATTATTCTGTATAAATGAATTTAAAACGCATCATATCAATAGAATCACGGATTTTAACAAGTTAATATTGAAACTCGTTACATATTTTGGTAGATATTAAAGAGTTAAAACGATCCGTATACATTTAGTCGTGATACTATAGTGTAAGTACAATATATTTCTGGGTAAAGCCTTCTTTTGAATCTCATGTCTTTAGAATAACCTTAAAAAAGTAAACATAAATCTTGTATAGGAAATAAAACAGTTTTTAACAATTTGTGGCCATATGATGCGCCACAAATCACGACTTGATGTATGCAAACCCTTAGATAAAATTAAAAACATAAAACACCAACATTTTTCTACTGTCCTTATTATAATGTCGATATGTCGTTCGCTATAGAACGGGAGAGATGGAAATACATATTATGCCATCTTGCTCTCCATCCTAGCATTAAATGTAAGATACTGTATGTATATTGATTGTATAAAAGTGGCCATATGTTGTTATTATTTACACATGTATTTACAGTCGATATTACAATGCAAACGACTATAAGGAACTGTTTTACAATATACGGATATGTTCTACATAAGCTATATGCTATTAATAGGGTCTGCCGCGTGTGAAAATCCGGTAGATGGCGTACTTGAGAACTGAAGGCCATCTACACGGTGATTGGTTATTTTTGATGTAAAATGTCAATATGTTACTAAATAACCAATGACGTCGAAGTTGGACCTCAGTTCTCAAGTACGCCATCTAGCGGATTTATCACACGCGATAGCCCCCTTTGCTACCATAAACACTGTTGTTGCGTTTCACGACTGTCAAATAGCGTTATATGTCACTTGACATCCATGAGTTTGACAGATAGAAATCGTAACTTTTATCCTCAAAAAAAAGTTGAATAGTGATCTTTATGTTGTGAAACAGACCCTAAATCATAATGGTTAAGAACACGACTGTTTCAAATACCGATGCGCCTTTGTTGTTTTAATTATTGATGTTTGCTCATATTTACCACATGTATTCGACATAGCAAATTACAGAATCATTATTTTCTAATAAGACATACCTAAACTCTGATTTTTAATAATGTGGAGTAAACTGGCAGATGCAAATGTCAAGTTTCTATACATTTTGACATTTTGCATCTGTCAAATTGAGTGATAATGTATGAGGATGACACATTGATATCTGTAAGTTTACTCCACATGATTAAACATCAAACTATACAGAAACCTATATACTATTGCTAATCTTTAGGAATGGTAATTATTATACATAATATAGGCCGTGCTTTTTTAATCGCCTTACTTCTCGAGGGCGTAATACTGATAAAAACAAATGTTTCCCCGAGGAACATAGGTCTAATCTAAAATAAATGTGTTCCCATAAAAATTGCATCAATTAACTGATCATTTTGTATTAGAAGGTTAGTTTTTTTTTAATATTAGACCCTATGTTCTTATACTCTGATTCATAATCATGTAAACTGACAGATGTCAATGTGTCATCCCCATACATTATCACTCAATTTGACACATGCAAAATGTCAAAATGCATAGAAACTTGTCATTTTCATCTGTCAGTTTACTTTACATGATTATGAATCAGAGTACAATTGAATAAGACGGTTATAAAAGCGTGGTGTACTTATATCTATTTCCTTGTTCCTAATCATAATATCTAGACAAAGTTATTTTTCTAATTTCTTAGTTTGTTTTTCCTATTTACGACAAAATACAGTCACTGTGTTTTATAAAGCTATCTCAATGTTGCTAATGTTATTAAATAAGTAATAGAGTAGTAGTTTTTATTGTTTTATGTAACTGAGGCCACTTATCGTTAAACACTTGCTAAATTGTGTGTACTATTATTTTAAATTTATACTAGATGTGCCAGTCCCTACAATTAGTAATCCTAACTATTTACTGTTTTGATGAAACTAACAGATTAGTAGGTACGTAATTTATTCCATCTCAAATACACACGTAATTCGAAATATTTGAAATTCTTTCAAAGTTAAATCACTGTTGTGTATAATGCGTCAAAAAAGTCGTGACAGACAAATGTTTGAGGTAGGTACAGTCAGCCACACATCAGGTTACTACAACATGTCAGATTTCCTCAATTGTTATTTAACCTAATGTGTATGACATATGAGAGTCGATTGAAGAAATTTGACAGTTTTGTATACTTTGATGTGTGGCTGTACGTACTAACGAGATTACAAGTATTATTATAACCAATGGGGTTACCATAATATGGTCGCTTACATCATATTATGATGTGGCGCTGTCATTTATTTTCACTTTTTTGACACATTATAAGTGGGAAAGGACACATCTGGAAGAAAAAATTGCAATCTGACTTATTGTTGTGTTAAAAATACCTTCATAGTTTAATTTCAGCATTTCTGAAACATAGTTTACTTTGTATAGAAAAAAGAATGTTATTATTTTTGTGCCAAAAGCGCCAGACTGTATTTTTATTATTCAAAGGTTGTAAATATTTAAGAATCTAACAGTAAAAAAAAGTTTATTTTTCATAATTATTTTGAAAGCTTTCCAATGTGTAGCTTTTGTCACAGGACACCCAGTAGTAAGACACAAAATATATAGCCAACGCCTGCTGACTTTATCGCGTGATAAACAGTCTCTTATGTACAATATATTCAGCGTAAGCATGTATACATACATATATATTATGTATATGTGGGCGTACAGTCATTTCGGCGCGAAAAAGTGACAGACTACGGAACGTGTGCAAGAAAGACACGATACGATATACTGCCTAGTGAGTTAACAAACTCTTGACTTCAATTTCGTATAGAGTCGACATTTGTGTCTTAAGGTTGACCCTTCAGAGTACATATTATGTCTAGCTACTGGTAACACTGTGCTATTTTACCTTCGTGCATGTAATTAAAAAAAATAGTGAGATTTTTCGAGAAGTATTTTGATGTATTATGAAAAATATTATGTCACTTGTTATGGAATTGCAATAATCGTATTGCTATTTATGTAGCTACTATTAGCTATAATACATGATATCGTATTTTAGCGGGATTGCCAGGATTTGACGATATAAATGGTGTAACTGTAATCTTTACGTATTGTCATCCTTTTGAAAATTAATATAAACTTGTTTTTTTACAAGCGTGTCCTGTTTCATGCCCAGTATACATATCCTAAACTGCCAGTGCGGTCTTCTAATAAAACTACTATTTGTTTTACATTTTTTCACCCTGGCAACCCATATGTATAGTGACTTATCTATCTCCATTTTAATACTTTGTGTGTTAGTATTAATGACAAATGTGCCTGTATCCTAACGTAGGTACATGTAATAGCTTCGAGTCGATTGTGGCTGCGTTTTTGTACTTTCTATATTATTGTAAGTGCCGCGTATTTGGTGTCACTCGTGTTTATTTGTGGACACGTTCAGTTTGGTACACAAAGCGTTAGGTGGAGTTACTCTTTTTGGACTTAACGTCCTTATGTCCGAGACACAGGTGCTATTTTTGCACTGCGGGGGGTGACTCGACCTGACGCCGTCTGTACGTTGGCGTTATCGTTGAAGACCTTTGCGTCCATGAATAGTTACAGTTCAATTTCAAATTTATAGATATAAATCTATATTTGTAGGTACTTCAAGCACATGTGTAAGGCACATAGGAGATATGGGTAACTCTCCTGTGTGCCTCTGATGGAATGTGACTAGATCTCCCGGTTGAGGCCCTATAAGGCACGCTAGGCCAGTGTATCCAATGTAAGTGGATCAACGATCTATGACTAAGTATTTGTAATGCGTCAAGAAAGTCGTGACAACGAATGTTTGAGGAACTAACGGAGTTTCTATGTTTTATGACCAATGGGGTTTCAAGAACATATGTCGCAAGCGACAGTGGCGCCATCATTCATTTTCACGACTTTAATGAAACATTATGTCTGGGTATGTGTCTAACTCAGCCCTTACACATGTGTTTGTAACTTTAATAATAATCAAATCAGTCGGCTAAGCCTTTCGGTTAAATGTCATCCTACTTTCAATGTGTGCAATATATAAAGAAATAGAAATCAGATAGATACTCCGCCTTAGTTTTCTTAACACATTTATTTATAATACCATGTAATCAATTATTATGCGTCATGAAAGTCAGTATTAAAACCAATGGGTTATAATACTATAGAGCTCCATAATAATTCCTCACCAATAAACATGACTTTCATCATCATCATCAGTAACCCACGCTCATCCACTGCTGCACATAGGTCTCCCCCAATGCACGCCACCGCTCCCGATTTTCGGCCACTCTCATCCAGCTCACTCCAGCCAGCCTTCGAATGTCGTCATCCCATCTTGTAGCAGGGCGTCCAACACTACGTTTGCCGAGTTTCGTTCGTCGTTCATGACTTTATTGACAGATAAATCATGAATAGTGTCTTAGCCGACTGTATTGTACACTTGTCCAAATTCAATATTGGAATATAAATACTAATAGTAGAAGATCCGAACTTAAGTCGACCTTCACCGGGCTGATAATTGAATGAAATATCCTTTATGACAAATTTTATATACTAGAAAATATATTAAAAATAGGTTTGCTAAAAAAATCCTGGACAGACTATTTTTAATTATTTTTTTAAAAATAATATTTAACTAAATTTTGCAACATTAAGATATAATAAGAAAATTTTCATTCTTACTTAAAGTATAAAACGTATAGAATGTGCCGCCATTGGGTTGTCTATTATTTACCTGGACAGAGTACTCGGTTTTCAGGTATAAACAGGTATGTCGATGGCAGTTACTTTCACTTGAAATGATAATAAAAAAAAAATGATACCAATGTAAGCGCTCTTTTAAGAATGAAAACTTTCTTATTATGTATCTTAATGTTGCAAAATTTAGTTAGTTATTATTAAAAAAAAAAAAAATAGTCTGTCCAGGATTTTTTTAGCAAACCTATTTTTAATATATTTTCTAGTATATAAAATTTGTCATAAAGGATATTTCATTCAATTATCAGCCCGGTGAAGGTCGACTTAAGTTCGGATCTTAGACTATAATTTTAAAGTAAAGTAACTAAACCCAAGGTACCTATATTCCACATTTTAATATGTATGAACTGTTGTTGCGATCTGTTAGCTGCGGAAGAATTGTTAAAAATAAATTCAATATTCTATAAGTTGATTCTCTTTTATTTTTTCCTTATACCACCCATCATAGTAGGTAGCGATGACTTGATTTCCATGATGGAGGCTTTTGCCTTACGGGGACTACGGTGCGGCGACCTCCTCGTGTGGCCTCCCCGGTAGTATTTTCTTTCTGTTTGGAACTGCTACCGGAGGGGTCCTGGTGTCCCTGGGCAACGGCGGGTAGCAATTGGCTTATCGCCATATTGCTACCCGACGGCTGACAGCTGCACTTTGAGGCCCAGCTCTGTCTGGGCCGGGGCCCTGTCCGGCGCCCTGTGAGGATCTCCTCCACTTTGGGCACACCTTGACGTGGGCCCCACCGAGTGGGGCGCCTTCGGGCGCCACCCCCCACATCTTTTGTGGGGGTCTTCAGTTGCTCGTCTGCGCTGCGTCCCACAGCCAGTGGGATGCAGCAAAGGCCGGCTAACCCCACCTCTCCGCCCAGCGACCGACTGCGCAATCCAGCGTAGCCGGCCGTGGGGCTGTCTGGTGGGGCAGTTTTTTTGGAAGCCTGCAGGCACTCTCCCCCACCTTGCCCTGCAGCCAGCAGGGTGTGGGTTTGTGGAGAGTTCTGCAGGAGCCCATGCCCGCGACGCCCGTATCGCAATCCAGCGATGCGGGCGCCGCCCGGTTGGGGCTTTGTCGGAGGGCAGTGGGAGCTGCTCTGGGGGCTTTAAGCCCCGGGAGTCGGAAAGAGGCCGTACTGGCGTGCCTCGCTGTCCATGGGTGGGTCTGCGGTGATGAGGTTCGTCCTATTTCCCGCTTTCCCACCCCGAGCCTGGATTTGCCGGGAAAAGTCGCAGAGTGTTTAGTGGGTATGCCCTTGAACGGCCTCTGATTAGCAGAGGCCCAATCCAGGGAAGAGCCCCACACTACCTGGTCGTCTCCCAGCGGCCGGGTGTGCATAAGGCGGCATTCACTCTGCGTGAACAAAAAAAAAAAAAGGCTTTTGCCTTGCAGTGGGACAATAGTTATTATTTAAATGCTGACACTTTACTGTATACCTCCTATGGGGTAGAATGTTCTATAAAACCTATTTTGCTGAATAATATTGACAGGGGAGCGTTACATTGCAATTTTTCCTACTCATAGAAAAGCTCATAGACGGTACTGCTGAATGGTGTGATCTAATTGAACTTATTGTCCTTTAAGCCAATACAAAGAATTTATTCCCGTTCGTCCCACTCAATCAAATGGAAAACAATTTTGAGATGGGTAGTTAGAAATTCTGAGCCATGTTTGATAATAAAAAATATAACGAACTCTTAGAAAATATCGTACCTACATACCTAGATACCTACATAATAATAAGTAATAGTCCTGATTTCTGTGAGTGACCTTACTCTACATAAAGACCGTATCCTAGTTTTTCCCGAAGATACAGCACAATCATATTCATAAAGATTGACTGGTAGAATTTGCCTCTTGGCATTAGGTTCGCCTATGGTACGAAGTGTTGTGCTATTACCTAATAAAAATAAATATTTGAAGAAGGAATTTTCTTCCGACAATCTTATAGTATATTCTCTTCACATTAAATTAACTGATTTTAAATCGAATTTATATATTTTTTTCATATTCCTTAAAAAATTTAAATAGTTTGAAACTACTGTGAATATCCGAACACATCAGTTGACGGCTGTAATAGTGTTGCAGTAAAACAAAATTACCCGGTTTTATGGGTAGATGGTTTTAAATCTACAGATTGGATAATAAATCATTAAATAATGAAACATAACATAAACTATAACTGCGGGTCTCAGACATTCGAAGAGGCGAAGAATACACAATTGTTACCTTTTAAAAACAAATCAAAGTATGCATACTTTGTTCGTCACTTTGTGACACTCAGGTATTTTAAATACGTATGTCCTATTACTGGGTTGTTTGTGTTTATGCTATTTTTGGTAGGTGGTATTCTAAATCTCTGAGGTATGACATACACACCCACAACTCAAATCACCGATCAATTTCACTACCTATCAATTCGTGCTTCTTCAATCACTTGAGATTAGCGGAATCAAAAATGCGTTTTTAATCATAACTTAAAAAAGGGTATCTTTATATTCCTGTTAGCCTTGTTAACCATTTTATGTTGTTATTTCTGTTCATTCCCTTTTTCTCTGCCTATAAATTCTTATTCTTCCTATAAAGTCAAATGTTCAAGTTAAGCTAAAACAACCCTAAAAATAGCGAACGGCATTGACCCATTTATTTAGCATGACCCAAAGTTTATCATTTAATTCAAATAATATAAGCACTAAGTTTTAAGCGTGTAAAAGTGGTGGTTTTAATAAATGGAGGTAACATAAGTACACGTGAGTTTGTAATAACGTGACTTGTATTGTGGCAACATTTTCAGTTATGGCCGATAGCTCAGTTGGAAAGCACGCGATTGTTATTTACCGAATTTTAGTGTTGAAATAAATTAAGTTTCCCCTGATTCGGTGTTTAAAAGTGAGTTTTAAAATTTTAAAATACGCTTTGTGTAAATTCAGTGTTAATCGTGGTAACTAATTAGTGTTATTGAGTAAAGAATGTTTGTTGTGTCTTCCTTGTAATAGGATCAGTGTCCAGTCATATCTATTGGATTACGGTTTTGCTGTTTATTAAATTGTTGTGGACTAATAGGTGAGTTATGAACTTGGTTATTTTGTTGTTTAAGTCGTATTTAGTATTGCGGGACAGGTTTTTTGCCACGAACGCCGAGATGCGTGGTGGCCGAGTCGCCTGGGTTCACCTCGGCTCCGAGATAACGGAAGATTATACAGATTGCGCAGATTCTGATAACATTCCTTTCCTCATGACACTGAGCTGCAAACACCGCAACTTATTTCTGAGTTTACGAGAATCTGACAGTTGTGTGGTCTCAGTTTGAGAGTTGGTAGCGACTGGTAAATTTTAGCGTAGGTATTTTCCGCTCTATTTCCACTATGAAAGCTTTTTTATATCGAGAAATCTGAGTGAGAGGTATTTATGTGCTATTAGTTAGTCTTACAATGCATTTGCGGAAGAAGTAATTCACTTTTTATGTTTTTCTTGCTGTTGGCACAAATTTCTTAGGCAATTTAAAACTCTCACCTGCCCATCATTATTATTACTTTGGTCATGAAATGTATTGAAATAACTTTGATAGCAGGTAAATACCTGGTTTATTTATCTTCTATCAAATTTAATTTTCTCCCAAAATACAAAATGAAACTATTACAAATAAATGCAAATAAATTACATTACATGGCATGCTGAAGTGATATTGGGTTATTTTTTTACTATGTTTATCCTCTTAAATATCTTTTTAGTAATCTGAATATTAACCTGCTCAACATTATGCCTAATTTTACATCACAGTTTGCACTTCAGCCGTGAAACAACAAATAATCCCAACCAATATTTAAATAATAATTTGTACTCGCCATTATCCTAACAAAACTTTATCTAACTGAAAGAAATCTTGTTTGCAGATATCCTCAAGATTTTCCACTTTAAATCACCCATTTAATTCAAAATTAAAGAAGTCATGAAGCTAATACCTTTTAATATGGCTTAATTAGAATGATTTATTACTTCATCACAATATTTGTTGACCATTTTTATACTTATCTATTAGTAGAGGTAGGTAAATATGTTTGTTTTTTAACATCAAAATGAGATAATAGTAAATAATAATTAAATAAATTAAAATAACTAATAGACACCTAAAAACAGGGTAAACAAAAAATCATCAATGTTTTTCTTCTTTAGCCAGATTGGAAATTAAACCCACACCCTGAACCAAACCAGTTAGTTTAATCAAACATTGCGTAAATATGTTTGATTAAATTAATGTTTAAAGAACATGATTTTGACTGACCCCTTAAAATAATTTGTTTGAGAACTGTTATTCTAATTAAGCTGTATTTAATGGACTGCAAAATTTACCGAAGAAGTTGATTTTTTGAAGCGCAAATGATTTCAAAATGAAGATACTTGCTTGACCTTCCAGATTTCATATACTACAATAATGTACCATAAAAATGTACAAAATAACAATGTAATATAATAACGTCGTAACGCCCAGACAGCAGACACAATGGAAAATCAATTGTTTTATGCCTTTTAAAAGGCTTATGGGCCTTACGACGATAAATACATATTATGAAATAAAAAATACACATATCACTATTTTGAAATCTTTCAAAAGAGATATCTAAATATATTATGATGGAAATCTATTCAAAATACCTGTTTATGAGTAACATGACCTCTGAATGGTGTCTTAGGATGTCACAACAAAGTGTGATTCCAGTTCAAGGAAAATTGTATCTAGTAGAAGAATAAAAATAATAAGCTAAAATACCTATTTTACTACCTTGTTATGTGTTTAAATGACAACCGATGGTCTAATTACTTTTGCATGTAAAACTCATTAGTGGATCCTAGACCCTATTAGAACTTGTCTATAAATACTTACCTGTCTATTTATTTTATTCAAATTGCTCATGCATTTCCATTGCAATGCAATAGAATTTTCCTTATCAAATCATACCTACTAACTTGTTCGTAATAAATCAGCTACCCCTATTGGGATCTTCGCATATTACGTCATCCATATTCATCAGCACATATCTGAGTGTAAATGTTTGTTATGGGCATGGTGTAAATTAGCATAAATTCTTACATTTACCTACGGCCTTACTACTTACCTTACATCTAGCAACGTTGTGATAAGTGCAGGTCCAAGGCTGGCTCAAAATTATCACAGATAACACGCTTTCTTGATTGCCGCGTATTTAGGGTAATGAGGAAGATATTATTTTAGTCTTTAACACCTAATGATGGTGTTTTTAATACGTGTTTCAAATGTGAAGAGCAGGAAATTGCTTGACATACAACTTTATGTTTAGTGTAGCATAAAACTAAATAACCTACATTCAGACAGCGCAGTTTGCGTGGCAAAGTGTTGAGCTAAGAAAATATTAGTTTATTGCCATTGATGCAGTGTATGAATAAACTTGCATTAAGAATTAAACAATCAAATTAATCTGATAAATAAAGTTATTGAATTTGATTGTTAGAATTTTTCATTGAACAAAACAAACTGTGAAAATTTGCTGGATTTATGTTGGTTGCCTGAGACCAAACTCCGAAGTCAAAGGATGGTAGTGTTGAGCAGTGGATGTCTCTTGGCTGATGATGATGACTACGTTAGGAGGTGATTAGAAGAAACGTAAGATACACGCTACTTAAAATAGTTCTAATACTTCCCAAACTCTACGCAAGTATATTGACCTCATTGGAGATGCCCGGTGAGCTAACCCCTTTGGCACGGTTCCATACTCGGATGTTCATGATTTTATTTGACACAACTTTTTTTTATCTAACCTAGACACTACTAGGTGTTATAAAAATGTCGTAAATAGTGAGCTCATTATAATAATAGTGAGTACCAGTTTAGTAAATGTTTACTTTGGTTATAATTATTATGAGTAAAAGTGAGGAAGCCTTGTTAGTAGTTTTTGTAGTATGTAGATAACTACCTACATTTTCCAAACGTAACATTTTTTTAAAGAAGTGGTAAATACATATATAGAAATCGGTAAATCTTAAGATTCTGATGCCAATTTCGGAGGATTCTGGGATTCAGGACTGCCATGGTTAGACGGTAGTGACTTTCAACGACAGTTAATAATTTAGTAAATTACTTTATGTGTGACATCCGATTAATTTGAGTGATGAAGAAGAATAAAAGTAGAATGTGAAGCTGACCTACCTTCAAGCATTTTGTAACGGTATGTAAAATTACTGGCAGATCCTGTTTAGTTTAGGTAATTGAGAAATAACATGATTTATTAATAATTAATTGACCAATTGGCAATTTATATGTTGACTCAGACAATTAATACTCAGAAAGTAGTAATTTGATGTATGATATATATCATTGATTACTACTTAATTTTGTGTTGTGGTTTTATAATTAAAATACCGTGACATGATTATTCTCAGATCCAGATCAGTTTCAAGATTGACTGCAGCAAGTTAACAGAGTAGGTGTATGTAGGTATATATATTTTTTTGTCATCATACAAACTAGTTTTCAATAATAAATCAAATTTATCATTCAATGTCACTAAGCGGCTATTTTTGGTAAGTACTAATCTCTAATCTATCAAGCTTTAATTATATCACAGTGTGAAATTAGCCAGTAATAAGACTGATCGTTTTGCTCTTGATGATGGCCTTCCTCTACTTCGTACGGGCTTTTTCGCAATCCGGGTGAAGTCCGCCGTTTTTCATTCCAAACGGCCTATTCTCCTATGACGCTACTAAAATCCGATGACTCTTATAAACAGCAATTCTAAGTTTATACACATTTCGTTATAGCGCGCTTCGAATATGCATGCTAGCTACGACAGCTCCCCACGTCTGAAGTATGGCGATCGTTCAGGGTTCTTACTCGCGTGAACTCGAATTAAAGATGTTATACATTCGTCCATAAATGTCGATTTCGAGATCAATATGTTGCGGGTGTTTATAGGCGGCGACAATCGTTAACCTGAGGTGATCCGCCTGCGCGTTTGCCTCCTATGATATAAAAAAAAAGAAACATCGAACGCACGAGAATTGCCCCCTGATTGTTGTAGCATCCCCCATCCCGATTAACAACACAGTGTAGATTGTTTGATCCTTAAGTGAGAGTAAGTACCTAATATAATTATTGGAAGCTATTTTAACAATAGTGTTAAATAGCAGCCTAGTGTTAAATACCTATAAATTGGGTATGTCTATGCCTATACCCAATTTATAGGTGGGTATAATATTAACTTGTCCATTTACCGTACGTATCGCATTTCTGACACCATAGACTGATAGCCCAAAAAAAGTGATTCTTTGCAGTTAATTTGCCAAATTGATTAATACAATATGGCAACACATGTGTGTATAAAATTATTATTATTACATATTTTTTTCATTGACCTGATTGATCAAGTTATGCCTAGTGAAGCTTATCGTAAATTATGATGCGTTTTCAAGTAAAAGATTCACGGCACACCAAATTTTTTTAATTTTAGGTAGGTAATTGTCTCATATGTTATCTTTTTGTTTTCGTGTGCGTGCTCCGCCCAACGGTTGTTAGCTGTTACCATTATAATTGACCAATCAACATCGTGTGAGCGCGTTTCGGACTGTTATTATTGCGATGAACTACTTTCTTCTATTTCTAATTTGCTATTTACTTACTGGCCCACTCCGTACTGTGGAGTTTCGCCGAATGACTCCCGCCCTTTTATGGAATGTAGGAGTTGTTTCTTTTTTTTATAGAAGAATATTCGTAGCTATTGGTTACTTACTATCTTTCGCATGATGACCTCATAAGGGCTACCGACAACCGTCCATGTAGAAGAATAAAGGGCTGAGAAAATTTCAATCATCATCTAGACGACAAAACTTTGTATTGTACGACTATTATGAGGTTTGGCGCAGCTTAAATTGTTTCATTAGGTATGATAATAATATTGCAACATTTTATGTTATGGACTTTTTACAGACTAACAAACTGGCCACATACAGTTAAAGATTTGACAAGACCAAGACATTGTATTATAGGTAGTTGACTTTGATTGTAATATTTTTAGTGTATATTGCTACAAGTGAACCTTGGTATCAATTTGCCGGCCCATTTATGACGAAGCGTGGGTCTCCCACTAAAATGATGACAAGTTGAGAATGTACCAAGTAGAGCCTTTTTACGTACTTCACCTACTGGAATGCCCTATACTGGTCTAGGGCACTTTCTGCCAGTTAAACTCGCCCTAGATTAGGCACGGCATTCGGGGATTGGATAACAACGGCAAGGTCACTCGCCAGTCACCGTTTAACCTGTCCATTGTGCGGACACAGGCCCTACAACGAAACGGAATTCACGACCGAAACTTTGTCTCCGTCCCGATCACACGCGCAGAATTCTGTTCTATTTGATGCGACAGGTATATTCTGGCTCGTTACGGGACGGTTTCGTGGTGGTTCCTCAGATTTGTGAGCAAAAACGGTTTGGTTTAAGTGAACGTCGGATCCATAGTCAGGCTACTAGACCTAGATACTTAATGCAAATTGATTTAATGTTTTAGCTAGCCTTAAACTTACGCCTGAATAAGTGTACACAAACGAAATCATTTGACTAAAAAGCCAGAAGTTTGTAGGCAGAAGCGGGAAAAAAAGAAAATAATCTAAAAGTAGATGTAGAGATAACGGATAGTTCTTCTTCGAGTGCCATCTTCTAACGAAGGTTGGCGATCATAATGGCCACTTGAACCCTTGACACAGCTGCTCTAAACAGAGAACGGGTGCTTTTATTGTACCTCTGGCGCAGATTTTTAAGCCAAGAAGTTTCTTCTTCTTCCTGGGCTCCTCTTTCCTTGGATCTTGCCTTGTATTATAAGTTGCAATAGGTCATACTTCGGACCACGCCATTCCAAGATATTCCAGTTTTCTTCTTTTATTAGTACTTAGAACCTCAACTTTCTTTCCCATTATTTTTTTTTTCAACACTACTTCATTCCTAACTTTGTCTCTCCAGGAAATCCTTAACATTCTTCTATGTCCACATTTCAAATGCTTCGATCTTCTTACACATAGCATCCGTCAAAGTCCAAGCTTCGACTCCATAGAGAAAAAGAAAATATAGCAGCGTGCAAGACGTGTCCGAAGTTTGATGTTCAAATTCCTGTCACACAGACGGATAGTTAGGTACCTATTACTATTTAATTAAGCGTTTACCTATAAAGATAAAGAAAGATAATATATAAATACTCATCATTCTATTTGTCACTAAAAGCGGTACAGGCCCACTAAAAACGGGACGTCTGGCGACGCTGCGTCATGTCAGTACGATATTTACCTCTTTACACTATAAATGGTCGTTGTAATTGAATGTTACAAGTAATCAAGAAACTGGTAATATTACGTAGATACCTACTTACTGATTTTGCAAGTACGAAAATAAAGGTCGGAAAATGTTAAAATGTGTCCAGCATGAATCATTAATTGCATGTTTGTCGCCGACCGCGATAATAAAGTACAATTAAATTGTAACACTTGCATTAAAACCAAGTTGCATAATCTAACCGATTGAATTGAATGACTGTGCTCAAAATGTTACGAGAATGTGTTGCCAATAATATTAGGAACATGTTATGTTTGAGGTGTGTAGTTACTTGGCATATTTGGTGTGCACAATCTTCATGTCAAACCAAAATCTATTCAGCGCTAGTCGTACAATATAATATCTACACTTTGTTATCTGTATCTATTTTTAAAGAGTTAGATTCTAAAGGAAACGCCAAGGCATATAGCTAAAACGAAACATTTGCGCGATGTAATCGCCGCCCAGCGCCATCTATTGGTTGTGTGTAGAACTGATGTCGCGAAACGAAGTGAGGGCGGGCCACTAGTGTATTATTTTGACATTAATTATTATGGTTTTGTATGGCCCCGATCGAACTTGAACAAAGTATAGATCTGATAAATTTATAAGTACCTATTTCTTTATTGCACAGAAATAGAAATGTGTAAAACAACAGCAATAAACAGTACAATAAAGTCTTATAGCTTGTAGCTATTTCGTCCATACAACCTTTAGGTAGAGGAAAGAAAAACAGCGTGTCAGCAATGGGGTAAGGCAGTGCAAAGAGATTGCTGATTGAAATTAAAAAAAAAATGTCATTCTCATTAAGTAGGTAGGTATCTATTTCTTATTTTCACTCCTACGGTTTAGACTCCTCTCACTGACCGGTAAGACCTTTGCAGTATTCTAATATTTGCGCTTCTTTTTTAATAAAAATTATGAGCATTTTTTTAATAATGAGCATCATCATTCAACCCGCGACATGTCATTGTGTCAACGACCATCGGCCTGCGCGTGGCTCCGTTTTTGCCTGGTTTAACGGGCCTCAAACAAGCTCAAGATCTTCGCTCAGATAACGTTTTGATCGCTCATTACTGCCTAGCATGTAATTTAGTGCCACGAGTCGAGATGTGATGATTGGAGTGCGTTTTATTTTGTTTTTGATGGTAGTTTCACTTGTTTTTTTATTTTTATTTATTTTTTCATTGTCCCCACGAGTCCCTCCATAGAATCGCCATCCGTGGGTAATGAAGTGTAAAGCTGTTAATATCGTCACTCCATTGTTTTTAGGTCCGCCCCTTTGTAGGCATCCATCAGGTAACCATTGGGTGACGATGCTAGTCCATGTTTTGGGGTCCATTCGACAGTAGACGTGACGTAGAATTTCACCATTCCCACTTCACTTCTCCATATCACGTTATTTGGTGTAGGTAGGAGGTACCTATGATTAGGTTGACATAAGTTAAAATTAAAAATCTGCTTCCAATGGGGGTCATCAATAAATTCTTGAATACGCAACTTGCGGTAGATTTAGTGTTGCATTGACAGTAAAATGACAGTCTATTGAAGAAATTTGACAGTTTTGTATTTGATGTGTGGCTGGCTGTACATTGAAAACTTTCCCTCGTTTGATTAAACCGCCTTAAGGTGGTCATTCACGATCAGTCCGTTTGGAGCCATTCCAAATGATTTAAGCCAATTGGATTGACGCCATTTACGTACCACACTCACGGTCACTCCAAACTGGCTGTCAGTTTTGTGTTGACGTGGTTATGTACAGACGTTCCAATGAGTTCGGATTCCGAAGAAGAACTTTTACTTTATACGGCGATTGTTTGTCATCACATAATATATTATGCTCCTTGTTGAATGAACTTCTTAAGGAATTATTTTTTTTTGTGACAGTGTCCATGTTTGCGCTGGCCTCTGTTTTTTTAATAATTGTAATAGTTTCTCTGTAGCATTTAATCTTTTTGTTTTATTTTTGTAATCTTTGTCGGTTACCTTCCACAAGCATTCGAGTTCCCTATATTGTTCTATAAACTCAATTAACGATTCGCGCCCTGATGCCATTTCGAATACCTACATGAAACCTCGGCCTCTAATCAAAACGATGCGGCTGTCGCGCTTGACGTCTCACGGCGGAATAAACGCAGAACGGATGTCGGTTTGCACATTCACGGTAAGCGCGGCGTGATGGCTTGGCGCGTAAATCCCCCACTCACGAGCCGTCCGGCGTGATGCCAAATGGCGCGACGCAGTGGATTATGGAACGATTGGAAATCCAGAGTTTTACGTCACGCCCATGAGTTTTGACACTCACGATCAAATTTTGGATGTATATAGCGCCATTTGGCGCGATGGCATGACCGTGAATGCCCACCTTTAGTTAGATCTCTTAAAAAATCTAATAAACTTTTTGCACACACTGATCATCTTCCACAGATCTTTTTTTTTTTTTGGTTTAATTTTTCCTATCTTCCACAGATCATAAATTAAATGCCATAATTGTTTTTAAATTAGAAAGCAACCGGCAAAGGCATCTAGCCAGTCAGCCTTGCGGTGTTGTAACCGGCTCTATAATACTGAACGTTTGTGGAAGCACGCTCCACCGCCGCTGTTGTAAGCGCGCACGCAGCTATTTCCGGAAGTGCTAGAAATTGGGACGCGCTGTTCGTAGGGATGGGAAATCTATTTTTTATGATTTTCTTGACAAGATTATTGATCGGATTATTTTCGGGAAAGTAAAAAAAATCTTCGTTAACCGGCCATTATAATCACAACACAAGGTAACCCTGACAACGCCCATTGATTTTATCTAAGACAACAGATTTTACTTACTTAATAGTCTATTGGAAAGTTTTTGAGGGATAGTATATTTTCTTATGAGGAAAATTGGTCGTCTGGTAAGCGTATTATCACCTCACGTGGACAATGGACCTAAACTTCACAATGTTTGAAGAGGCGTTCCCATAATTTTCGAAATTAAACTGCCTACATACTTTAAAAATAAAATACTCATAGGTAAATATAATCTAAAAATAGATTAGTATAAAAGTTGAGAGAAATTACGTAAAAAAGATGACATGAAATAGTTAAATTATTGGTACTCCGAATTAAAAGTAGAAGGATGCGGGAGGAAATAGTAGATTAGACAAATCAAATTTTACGTACTAACATGTTAATCGATTAACGAAATCGTTTTTATTGGAAAAATACATAATAAGTATCGTGATCGTTTGTTTTCACATCCCTTTCGACGTGATTCTGCAATGGACCTTGCCGTTTGCCCGTTCGGCCGGTAACGCATCCGGGATTTGAATTATGAACAGGAACGTGTTTTTGGGAAATAACAATGTATTTCTGGTAGAATTCGCCATCTTGGTAGGTTTTTTCGTGAGTTCCGGTGATTTTGGCGGGATATTAGTAGTTTCGGTAATTGGAAGTACGGATTTTAGTTATTTTAGTAATATCGTGTGCTTACGACAACTTTGGCGCATTCATGTTATGTTGAATTGGGTAAATTTGAGGAATATGGGATGTACATAATTGAGACTGAATTGCCGTCGTTTTCATTTCATTCTTTTCGGTAATCGCTTACCATCATTACCGTCTGCCTCCGTCCTCTGGTCCGTCTGCCATAAAATAAATTACCATAAAAAAACATTACCGCGTCTAATCTACAGCTACATGTTTATGAGCACCTATCTACAAATGTACATCCCATATAAACCTTTATTGAATAAGACTCATTTCTTATCATTCATACATTCATTCAAATCATTCAGAATTACAATCATTTAAATCCGGCCGCCATTATTTGTTACCGTTACTTTTTATGCCGCACTCTAAAGGTTTGCCAAGGATCTAACAAGGTTGTATACTACGCTTAATATTCTAATTGGCGGTAAAAATATTCACCGCTGCTCGGAAACGACGGCTTTTAGGGTTCCCAACTTGGAGGTTTTCCCCCCATATTTAAGGGTCAAAAAGTTAGAATGGGAGTGGTAGGGGTTTAGATATTTAGAGGTTTTTCTAAAATATAATTCCAACAAAAGCATTTTGTATCAAATGTAATTTTGAATCATAAGCAAAGTAATGTCTTAATTCATAGAATTCTCGACATAATGTAGTGTTTGACGTTAAATGTGAAAATAAAAGCTTAATTCGTTTTTTTTTATTTTTAGACGGGTAATTTTGTCTAATTTATAGGATTTTACTTAGGAATAGGGAGCCGCTCAAGTACCTATTAGTTACTTAGCAGATTTTATTGGGAAATCATATACATATCCTAAATATGTCTATAACGCCCCATTTGTCTAGTGGTTTAAGTACCGGGCCATGATCTTCGGGTTCGATTCCCGGGTCAAGTAATAGTATGTTTGAAATTTTTCGAACATAACTCGCGTTTGTGATTAGTGATCACCAATCCTCATTAAAGCAAGCGTGGTGATTAAGCCTTATCCCGTCATAGCAGCAATGACTTGTTTTCTATGATGGAGGCCTTTGCCCTTCCGTGGGACAGTATGTAGGCTAATACAGTTATGTTTAAAGTTGGCAACCCTAGGCTCTCGGTTGGAATTGGCTACCAATTCAATATCGTGCCATTTTATCTGTGAGTACATAGCCATAGCAAATATTATGGGCCTACAGAAGCGTTTTAAACTTGACCGGAATTTTAAATACCTACCTAGGTAGTTGAATAGTGGTTGGAGTTGAGCGTTGGTTCCCGTACCTATGGCAAAATTCGAGGTCGGTTTTTTTCCTAGAGACCATTCAAGTATTACGTAAACAGATCTTTTGGGAAATTTAACCCCCCTCCCCCCCTTGTCAGCAAAAATGGTTGATAAATTAAACTTTCTCTTCCTGAACTTATTAAAAGTACTTAACACGTTCACTGCTGATATCGCGCGCAGCGTGATTTGGGCGTTGCGACGCGAGTGCTGACTAGCACGCCGAGCGCGACCTACGAAAATTCTATGACAGCAGTGCGGCGATCACATACCCTGCGGTCGAGCGGCCGCTCCGCGAGTGCGGGCTGCCGCGCCGGGCGCGATCGGGATATTTTCAATACAGCAGTGCGGACTAACACTTACCCTGTGGTCGAACGATTTATTTAGCAGAGCGCAGTTTATCAAATGTTACTACGTATTAAATAGAGTTATTAGTAACATTTTGAATAATTTATGTAACAATCCAATAATACTATTAAATCGGATATCTTATCTCTTGTTTCATCAATTAATAATAATTAAATTGCTGCAGTCTATAAAAAAACCTTAGTCCTTTATTGGAACCGACATATTACGTAAACAAAAGGTATTTTGGTGGTCAGTGAAGATAAGATAACATAGCCGGAACGGATAGGTCGCGTCGCGCGGCTTTCTGTTGTCATTGTCATTTCCTACATTCATTCAACTCATCAAGAATTACACTCCTTTAATCCGGCCGGCCATTATTTGTTTACCGTTACTTTTTATGCCGCCAACTATAAAGGTTTGCCCAAGGATCAACAAGGTTGTATACTACGCTTCATATTCTTAATTGGCACCCCCCCCCCCCCGGTACAAACTCTTCACCGCATGTCGGAACGACGGCTTTTAGGGTTCCCAACTTGGAGGTTTTTTTTCCCCGCATATTTAAGGGTTCAAACAGTTAGCATGCGGAGTGGTAGGGGGTTAGATATTTAGAGGTTTTTCAAAAATATAATTCCAACAAACGCATTTTGTTTTAAAATATAATTTTGAATCATAAGCAAAATAATGTCTTCATTCATAGAATTCTCAACATGACGTAGTGTTTGACATTAAAACAAATTATCAAAAGCCTAAGTAATAGTTTTTTTAAGTTTTTTAGGCGAATTTCGGGTAATTTTGTCTGATACAGGGGATTTTTACTTAGGATTAGGGAGCCGTTCAAGTATTACTTTTAAGCAGATTTTTTTGGGAAATAGGTAATGTTTAAAATTAAATATGTTTATAATGCCTGTTGGCCTAGTGGTTTAAGTACCGGTCCATGATCTTCGGGTTCGATTCCCGTACCTATGTTTGGAATTTTTCGAACATAGCTCGGGTTTGTGATCACCAATCTGCATTAGGCAAACGTGGTGATTAAACCTAATCCCATCATAGTAGCGGTGACTTGATTTCTATGGTGGAGGCCTTTGCCCTTCCGTGGGACAGTATGTAGGCTAATACAGTTATGTTTAAAGTTGGCAACCCTAGGCTCTCGGTTGGAATTGGCTACCAATTCAATATCGTGCCATTTTATCTGTGAGTACATAGCCATAGCAAATATTATGGGCCTACAGAAGCGTTTTAAACTTGACCGGAATTTTAAATACCTACCTAGGTAGTTGAATAGTGGTTGAGTTGAGCGTTGGTTCCCGTACCTATAGCAAAATTCGAGGTCGGTTTTTTTTCCTAGGGCACCTTCAATGTTGTATTACGGAGTAAGACAGATCTTTTGGGAAATTTTGTAACCCCCCTCCCCCCTTGTCAGCAAAATAGGTTGATAAATTAAACTTTCTCTTCCTGAACTTATTAAAAGTACTTAAGCAGAGACAAGACCATCCCCCATCGATGCTTACGTAATAATTAAACGGTCCCCTACAGGGATAGTAGGTATTATACCTAATATTATTATAAGTAGGTGAAAAAAATCATTGAATCCAGAAGGGAATCTACCGTTATTTTTTTAAGGAAATAAAACTGTGTTAAAAGTATTTTTGCATTGTTCTTGTTCGTAAACCAATAATACGAAACACTGGCGCAATGTGATCGACGCCCAGCACCATCTAGTTGTTCAGTTTGGAACTAGTGTCCCGAAACGAAGGAGGGAAGGCCACTAGTATAGTATAAGAAGTCTGACTGGAATTTTAACTGAGTTCAATCTCTCTCAATCACAATGAATTACGGTATCCATCCGGTTTCAAAGATGTCTCTAAATCCCACAGGCAATCAATGTAAACGCTATGCTTTTTAATATTAAGAAGATCTTACTTTGCTGATAAATAGTCCAGGAGGTGCAGGTGAAATTTTACAGCACACTGGATTATGTCAAAACTTTAAACATTTGTTTTGCAAGTCTCTGATTTTGTGAAATAAATGTTTCCCAGGTCAGGCGGCAATTGCTTACCATCAGTTGACCCGCCTCGGCTGCTACCTATGACATAAAAAAAAAAGATAACCCGCGTGCTCGTTTGTCGCTTCTAGCATAAAAAGTGATTTCATATTTTGTGTGTTCATTAACACTGATATGATTAATATTTGGACATATGGATATCATTAAGTTGAACGAGTTTTAATTGGTTATGTTATTAAGATACGAGAGTGCTGGAAAAAATTAATTGTCTTAAAAAAATAAAGATATGGAAAATGTACCTAATAGAAATAAATATTGATATAGGTACCTAGGTAGGTATGTTTTTGTTATCGAAACATTTACGTCATACATAACCCGCAAAGCATTTGAATGCCTTACGCTTAGTGAACACGCTGCAGTAATAAACTATTTTATGGTAAATAACTTTATATTTGCAGTTTAGAATAACATTGAGTAGTTGGAGATATAAGACATGTATTATAAATTAAGTGTATGTAAGTATATTAACAACTTGATTTAAATAAATTTCTCAGTGAAATCATATATGTACCAGGACAGCCGTTTATTATCGTTCATAATATAATATGAACACAAACGAAAGAATACACAAAAAAGAGGGGAAGTATATGTATTTAATAAAAATAGGAATAAACATTTAAAATAATCATGTAACTTTAAAATATAAATTAAAAAGACCTACAGCTGCTGTCAAAAAATAAAAGTATGAAAACCTAAACTTAAGACTAAGAAGTCTCTATACTTGACACTCTGTAAATAACTTTTCTATTTTTAATATTTAGTTTACATCTAAAGCTGCAATCGTTACCCAATTTCACCGTCCGCCCCTGTACTACAAACCGTGTAGTTCAACTATCGAATATGGTGTATCTCGCGAACCTGTTCGAAAACCGATCAGGCGAATGTAAACTTTTTGTCTATTTTAACAATTTCTATTTTCGTTTGCGGCTGATGCGGCTGCGTGGGCCCTTGGTATTTTAATGGGGCTTCGGCCGGTCCAGGAAAACATGTTATAGTTCTTGTATGTGGAAGATACGCTGGGACACCGCTGTAGGTTTTCTAGGGTCTGTTTAATGGGTCTAGTATTGATTTGTTTCGATAGCTCATTGCTGTTTTAGTTGCTGTGATAGTTTATTGCGGTTTTAGGGTTCCTTAGCCAAATGGCATTGGCATTGGGAACCCTTATAGATTCGTCATGTCTGCCTGTCTTTACCGGATTTCTATCGCATTCGTGGAGCAGTTATTACTTGATCGGTCCAGCGCATTGATGACATACCTCGCGCTCTCTGTCGCATTTGACATTAATTTGAAAAATCCGCTAGATGGCGTATAGTAGAACTTCAGGTCCATCTACACGATGATTAGTTATTTTTGATGTCAAATGTCTAAATGTCATCTCACGTCACCGTAAACGTCATCTAGTACTCATCAGGCAACCGCTCCTAGTTTGAGACCAGGTTGATTGGTGTGATTGTCTGGCGCATTTATTTATTTATTGTTTATTTATGCCACTAAACAACCAACGACGTTAAAATTGGACCTCAGTCTAACAGTACGCCATCTAGTCGGATTTTTCACACGCGATAGCCCCCATTAAGCAATTTTCGCCGCAAGTTGGAGAGATCAGAGGTGTGCGCGTGCGCAGATGAGAACGTGTGAGAGTATCTGATCTGTGTCAGCGGCACAAACGTTTGTCCAGGGGAGTTACACCTGTGTTCGTACCTTCACTTTCGATTGGCATTTTGAATTATAAACGGCTTCGCATCGCATCTGATGATACGCATCGCGGGATGCATTAGTGATGTGATCTGAGTTAGTTAGATAAAGATTTATATCTTTAAAACACTTGAAACAAAACAATGCGCTTGTAATACACAAAGCAAATACAAAAACAAAAAATAAGAATCTAGGTACACCATTTATAAAGAGATAATTTCTACAAGGTAACCCGAAAAGACAAAACACTAGCGCGATGTAATCGACCGCCAGCGCCATCTATTTGCAAAGATTGATTGTAATGGAAAAAATAATTTCCGAAACGGAGTGAGGGCTAGCCATGTACAGATGAATAGACGATACGTTCTGTTAGTATCTATTTTGTGATTAAAGTTACAAAATGACTAATATTGGCATCACTAGCATGAGTCCGCGGTTCACGGCTGGCTGTGGTCGCCAGCCGTGCGTGCGCCGGCGCAGTACAGTACTACCAACCGTTAAGACACGCACCGTGGGAAGACACCTTTAGGTAGATCATTGTTGAGAGGTTGAGCTGAAACTTGCATGTTTGGTCGAAAATGGCCAATCTTGACGTCAGAAGCCAAGACCCACCTTGGATCGCTGAGCCAGCAAGAAAGTAAGTCCAAAGCTATTGCTTCGAAGTTCAAGGTAAACTTCAACGGCGGCAATCGCTTACCATCAGGTGATCCGTCTGCTCGTCTGCCACCTATCTGCGTGGAGAACATTGGGGGACAGAATCAGGGGAACAGATCGGGACATAACTCCAGATGTGGTCGTCTATTGGCTGAAATTATGTTTTTATCCACTTAACTACCACCGCTCCAAGTTCAAGCCATAGTTATCGAAATTGAATCATAGTTTAGTTAGTGTTAACGATTGTTATTGAATCGTTACGTTACGTAAGCGTGAGGGGGTATACGTACTAGTATGTGAAGTAGACCGCTTGGTTAAGCCGCCGACATATTATGTAAAGTCAACAGCCTTGTAACCTCATGACCGGGTTGCATCACGTGCACTTTAGGAGCTATCGAAATTAGTGGGCTACTAGATAGAAAGAATACATTTAAATAACATAAACGAAATGACATAAATAATGGTGCCAATCAGAGAACCAGAGTCACCGACATAGCCCACCGAATTAAGCAAACTGAAGTGGCAGTGGGCTGGTCACATTAGCCGCAGAACTGACAACCGTTGGAGCCATAAAGTCCTTGAGTGGAGACCGCGACTCGGCAAACGTAGTGTTGGACGCCCTGCTACAAGATGGGATGACGACATTCGAAGGCTGGCTGGAGTGAGCTGGATGAGAGTGGCCGAAAATCGGGAGCGGTGGCGTGCATTGGGGGAGACCTATGTCCAGCAGTGGACGAGCGTGGGTTGCTGATGATGATGATGAAATAATGGCGCAGACCAACATCTTAACGTGCATTTCGAGGCACGGGGATACAGACGCCAATTTCCAGACTTCGCGCTGACACTGAGGATTCCTGAACAGAAAAACTCGGGTAAAAATGTTGGCTCGAGCTGGGGAAAAATCTTTCAAAGCTTGTAAGGTTAATCGACAAAACAAAACAAGTGCGCAAAGTAAGGGGCACCCAGCGCCATCTCTGGGAGCAACCTGGAACACTATCATAAAAAATATCACTTAAAACCGAACATGCCCGATGCGATCCATGCAATACGATATCCATATCCACCTCATTTAAACGGGTAAATAAATAAATACCAGTGCCCGTATATTAATTTTCTCGTGTTCCCCAAGGTCTTGTTTATTATACTGCTGATACTGTGAATTTGATGCCATGGTTTCTATCTCTCAACACTAACGTTAATAAGAGGTGTTTGATATCGTAGTTTATATAGAAATATTTGCTTTGCTTTCTACAAATACACGAATAGGAATAGTTAAAGAAGATCAGCTCAACGAAACTCGCAAAAACTGGCGTACATTTAGCGTCAGGTCGGTCAAAAATAGCACCTTTGTCTGAGACATAAGAACTGTCCACTATCCGAAATGTAGTAGAGTACCGTGACGTAACGCTGTATGTACCTCTTTTCAGTGGCGGCCTGACCCATTGCGAGGGTCCTGGCGGCAAGTCTTTGCGAGGCCCTCCATTCTTTTGTTGGTGGGGGTTGTCATTTTATGTAATGAAAAGTTCATGTAACCAAAAGAGTATAGTCATTTATTGGTTGGGGATTTCTCTCTGTTCTTTTGTGCCTGTCAATCTCATATTTGGATCTCACGGCCGCTTACCATCAGGCGGAGTGAGGTCATCTTTATTGTCCTCAATATAAAAAAAAACCTTTTTAGTGTGATTTCGGGGAAAATATGAGGAGAACGCGAGACAGGCATCTGGTAACACTGGTTTGTGGTTCAACTCATTATTCTCTTTACTTGTGTGCTAGAAAGCCTCCTAAATCAATAGAATCTTAATTAATGATGGCACAAAATGTCTGAAAGCGTTTGCGTGACTTGGGGCAATGACTCGTTGGGTCACACCGATTTGCGTGGAAAAGTCTTCAAAGAATGACTTGGGGCGCGCAGATGGGGTTCTGTATTATCATGTATAGAATAGAATAGAAAAATATAAATATAACTTAGGACCTAAATATTTTGTGATAAAAATGTGCTCACCATAATGCCAATGACAAAAATTATTACATAGCATAATAACAATCTTTACAATAATGTAGCCTAGATACATCAGAATAACACATGATTAGGCTACAATTTATAGGCCTAGGCTACAATTTATAAAAATGTGGATTGTCTGAAATATGACGGTAATTAAAACGCGTACGAAGTCGCGGCCGGCCGCTTTGATAAATCCAGTGGTGCATGCTCGGGTTCGAATCTACGACCTAGAAGGCGCGTTCTTATCCACTGAGCTACTATCGCATAACAGAATTGGATTGATTCATCTGTAGTAAAAGTTCCTATCTCTGGAGACGAAGGAACTTTAGAAAAACTTTTCTGAAAGGATCGAAAACAATAGCAATAATTAATTACTTTTCGTCTCATAATTAATTATGATATAATGATTTCTTTGGCTTTAGTGAAACGCTGTTTTAGAGAGGACAAATACTTGAGTGTCTTGCAGAAAGAGACAACTGTAAAAACTTTTTAAATGTGCAAAGATTAAAAATAAAAATCATCGGGTTCTGTCGTTCGGGGTCAGTCTATGTATGTTTAAGGATGAAGCAGTTCTCGCACAGACACCAATGATTTTTGATGAGACTGATATTTTAATGTATATTTTATTCGTTCTTTGATAACCTTTTCGTCAAGGAGTTAAGGACTAAGTTTACAGAAAGGACAGTCGAAAAAGCACCCGTTCGGTTGATCCCAGAATTCAAAATTAAGTTACGTACATGATTATTCTCATTAATAATAGTGGTACAAATAAACATCCGAAGGTCGCGTATCTACGAGACAGTCCCACAGTCCGAACTCAGCTGGAGTCCATACCGCCGTAGGTATCAAAGGGCACGCGGCCCTGCTGATGCGTATCTCATTAACCTCAGGAATGCCGGTAAAAGGGGACACCAGTCTAATACACATTGCATCGCTGGAGAATGTAGCCAAAGCAAAATTTAGTTTGCCCTAAGCTTGATCTCAAATTACCCTAGAATCGGTTCGCTTGGACTGTGTTTAAAGGTATAGTTGTCATGTTAAATTAGGTTCAGTGCACTGAATTATCTATACTATTCATAAAGAGATAACTTCAATAGACAACGACAAGGCTTAAATAGGTAAACCGAAAACACGAAACGCTTGCGCGATGTAATTGGACACAGCGCCATCTATTGGTTCATTTCTGAATTACGGTCCCGAAGCGAAGTGAGGGCGGGCCACTAGTTCTAAACTAAAATAATATCTATTTGTCCATGTAATAGCGATAAAAAGACGCCAAAATCTGGCATTGGCTTTTAAAAATAATAGTAAAATTCTAATAAGAATATGAGAATGACATGGACGAATGGAAGAAGAAAACATACTGCGCCGACCCCAGTTAATCTGAACGGAGCAGCAAGATGATGAAAATTATTTGACTGATGTAAATCCGACGTACAGGGGCCATTCATGTAAATAGGCAGTTTTTTTTATGTAACCGTTATTTTTTACCCTGAAAACAGGGTAAATTACTTTAAGTTGGCATCACTGCAGCGGGAATGGATGTAGTTACGTGGCGAATTTGTGGAATTTTCTAAACGCGTCCGACGCTGAGTGACCGAATGTGTGAAGTTGGTATGCAGTTTTAGATGCTCAGTTTAATTTGATCCATGTTGTACACTTTTCTATGTAAAATTGATGATAAAATATGCAATTCCGTTAAGAGTAGTTCCACCGATAAACGATAAAATGTTAAACACCGTATTTTACCCGCTGTACGGAGTTAGGTCATCGTTTGAGACTTAGAATAATAACTCTATAGAAACCTAATGCGTCCGCACAATCAAAGCTTAGTAGGTGGTACCCTAACAGGCGAAGGGTACCACCTCGCTCCTTAGTGTCAAATGTCACAGCGACCCGAACGTTTCTCCCGAAATAAAAATAATTATGACGGTTTGTGCGGTTAAATCGTGTCACAATAGAAATTAAAGGGAGAATAAGAATAATATAATCACTTTTCACAGGTAAGCTTTCAATATTTCATTGTATCTTGTAATTTTTTCATTCAAAATAGAAACGTTTATTTTCAATGTCCAGTGTTGCCCTATTGAGAAAAATATTTTCCCCATTTTTCCTGACTTTTATCCAGCTAATTAATTTTTAAAACAATTGGGTATTTGACAATTTTTTTTTATGTGTTTAATCAAAAGACGCCTCAATTTAAGAAACATCGTTGAAAGAATCACTTGATTCTCATTTGAATTACCTGAGATATCACAACTTTAAGAGCACGTATTTTGGGCAAACCCAAAAACGCTCTATACAAATGGCTATTGAATCGTGACGTCACGATTCAACCTTCTGTATGCGCGTCTAGTAAATTTTATATGGTAGCTATATCAAATGTTTCGTTTAAGTATATGGTTTTATAATAAAAGTTGATGAAAAATGTACGGGTAGTTCAATGATATAATTATTTTTTTTTAATTTTTTACTTTAAAAATGGACTTGCCCATGAAACTTTCAATGCTCACAAAACCAGCTAGATGTTATATTTTTAACTGAAAATGTTGGCCATTGGTTCTTATTTACCAATATTTTGATAGAGTATCAATATTTTTTACTAAATCGAGATTAGTCAAATACCCAATTATTGCTAACATATTTTTCCTAATGTAAGTACCGACGACGTACAGTCGACTGAGGGGCATTTCTCGTGCGCTCGATATTGAAGTCGAATTAGATAAGTATATGTATTGACGAATGTATGAAATTTCATAATTCGACTTCAATGTCGAGTGCTCGCGAAATAAATTATACAAAAAATACTTTTTGTTTTCTTCTATTCATATCAGTTTAATAATATACTAATTTTATACCACATAAAAACATTACCTACCCCAACCAACACTATTATTAATTGTGTTTGCCTAAAGGTTGTGTGGTATGTACCACCGAAATTATACGTTTTCCATAATACCTAGTGCTTATGTCGTAGTTTTTGTAAACGTACCTATCTTGTTTGTGGGCTTTAGCTCTAGATACCCACACGTGCCCCCTGGGTGGGGGGTAAAGCTGAGCGCGTCCGTGGGCTTTAGCTCTAGATACCCACACGTGCCCCCTGGGTAGCGCCAAATGCTCAGCACTTTTTGTCCGTGGGAGAGCCACGCTTCGGCACGAATGGGCTGGCTCGACCGGAGAGATACCACGGCCTCAAAGAAGACCGGCGTTAAGCAGCGCTTGTGCTGTGTTTCGCCGAGTGAGTGAGATCACCGGAAGCCCAAACCCCCCTCCCCCCTATGGCACAGTTGAAAACCAAGAAGTTACCCCAGGAGGGTACCAACTGCGCCAGCGTTGGAGAATCCCTCTCTGGACGTCCACGCTCAGTACAATCTGCGCCTGAGCTTGGACGCCCCAGGCTGCCCTTCGTATTCTGGGGGGGGCAAAACTGTGTCCACTAATGTTGGGCTAAGAGCAAGATACACCAAGGCAACCCCCTGCCACACTAGATGTGGACTTTTGTAACATAAGGGGCCTACATTCCAACCTGAATGCTGTAGTAAATATTGCACTTAAAAAATTCCCCCGAGAATTTTTTAAGTGCAATATTTACTTAAGAATAAATTGCAAAGAATTGCTATACCAAAAATAAAAATATTCTGAATGCTGTACACCACCATTTAGAGACAGCAAAGCCGGCTATGCTCTTTCTGACTGAGACGCAGATATCGTCTCCAGCGGACACGTCCCTACCTTACCTACCCCTGGGGTATGGATTAGAACATTCCTTTTTACCTAGGGCTGGAGTGTGTGTGTACGTCAGAGACGATATCAGCTCTCGTCGCCTCAGCAATCTTGAAGGTCGGGACCTATCTATTTTATGGCTCCGTGTAGACAGCGACGACCACCCTCGCGTTATGCGTGCCTTTACAGGTCCCATAGCGGTGACACCGAAACTGACCGACTCTTTGAGCGCATCCAGATGGCTTCGGACATTGTGCAGCAGCAGATCCCTTCTGCGGAAATCATTCTCCTTGGCGATTTTAATGCCCACCACGCCGACTGGCTCATGTCCAGTAAAACTGATTACGCAGGTCGATCTGTTCACGACTTCGCTCTTGCAAATGGACTGACACAACTGGTTACCACGCCCACACGAATCCCAGATGTGGACGGCCATGCTCCTCACTGTTGGACCTTCTGCTGACCTCTCACTCGGACGGCTACAACGTTTCCGTGTTGCTCCTCTGGGCTCCTCGGACCATTGCCTTGTCCGTAGTAAAGTGCCACTCACAGACTTGGCTCGACCGCGGAAAGCACGCGGGCGCCGTTGTATGGCACTATAGGTCAGCAGATTGGGATGGAATGCGGTCTTTTTTTGCATCCTACCCTTGGAGGCAGGTGTGCTTCTTGCCGGATGATCCCAGCGTCGTTGCTGACTCTGTTACCGATGTGGTGTTGCAGGGAATGGAACTTTTCATTCCGTCTTCTGTGGTTCCTATCGGTGGCAGATTTCGGCCCTGGTTTGGTTCATCTTCCAGAAAAGCTTCTCGTAAGAAGCAGGAAGCTTACCAAGCCTGGGCTGATGCGGTGGCGACGGGGGATGAAAATACCAGCGCCCTCAAAAAGAAGTACAACCTCGCCTCCAGGTCCCTCAAAAGAGACATTGCAAGAGCGAAGTCGGTGCACATCGGTAGAATCGGCGAGAGACTTGAACGTCTTCCTTCGGGAACACGTGCGTTCTGGTCTCTCGCCAAAGCTATCGAAGGTAATTTCTGCATGCCGTCTTTTCCTCCTTTGCGCACGGGAAATGATTCGTTAGCCCATGGCGCAAAAGAGAAAGCCGACTTTCTGGGCAAACTCTTTGCGTCCAACTCGACTTTAGATGATGGGGGCCAGGTACCACCGAGCATACCGCAGTGCGATGGGTGTATGCCCGACATCCGCTTCCACCAACGCTCGGTGCGTTTAGCCCTCATGTCTCTAGACGTTCACAAGTCGAGTGGGCCCGATAGAATCCCACCCATTGTGCTAAAGATGTGCGCTCCGGAGTTGGCACCGGTACTCACGCGACTCTTTCGGCTTTCCTACTCTTCTGGCGTTGTCCCGACGTCCTGGAAGACGGCCTTAGTCCACCCGATCCCCAAGAAAGGCGACCCGCTCAGATCCGTCCAATTATAGACCGATAGCCATAACCTCCCTTTTCTCAAAAGTTATGGAATCCATAATTAACAGCCAGCTCCTTCGGTATCTCGAGGGTCAGGAGTTGCTTAGCGACCGACAGTACGGCTTCCGCCAGGGTCGGTCAGCTGGTGATTTGCTGACTTTCCTGACTCACCGTTGGGCACAGGCGATTGAGAGTAAGGGAGAGGCATTGGCGGTTAGTCTGGACATTGCGAAGGCCTTTGATCGGGTCTGGCACAAGGCGCTTCTCGCGAAGCTTCCTTCCTATGGGCTTCCCGAGAAATTATGCGAATGGGTCTCTAGCTTTTTGGAACATAGAAGCATCAAGGTCTTAGTTGACGGTGAATGCTCCGACACTATGTCCATAAATGCTAGAGTCCCGCAAGGCTGTGTGCTATCGCCCACACTGTTCCTTCTTCATATCAATGATATTTTGCATAAACGCGATATTCATTGCTATGCGGATGACAGTACGGGCGATGCGTTTTACAACGGCTGCGCTAACATTTCTCGGGAAAACGTCATCGAGAGCCGAAACAAACTTGTGTCTGAGATGGAAGCATGTTTGAACGAAATCTCAGATTGGGGTAGACTTAACTTGGTCCGATTCAACCCCAGCAAAACACAAGTTTGTGCGTTCACCGCAAAAAAGATTCCTTGGGTCGCATTTCCTAATTTTGAGAGCACCCCCTTAAATGCCTCAGCCACTATTGGTATACTTGGTATCGACATATCGAGCGAAGTCCAATTCCGGGACCATCTAGAGGGCAAGGCTAAATTAGCCTCAAAGAAGCTTGGCGTGCTAAATAGATCGAGACGGTACTTCACTCCGGCTCATCGCCTTCAGCTATATAAGGCGCAAGTCCGGCCGCAT
Source organism: Cnaphalocrocis medinalis (assembly GCA_014851415.1). Taxonomy (NCBI): domain Eukaryota; kingdom Metazoa; phylum Arthropoda; class Insecta; order Lepidoptera; family Crambidae; genus Cnaphalocrocis; species Cnaphalocrocis medinalis. The sequence goes on from CM026292.1 coordinate 10,068,109, forward strand.
ATGGAGTACTGCTCTCATCTTTGGGCAGGAGCACCTGCGTACCAGCTTCTTCCTCTAGACCGGATCCAGCGGAGAGCGTCTCGAATCGTCGATTGCCGGGATATCACTAGTCGGCTTGACCCCTTGGCGCTGCGGAGAGATGTCGCGTCTTTGTGCATTCTCTATCGCTTATACCATGGGGAGTGCTCCGAGGAATTGTTCGGTTTGATTCCTGCCGCCTCGTTTCGACATCGTTCCACGCGGCAGCAGTTCCATCCATTTCATCTGGATGGCTGGCAGTCCACTACTGTGCGCTTTGCCAGGAACTTTCTGCCGCGTACGACAAAAATATGGAACGAACTGCCACCTGCGGTATTTCCGGACCACTACGACCTACAAACCTTCAAGAAAAGGGCATATCTCGCTCTAAAAGGCCGGCAGCGCACCTGTGAAGCCCCTGGAGTTGCAGGTGTTCATGGGCGACGGTAATCGCTTAACATCAGGTGATCCGTATGCTCGTCTGCCCCCTATCCTATAAAAAAAAAAAAAAAAAAAATATCTATTAGATCTATCTCGCAATAAACTTTACATTACTTGTTCATACCACACTGACCAACATTTTACGACACATTAGAAATCACTACTGAGGCGTCCGATTTATTTCCCAGTTTTCGGGGAAACTGCACCTTCACTAGCAACATTACAAAAGTGTCAGCACGGTGCGCAGTAGGCTGCGTGAATTTTTTTGTGTCTCATTTTTGACAGAGTTCTAGTATGGAGACTCTCCTTCTATAGAGTTATTATTCTAAGGTTTGAGATAAATCCATACTTAATATTATAAATGCGAAAGTAACTCTGTCTGTCTGTCTGTCTGTCTGTCTGTCTGTCTGTTACTCTTTCACGCCAAAACTACTCAACGGATTTAAATGAAATTTGGTATACAGATATCTAGACCCTGAGAAAGAACATAGGCTACTTTTTTAATGCGAAAAAGGGGTTGTAAGGGGTTGAAAGGGGGGGTAAAAAGTTACTTTTTCACGCGGACGAAGTCGCGGGCGGCCGCTAGTAAATAAATAAATTGAGACAACATCTCTTACATTGTCCTAGTCCCAAAGTAAGATGTTGTGTGAATTTAATGTTTTTTTTTATAAATTGAGGGACTTATTTCAAATTTTCGAACATAACTCGGGTTTTTGATTACGAATTCGCATTAGGCAAGCGTGGTGATTATGTCTATTCTCATCATAGTAACGATGACTTGATTTCTATGATGGAGGCACTATTCCTGCAGTGGGACAGTCAATAGGCTGATACTTTTTGGTATGTTGAGTCTCAACGTCAATCTTACTATACTCACAGATGCTTTTTTTTTTTTATGTGATAGGTAGCAGACGAGCAGGCGGATCACCTGATGGTAAGCAATTGCCGCTGCTCATGGACACTTGCAACACCAGTGGAGTTACAAGTGCGCTGCCAACCTTTTATCCCCTTCCCCCCGGGTGGGCCTCCGGTACCCTCACTCACTCGGCGAAACACAGCACAGTGGCTGCTTCACGCCGGTTTTCTGTGAGGCAGTGGTATCACTCCATGCTAAATATAGTAATTGGATGCGGTGTCTCAGACCCTCTGTATTTACGTCCAATCCAAACGGTTCGGTGGCAGGAAATAGACTTTGCCCAATTACGAGGAGAGTCCAAGCGTCTAATATTGGATGGAGGTCCATTTCGCTAAACCCTGTCGTCGTAGTGCCCCTTTTATTGCTTTAGACGATTTCTTGGCGGAATCCTGGTCAGATAATAGACACAAAATTAGACTCTGCATTTTTTATACACTGTTAAACTTGGTCGTTTAATCCTGAAGTTCTCATAATAGATTAGATTTATTTATTTATTTTAAACTTTATTTCACAAAAAGTTATACAATAGGCGGACTTAACGCCAAGAGGCATTTTCTACCAGTCAACCATAAATATGAGCAAAATAAATTCATGCTTCAAACGGGTCGTGAGTTTGATTTCAACTCTGAATATACAATGTGATGCGGTGAACAATCGGTAATATCTACCTATTCTTCTAATTATAAAGAAGTTACTCTCATAGTTAACGTCAAGGCTTATAGGTAGACCGAAAAGACGATACACTAGCGCGACGCAATTGACGACCAGCGACATCTGTTGGTACAGAGTGGAACTAATGTCTCGAAACGAAGTGAGGCCGGACCACTTGTTTAAGAATAATAATTAATAATATTTGCGTTATCTTCTTGAATTCTGATACCAACTCATAACATAAGTGCTAAAGCCAACAAATTTGGGGTAACCATGCAGTGACAGTTGTGTCACTTTCCCCAACTTGATTTTACATTTCACCATCTCAAAAACTGCACCACAGTTTCGCAATGACATTTAATATGAGTGTACGTGCATTTTTAGAGTTAACTACAATATTGCAACTTTCATGTTTACTAACGTAGTTGAAAATTCGTGGAGTTGTAATAAAAGTTACGTTCGTTTTATTACTTTTTGAGCCAAACTCTCGGAATTCCTAGACGCGACAGCTACATTAAGTATTACTTGGAACGTTGGCAACCCTAGCTTTTACATGTAATATTTGCTATAGCACATTTTTCCAGCTGGTTTTTCACTAATACATAATTATAAACGTGAAAGTTTGTAAGGATGAATGGATGTTGTCTTTCACGTAAAAACTACCGAATGGATTTTAATAAAACTTTACAGTAATATAGCTTATATATCGGGGTAACACGTAGGATATAATTTATAAGTATTTAGGGAACGATTAAATACGGAACAACAATAATTGATACCAACAACAACAATTAACGTATAAAAATTTACAGTTGACGTAGGTGTAACTTGAATAAAAATCTTATTAAGTTAGTGACGTGTCTAGAAGACTAAGGGCCTCGTTCGCCACCCCTGATTAAATTTACTTGTCAATTAAAGTGGGTTTGCGGGAAACTGGCCCCTGGTCTGCGGCCTAGTTAACAATTTAAATATTTAGTCAATACAAAGACCAAGGGGCCAATTTTCTCTGAACCCACTTTAATTGACAAGTACTTTACTCCAGAGGTGGTGAACGAGGCCCTAAGTAAAAAGATTTTTAAGACCTACCCAAACACATTTCATGACCAAAACCTGTATAATCACTCGACACCAGCTGCGAATGTGGTCAAACTTTGGCCGCTGACCGCAAAAAAGCAGATATAATTTATTTCGCAGCGCATGTATGAAAAAAGTTATTGTAGAACGATTTGTGAAGCGCTGCCATCCGCAGGTTCGCGTGACGGTCGTTTTGGTTTCATTGCATCTGGAACACGACACGGCCGGCGCGGGCGCAGGCTCTTGGCAGACGAGTCGCGAAAAGATAGAAGTTGCGATAAGTCTGATTGTTTACCTTAGCATTTAGCAAGTGTTATTTGGATGACAGTGGTTTTGAAATTTTGATAAGTAAATTGCCTGCGCTGTGTTTCGTCGAGTGAATGAGGGTACCGGAGGCCCAATTGGGGGAAAGGGGGTCAAAGGTTTACAGCGCACATGTGACTCTACTGGTGTAGCAAGTGTCTATGGGCGGCGGCAATCGCTTACCTTCAGGTGATTCACTCGTCTGCCTATCACGTAAAAAAAATGCAATGAGGCGGCTGACGTATGATCTTTGTAACTCTTAGACAAAAGAACGAATGGCATAGATCTGAGTAAATATTATCTGTCATTACATTTCTCGAAAGTATCTCAAAATCTCGTAGTTTAGGTAAGTCCTTGGTCCTTGATCTCGTGGTCCACAAATTCCCGAAATCCCGAGTCGAGAAAAAGTATGCCTCGAATTGTTTGCCTAATCCCGTAATGAACGCCTGGTGGCTTATAACGAAGACGTCCCGTAACGAATGTGAATACATCTGTCACATTCAAACAAAAGCGCGCATGGTGCGTGTGAAAGAGAGGGGAACTCTAATTCGGTCGTAACGTACACTAAAAATTAGGCCCTCTGTTCCCTGTATTGGGACAACATAGACTGATACTTTACTTTTTATTCCACACTTTAACGTCTGCAGTCTGCCTTGGTCTGGTGAATGATGGCGGCCTAAGAAAATTGCACCCGAGTGATGATACAAGTGATTACACCTAATTGGCCCGCAATGAGCTGCGCCGGAGTTGCGGGGTTACTGACGCGCTCTTCGAGGAATGTCACGCCGATGTGGCTGGGGAAAAACAAGATCGTGTGTAGAAATTATGACCACCTTCGTGATGGTGTGAAGAGCAATGGTATTCGCTTACTTTGATGACAGATATGAGAAGGTTATTTATAATTTCTCTCTCATCTTAGCTTGTAATGGGGGCTCATCATCATTTCAGCCAATAGACGTCCACTGCTGGACATAGGCCTCCCTCAAAGTTCTCCTCACAGATCGGTCCTGTGCCACCCGCATCCAAGGGACTCCCGCGACCTTCATTAGATCGCCGGTCCACCTGGTGGGAGGCTTGCCACGGCTGCAGCGGCCTCCACTCAAGGAGTTTTTCCACCCCAACGGCCGTCCTGTCTTTACCGGTACTTTTACCGGTTCGATTCCCGGGTCGAGCAAAATGTATGTTTCCAATTTATCGAACATAGCTCGGGTTTGTGAACAATCCGCATTAGGCAAGAGTGGTGATTAAGCCTAACCCCATCATTGTAGCGAATGAACTTGATGTCTATGATGAAGGCCTTTGCCCAGCAGTGTGACAGTATACTATAGGCAGATACTTTACTAGTTATTAGTTGGTTCAACAGTGTAATGCCCTTCGCACTTACAAAGTGGCTGTTAACCCAACACCGTGTTGTATGTAACTGCGCGAGGTACTCGTCAGGGGCGCCTAATCCCGCGGTGGCCGCAATCCTATAATTGTATTACGTATTGGATGGGCCATTCAGCCGTGTCCCTGGTCGGTGGCTGGCTGATACTTTTACAATACTGTGTATTGGAATGTATGAGCATTGAAGGCTGTTGGGTCATTGTCATAAAATATCATTACTAGAGATGCGCCGAATATTCGGTTGGTATTCGGTATTCGGCATATTCGGCACTTTTTTCACTATTCGTATTCGGCCGAATTATTCGGTTTTAGTGCCGAATATATTCGGTTTGAGTATTTCTATTTTCCTGGCTATATGACATGGAATTTAAAAGGACAAGTGTGTGTTTCTGTAAATTAAATAAAACTGGCGAGGAATGTATTAAAAAGCTAATAACTGAAAGCAATTAAACATGAAATCAACATGTATTTTGGCATCTAAAGACCACATATTTATTTCCTGCCCTATGGTATGTAGCTAACATTAACTTTTAAAAAAAACCTAATTCATTTATATTTAAGTCAGATCAATCAATATTAATTTTACTATTTTTTATACATACTTAAAAATATCTGGACTTTTTTTAAACAATAATTACCTATAAAGCTTTGTTTTCAAACTCTGATCAAAATTTTAAATTTTTAATAAAAACGTATGGGGCAAATTATTCTAAATAAAAATATGATCAATAATAAATAATTTTATAATAAGTTATTTAATGATAAATAATTTTATTTTTGTTTGGTACTTTTTGATATTCTTGCAATTTATTCTTAAGAGTCCAGGTGGTACTCGACCTTTCACATACCACCACCCACCGCATACCAGAACAGCCACCCGTATGTGGAGAGTTGTGGGTTCGAGTCCCACTTGAACCCTGCGATGATTTTACTAAGTGTATTATTTATTTACCTAATAGACACAGAGATACGTTAAGAAAATTTCTGACATGGAAGGAATAAACACTTAAGTTATATCTCAGTACGAATTGACTTATTTTCGGTCACCGTTTGAAATTCGCGGGCGAGTTTGTTTCGGGCGAGTTTTCCCCTAATCCTAGGCTTAGTATCTAGTATACATAGAAGAGAGATTAGAAACAAGAAAATGGTAAACCGAATAATTCGGCCGAATATTCGGTTCGGTAAAGATTGAACCGAATATTATTCGTATTCGGCCGAATTATTCGGTTTTAGTGCCGAATATATTCGGTTTGAGTATTTCTATTTTCCTGGCTATATGACATGGAATTTAAAAGGACAAGTGTGTTTTGTAAATTAATAAAACTGGCGAGGAATGTATTAAAAAGCTAATAACTGAAAGCAATTAAACATGAAATCAACATGTATTTTGCATCTAAAGACCACATATTATTTCCTGCCCTATAGTATGTAGCTAACATTAACTTTTAAAAAAAACCTAATTCATTTATATTAAGTCAGATCAATCAATATTAATTTTACTATTTTTTATACTTAAAAATATCTGGACTTTTTTTAAACAATAATTATTATAAAGCTTTGTTTTCAAACTCTGATCAAAATTTTAAATTTTTAATAAAAACGTATGTGGCAAATTATTCTAAATAAAAAATATGATCAATAATAAATAATTTTATAATAAGTTATTTAATGATAAATAATTTTATTTTTGTTTGGTACTTTTTGATATTCTTGCAATTTATTCTTAAGAGTCCAGGTGGTACTCGACCTTTCACATACCACCACCCACCGCATACCAGAACAGCCACCTGTATGTGGAGAGTTGTGGGTTCGAGTCCCACTTGAACCCTGCGATGATTTTACTAAGTGTATTATTTATTTACCTAATAGACACAGAGATACGTTAAGAAAATTTCTGACATGGAAGGAATAAACACTTAAGTTATATCTCAGTACGAATTGACTTATTTTCGGTCACCGTTTGAAATTCGCGGGCGAGTTTGTTTCGGGCGAGTTTTCCCCTAATCCTAGGCTTAGTATCTAGTATACATAGAAGAGAGATTAGAAACAAGAAAATGGTAAACCGAATAATTCGGCCGAATATTCGGTTCGGTAAAGATTGAACCGAATATTATTCGTATTCGGCCGAATTATTCGGTTTTAGTGCCGAATATATTCGGTTTGAGTATTTCTATTTTCCTGGCTATATGACATGGAATTTAAAAGGACAAGTGTGTGTTTCTGTAAATTAAATAAAACTGGCGAGGAATGTATTAAAAAGCTAATAACTGAAAGCAATTAAACATGAAATCAACATGTATTTGGCATCTAAAGACCACATATTATTTCCTGCCCTATGGTATGTAGCTAACATTAACTTTTAAAAAAAACCTAATTCATTTATATTAAGTCAGATCAATCAATATTAATTTTACTATTTTTTATACATACTTAAAAATATCTGGACTTTTTTTTAAACAATAATTATAAAGCTTTGTTTTCAAACTCTGATCAAAATTTTAAATTTTTAATAAAAACGTATGTGGCAAATTATTCTAAATAAAAATATGATTCAATAATAAATAATTTTATAATAAGTTATTTAATGATAAATAATTTTATTTTTGTTTGGTACTTTTTGATATTCTTTGCAATTTATTCTTAAGAGTCCAGGTGGTACTCGACCTTTCACATACCACCACCACCGCATACCAGAACAGCCACCCGTATGGGGAGTTGTGGGTTCGAGTCCCACTTGAACCCTGCGATGATTTACTAAGTGTATTATTTATTTACCTAATAGACACAGAGATACGTTAAGAAAATTTCTGACATGGAAGGAATAAACACTTAAGTTATATCTCAGTACGAATTGACTTATTTTCGGTCACCGTTTGAAATTCGCGGGCGAGTTTGTTTCGGGCGAGTTTTCCCCTAATCCTAGGCTTAGTATCTAGTATACATAGAAGAGAGATTAGAAACAAGAAAATGGTAAACCGAATAATTCGGCCGAATATTCGGTTCGGTAAAGATTGAACCGAATATTATTCGGTATTCGGTTATTCGGTGAAACCACTATTCGGCGCATCACTAATCATTACCGTGGCTATCTTCAGCAAACCCATGGTCTACGAAATGACATCAGAATCTTAAAATATACCGATTACTTGTATAAAGATAGATGCTTAGGACTCTTCTATTTAAAATGTAATATTTATAAGTACTCTGAAGTAAATTTCGGAGGAATTACTTACCAGCAGGTGACCCGCTTGCTCGTTTGCCGCCTCTAGTATAAAAAAAAAAGATTATGCAGATAGATACCTACCTATTATTAGTGCTTGATTGATTAATTTATCTTTATATTTCAATTCATCATCAACATCCAAACAATGCTAGAAAGGGGCATTGTTTTACTAAGACAGATATGCCATTAATTTCTGCGGTAATCATAGCTTATTTGCGCGCTTGTTCCAACTAATTAACGAGTGATAAATACCAACTTAACATAGAGTGTTTTTTAGATTTTCGCGTTGCATTATAAAACTATAAATTATTAAAACGGGAATTAACGCGACGTTTATTTTTAAGTACATTGTATGTACTTACTGCTTGACGTTTCGGCTACGTTGCAGCAGCCGTGGTCACAAGCGAAGCGAAAGCGTTAATTCCCGTTTTAATAATTTAAAGTTTTAACATAGAGTTGACGGATTGTTATTGATTGTTATATGTAAAACGTCATCAACGACCTGAAAAGAAAAAAAACCAAAATCTTCCAGCCAACTACTTTCTAAGCTTCTACATATTTACTGTCATAATCTAAAGACTCATATTCTTACATAATATTTTCGAGTATATTGCAGAAAGATGAAATTTTAGAACCAAAGCGCTTGCTTTTTTCTGCAATCATTATTAAAGGTGTCCGAGCACAAAAAGTCCAATGTATTCCGTCACAAATTTAAAAACCGCCTTTCGTACACATCGAATAGGGTTGCATTTCGTGGAGCCGAGGGGGAGATGTGAGGTGGCGTTATGAATGGAAGCGCTCGCGAGGGTTGCCCAAGGACGTCCATTGTGGAGATCCGGCAGACTGCTCCGCTTGGCAGGCCTGTGTTATGTAAGATTAGACGGCAGCCCTGAGGTCATGTAATACTGCAGCGGTAATACTCGTCTCGTAGGTCAGAAACGAGTACATATGTATGTTATGTACTTGGTGTTTTATGCGTCTGGTGTAGTATTTAATGATACGTGATATATTTAAATGTGGAAGGCAACTGTCAAATAAAGTAATATAAGGCAAAGACAGCGGAATTACCGGAATAGTTTTCATCAGTGTCCTTTCTCATTTGTTCATTACGACTATAGATAACTTTGTATATCCTCTGATTCCCAAGAGATCCATGGCGATAGCTTGGGCAGACCTATGGCGAATTGGCGACGTATTAAAATGGGAGAAAAATGCGTAATTTCGGTGGCATTACACGTAATTTCGCTGGCGCAAAATGTCTAAAAATATATTATGCTGTGCTGTGTTTCGCCGAGTGAGTGAGGGTACCGGAGGCCCACCCGGGGGGAAGGGGATAAAAGGTTGGCAGCGCACTTGTAACTCCACTGGTGTTGTAAGTGTCCATGAGCGGCGGCAATTGCTTAACATCAGGTGATCCGCCTGCTCGTCTGCTACCTATCACATAAAAAAATATATATACATCTCCGATACTATTGACTGGCCGGATGGCGCATTTGGTAGTGACCCTGCGTCATGCGCCAAAGGTCGTGGGTAACGATGATTTTTTTTTTAAGTGCATTATTTACTTAAAAGTAAATTGCAAATATTGCTGTTGTAATTAAAATAATTTACTTAAGTTAATCATGCAGATATTTGATCAACTTATAAATTGAGACAACATCACGTACATAAATAGTCCTGGTCCAAACTAAGGTTTTCCCTTGTGCTATGGAGAAACCAGAAACAACGAAGGAACCACAAACACCCACACCGAACACAAATATCTGTTAAGTAAATATTGCAAAAAATCCTCGGAGGGTGCAGGTGGGACTCGAACCCACAACCTTCCACAGACCGGGCAGATATGCTATCCACTTTACACCATCCGAACCCCTTACTAAGCCGACGAATTTCGTAAGTGCTTAACTCGCCGACGAGCTGACGACAGTCTCATCAATATTGTAGGTCTGTGGAATGTTGTGGGTTCGAGTCCCACCTGAACCCTCCGAGCAATTTTTAAGTGCAATATTTACTTAAGAATAAATTGCAAAGAATTGCTATACCAAAAATAAAAATTACATATATCTGTTTCATCAACTCACGTTTACGTTTAATTATACATTTGTAGTTTTATTAAACCCCGGTTTTCTTTTGTCCACAGTGCTAGTGCGAATCGAATCATCGATGAGAGCGGGACAACGCTAGTGGGAAGCAGGAGTGGCGCCACGCTGGTCGGTTCACTTACTTGTAAGTACAGCCGGAGGGCTAGACTAGTTTTTTTGTCAAAGGAATTCTTTACAGTTAATCTTGGGAGACTTTGTCATTGCGCGGGAACATCATTTCGCTTCTCATCTATGGAGAAGCACTTTTACGTTTGTTTTCTCGAGTGAGTTGTTAAAATTGTCATCTAAAAATTTACAAAATGTAAGAATGTGTTAAAGAGGAGTGGCCCTGGCCCCTTCTGTTACCCCTGCCTGAGTTATTATGGAAAGTGTTTTTGGATGAAATTAATATTTTTTTATATTCATAAAATTCCATGAAAGTCATGAAAATTACATTTGAATGTCATAAAAACGTTTTAACCACAGTTTAAACACAAAACTAGACTGGCTAAAAAGCACTTGAAAATGTTGCCAGTTACGGCTGATCTGTTGCTGTTGTTACGTAGTAGAGGCAACTGAGCCAGTTATCATCATCAATCTTGAATGTCTATTGGTCTACTGCTCAACCAGAAAACTAATATTATGCATTTTTTTTAATGCATTTTGGTTTTCTGTATCAGTTTAGTTTTTATGGGTAACTAGCGGCCGCCCGCGACTTCGTACGCGTGGAGTTAATTATTGACACTTACCGTCATATTTTGGACAATCCACACAATATATTTTTATAAATTGTAGCCTATGTGTTATTCTGATGTATAAGCTATATTGTGGTAAAGTTTCATTCAAATCCATTCAGTAGTTTTTACGTGAAAGAGTAACAAACATCCATACATCCAAACAAACTTTCGCCTTTATAATAGTAGTAGGATGAACTGCTTAGAGATTTATGCATTTGTGCTGTTTGTGTGTTTTGTACCAGGAAAGATCATTAAATTTCATAATTGAATGAACTGATTGAATAAACTTATCAGCTTGTTTGAGCGATGATAGCTCAGTGGTAAAAAAGCAACTATTCTTTGAGATCTGGTTTACAATGAATGAATGAATACTAAATAATGATACATAGTACTTTCCTCCAGAATATTACGAAGAGATTTTTAAGAGCGACTTTGCGACTGAATCGCGTTTGTAACACTACAAAAGTTGCAATGCATAATACTCTAAATGTCTTTTTTTAACATTTTAACAATGTATGAAAACTTGACAGTTTAGTCTGCATGATAAGAAAAATAATGCCAAAAAGGTTGGCGAAACCTGAAAACGTCTCTTGAAAATGACATAAGTGACATTAACAGATTTGACAGTGACGTATCTGTCGTAGATTTTTTGGTCTTGAATTCCAGTTTTGAGTATAGCTCATATGGCGGCAGAGGACTGAGAAAGTATAAGAGGTTAAAAAAAACATACACTTCTTGTATGAGTAGTGTTGCCGTTTGACCTCAAAACAGATCGTTATCACATCAACCTAGTCTCCGAAGGAAGTCGCCAATCCCTATTCATCTCCTGACAGACGAGGCTTCCATGACCATTATTCAGATTGCCAAACGTCAAGCCAATCTAGGTCTGCGACAGTACAGTGTACCACAGTACTTACAGTAAATATCAGTTACCCTAGTTTACTACTGGTAACCCTTTTCTTATATTGTATCTTTGTAATAAGATTCAAATTCATTATAATGTCAATTTTTTTTCATATAATAGGTAGCAGGCGAGCAGGCGGATCACCCGATAGTAAGCAATTGCCGCCGTCCATGGACACCTGCAAACACCAGTGGAGTCACAAGTGCGCTGCCAACCTTTTATCCCCTTCCCCCCCGAGTAGGCCTCCGTTACCCTCACTCACTCGGCGAAACACAGCACAGGGGCTGCTTCACGCCGGTTTTCTGTGAGGCAGTGGTATCACTCCGGTCGAGCTGGCCCATTCATGCCGAAGCGTGGCTCTTCCACAATTAACAAGTTAATTATAATACCAATCTACAACGGATTCGGCTACGGCCAAGTGTGTGTCAAACATAAGTGCTCTCTCTACTCCTTTACTCTATGGGATGGGACACCAGTGTGACACGACTGAAGAGGGATAGCACAGGACCAATGGGTTACAAGACCGCCAACTTTCAGACATCAGGGGTTAGCCTGGCTGAGAATTTCTCAAATGAAAAACTCAGGTACAAATTTACAACCCAACTTGTTACGGATCGAACCCGGGGGAACCCCAAGCACAGCCGTCGCTTAAGTGCGACCCACTGCGTCAAGTTCATTAACTTTTTAAGTCGGTGAAATACAGCGCAGTCGCTGCTTCTCTGTCGCTGTTTTTTATGAGGCCCGTGGTATCACTCCGGTCAAACCGGCCCAGTCATGCCGAAACGTGACACTCCCACGGTCAATGGTCTCAGTTTATCAAAATAAATTTGAGTAAAGGATGCTTACGTTATACTAAAACCATCCGTCCCTTGAAGTTTGCATTACTTGGGCTACATCAGTGACCTGGCATCCCCCAATCATCTAATAAAGCCGGGTCGTTGAACCCACACAGTCGCACAGTGCGCAGTGTGTCCTCTTTGACTGTACGCGGCTATGTGCGCACGCGCATTGTGCAGAACAATTCAGGATTGTCCATTGTGCCCGTTGTGGATGACTAGTGACGTGTTCAATGTGCGGAAATTGAGCTGTGTTTAGTCCACTCTATAACGATGACACCCAAATACGCAGCCGTGGTATAGTCCGAGGCAAGAAAGTGTAGTTATGACCTTGAGTGCGCAGAAACCAATTTTGATAGAAAGTCTTCTTTTTTACAAGTGCGCTAAATAACGGTCATCGCTATACTTTCGTGCCTCCAGCTATAGCTCAGTGTATAAGAATGTGCTTTTTTTTACTTTATTGGTGGCAGACGAGCAGATAGATCAGCTGATGGTAAGCAATTGCTGCCACCCATTAACACTGCAAGATTACGAATGCTCCACCATGGTGATTCTTTTAACGTCGTAAGTCCCAAAAGCCTTTTAGAAGGCAAAAAACAATTGAATTTCCATTGTGTCTGCTGTCTGGGCCATAGACGAGTGGCCGAGAGGTCGGAGGTTCCTGCCCGCGCGAACAACTAGATTTTTCAAAATTGTGAGTGTCCCTTCACCTCAGACATGAAGGAAAATTTTGAAAATACAGTCTTGTAACCACTTTCTTACCCACCGAACTACCATCGCCCTGTTATACTTACTAAGCGCAAAGACTCGTGGCAGACGAGTATTTCATTCGTCAATAATGAATGACATATATTATTATGACAGTTCTGAGGTTCAAAATATACAAATAATATAGGTTTGAAGAACTTGTATACATTCATAATTAATGAATTGAGGAGGCATATGTCCAGCTGGGGACGTCTATTGATTATTACTGAAATGATGATGAATACTTTACCGCTTGCCAGGATTCATACGTTTAGTATAGTTACTTTACGCATAAAGAACTATGATGTCGTAGAGGCATACAACTGCAAAACAATAGAGAACAACCTATGGCTTCTAAAAATACTTATGCCTAAAGATAAAAATACGATTGAAATAGAAATAGAAAACATTTATTATTTACACATCATAACACGGAACATACATAAATTGTGTGTTTAATGGTGTACACACGGCGACACTTACCCTTATTCGACTTTGGACCGCCCTTATTGCCTGATACTTAAGAGCTATTATTGAACTTCGTGTGGATAACTTGACGTGTCGTCGACTGTACCAGTGATAGCGATTAAACTGTATGACGCATAGCGATGGCGGCCACTGGGGACCGACAATGGATCCCGCTAATAACTAATGGCCGTAGGTTTGATTTGTTTAACCATGCAATATCGTTCGTACAATGGGCTGTATGACTGCCTAATTTAGTTCTGTTGCTTTTGTCACTGGCTTTATAGTGAAGATTTTATGAATTGACCTTGTAAAGGCGTATTGGCGTCTGTTATAAATAACCAATTGTAAGTAAATACTAAAATAGTCTACCTAATCTTATATTACCAATAATTGTAAGTAAATATACTAATCCAAGGTATATTTACTTACAATTTTCGATAGGATATAACATAGAGCTGGTAAAGCCAACAAATTCTAATTGCTAAAAATGTCTACTTTTGTATTTCTAACACAAATATTTGCTGATGATTCAGATTTTTGCGTCGGGTCTGGGTTTTTGTGGCTTTTCTTCGTTGTTTCTGGTTTCCTAACTGAGGTTAACTAAGGTTTTCCATTGTATATTACGGGCCAGGATTAAGTACTTATATGAATGTTCTATTTATCAATTGATTATCATGCCATTTCTATTTAAGTCCTCTTTTGACAGAGACGACAATTACATTTAAGCATTGTTCAATATTATCAAGCTTTTGACCTGTATCCTTACATCAAAAATAAGCAAGCAAGCAAAGAAATCATAGCAAGTCTAAACTCCTGACATCACCTCGAACCGTGAGATTGCGGGGCGATCTTTTATTGGAGGGCACGGTTAACAACAGCCTGTTATTGGCTATTAGTCTTGATTTAAACGTCGAAGCGAATGTATTGCGCACGAGTGGGAAGGTGCCTTGTAAATAAATTAAACGGATCAATATTGGTGTAATAAATCGTCAAAGGACTGAAGTCTTTGATGTTTAACTTGAGGACTTAGCAAGGTGAACTCTGGTGGAGTAGGCCTGTCTTACAGTCTAGACAGTATGTTAGGACAGCGTAGGTTGTTTCTCACTCACTTGACCTACGATCTTAATAGTAGATAGTTTGTACATGAATGAATAATAGGAATGATAAGATTATAAGAGATAAAGTAGAAGACAGCCCAAAGAATTGCAAAGAAAGGCAAGGCATTGATGACATCATTACACATCACATATTATTTGTATTGTGCTTCAGCAGTGTCACAAGAAAAGAAAATCGGCTCTAGCTGACACTGATATCGAGTTCATCGAGCTACACGCTAAGCAATATATTGTATCGTGTCTCTCTCGCACCCGTTGATCTTTGCTGTTGTCTCTGCCCAAGCCAAACCACGCTGAGACGAAACCACTGCATGCCTGAGTGCGTAGCTTCTTCTAGAACCCGATGTAGACAACCGACGTTGTGTGTGTCTATTTTGTGTCCGTGTTCTGACTAAAGGTATTTGTTAAAACAATGAGCTTTGAGCGTGTTTGGTGAGTAACCAGGGAATTAGTTAAATTAAACTCTGACGCAGAGGTCACTGAGGTAATCGTCTGTAACGGTCATTTGTGTAGACTGCAAAAAGTCTTGGTTGCGTGTCATAGTGAAATCTTCGTCGTATGAAAATTTATTTTTAAGTTAACGGAGAGCCGAAGTTGCTGTGGCGTCTGACGAAAACCTTAATTGCTAGTCTTCATCGCCATGCTTCGTTAAACAGTCTATAGTCATATTTATAGAGACCAGGTAAGTTGCATATTTAACATCAGGGCTTACATGTAAACAGAAAAAGCGAAACACTTACTCGATATAATCGATCCCTAGCGCCATCTATTAGTTCCGAAAAGAAGTATTATAATCCATACTAATATTATAAATGCGAAAGTAACTCTGTCTGTCTGTCTGTCTGTCTGTTACTCTTTTCACGCAAAAACTACTGAACGGATTTAAATGAAATTTGGTACACAGATGGTCTAGACCCTGAGAAAGGACATAGGCTACTTTTTATTGCGAAAAGGGGGTTATAAGGGGTTAAAAGTGGGGTAAAAAGTTACTTTTCTACGCGGACGAAGTCGCGGGCGGCCGCTAGTATATTATACATTCTATATTTTTGATTGGAGTTACTATACTGATGTAGATAATTATTCTTACTTTTATTTTTTTATATTACAACGACAGTCAAGCATTTGATATAGCCATATCAAAACATTTGATATGCTAAACCTGCGCTTTTTCTATATTAAATCCTTCACCTAGGAATCAGATTTAAGGAGCATGTTAGTCCAAAAATAACGCTTCTAATTCTGCGAGGCATATAAATCTCATGGGACGTATGTATGTATGTATACTACCAACGTGTACGTCTTAGCTTGCATAAGTTTTAACAAAATTCTATTTAAAAATAAACGGAGAGGCGATGATTTTGTATAAATACGATTAATCTCTTGCTTCGTTTTCAACGATACTTTTTCAATTCAGACGAGTCGGCCAATTTTGTGATAAATTATATACCTCGTAACCAGCTGTTAATATCGCGTGCAACCTCGCGAGTCTCCGCTTTATAGCAAACACTCAATTTATTTTCGATATTTATTACTTAACACGTCCCAAAGCTAGTAATTAAGCGTAAAAAAGGAGTAATGTTGTATTGTTTTCATTATTTTTCACTGACACGCATCTGAAATCTTGTAATGCGTGTAATTTAAGAGTAAAATTCCCGCGTTTAAACTATGCCTTCAAAATTTTATAAATAACTTTTTAGTAGGTAGTGTCAGGTCTCATTATCTCATTTTAGCGTGAAATCCTAACAATAATGTTATTTATTGATAAAAGTGGCCGTTTTTAGCAATAATGAAAATAATTGTTCCTTGTCACGTGTAAAAAATATTGTATTGCATCTCGAAAAATCCAATTTACTTGCATCTAAGTTTGTAGTTTTACTTTCTTAAAAATATCATATTGTCGCCACAATCAGTGATAATAGGTTGGCGGCGCTACGTTCGTCATTGTAGCCCCTTAAGAACTAGACATTACAGATACTTTAGTGTACAATTTCGGCGGTGCTCATTGCTTAAAGCGATTTCTACCAGACAACCTTGGGCAAAGGACATTTGATAAACATAATTGGTCTTATCGTTTCATTATGGTCACTCTTGAACTGTGGTCACTTACATAAAAGTTATTCCCTCCGGTTTGAGAAGTTCTGTGATTGCTCAGTGTGTCGTGATGTAATCTCCAAATACTGATATAATGGATGTTTCTTTCTGAGTGCAAAGTGGTTAGTTAGCTTCGTTATTTATTACCGAACGTGTCGAGATCGTCGAGCGATTATCGCTAAATAGAGACTGGGCGTGTTAATATCGGTTTATCGATATTTTTAGCACTATTTGAAGAAATATAGTTCGGGTTGAAGGCAAAGTTCGGGGGGGAAGAGGATAAAAGGTTGGCAGCGCACTTGTACTGGTGTTGCTAGTGTCCATGGGCGGCGGCAATTGCTTACCATCAGGTGATCCGCCTGCTCGCCTGCTACCTATCACATAAAAAAAATATATTAGTGTTAGTAGCGCAATCTATAGTTGGTCGCCACTGGCAGTAGTAAGAGCTTTAGATCATGGTCCAAGCGTACCCCGGGCTCAGAAGCGAGGTCTTTGGAAGCAAACGGGAATGACCTGGGATAACAGTTTCAGAACTTAATACTATGCTTTATTGAGCCATTTCAGTACAATCTCGGCGGGCATATTGCTAATAGCAATCTCTTACAGACAGCTTCGAGGTAGGGTGAGAATAAATTAAATAATAAATAAATGCGTCAGACAATCACACCAATCAACCTAGTCTCAAACTTGGGCAACCCCTGTACTATGAGTACCAGATGACGATAATTAACTGGGGGCGTCAACCCAGAACACCCAGACCCAAGAAAACTTGAAGAAATTGGGGCTGAGATGAGATTGAGACTATAACATCGATAGTTTTTGCTTCATTGACCGTAGGCGTGTTCCTAGTGTTCCTACCTACATGTTGCGTAGTGTCACGCACGCATGGCCCGGTGCGCGCGCGCCGGTCGCTCTCGCCCGTTCATTGAGATGGTTTACGATAATGGTTTGGACAGTTATAGCGCGTGATCCGATTGTAGGCATGATCGGTTGTATGAAGTTTTGCTCATTTCTTTTGTCCTGGTACTTTACCAATCGTTTGTTGGTAGTATTGTCAGTTTCTTACATGATAACAGGCGATTTTACCGTGGAAGAGCCACGCTTCGGCTTGAGTTAGACGAGGCGGATTAAACTAATTGCCGAATGTGCCTAGAACCCGCAGACAAAATCCTGGTTATACAATAGGTAAGTGCCAAGTTAGGTCCACTTTATCACAAACTAGTGGCCCGCCCTCACTTCGCATCGGGACAGTAATTCAGAAATGAACCAATAGATGGCGCTGTGCTCAATTACATCGCGCAAGCGTTTCGTGTTTTCGATTTACCTATAAGCCTTGTCGTTGTCTATCGAAGTTATCTCTTTATAAATAGTATAGATTGGGTTAACTACATGGATCTCTGGCTGCGCTGTGATTCGTCGAATGAGTGAGGGCACCGGAGACCCAATTGGAGGGAAAGGGGGTCAAAAGTTGGCAGCGCACTTGCGACTCTACTGGTGTTGCAGGTGTCTACGGGCGGCGCGGCGGCCATCGCTAACCATTAGGTGATTCGTCTGCTCGTCTGCCACCTATCACATAAAAAAGGCGCTGATCCACCGTTGGCGCTTATACCGTTTATCCACCCTAAGGTGGATACTAGGAAACGCGTGTCCTTTTATCCACCCTGAACGGGGTAAAAAGTAAAAAACGCTTTTTTTTTATTAGACTATAGGCCAACGCTTGACCACAATCGCACCTGATGGAAAGTGACGATGAGGTCTAGGATGACACGCGTTTGCCTAGAAGATGCCTGTTCACTCTTGCCTTAAAGATATCCAAGTTATAGTAGTCGGGAAAAACCAGACCTCGGCAGGGAGTTCCACTCCTTAGCTGTCCGTATGATAAATGTGGAAGCGAATCGCTTCGTACGGGCAGGGGGCAATATAAATATTTTGTCCCAATAGTAATGTTGCCATGTTGCCAGCCCTGACTGCTACCTTACATAAGGCGGGTGTAAATTGCACACGTGCGTCTAACTGATGGATGGATGTTAAAGACGAAAGTGTCAATATAAGGAAATTCATTTATTTACCACCTTCCCGTAGTTCTCCTACGCCCGTCAAGCTAAATATTTGATCTTAAGTCCTACACCATAGGGGTCAATATCGCTAGTAAATTATACTTCACACCTTCGCTAATACATCATCAATGTATACTCATCAAGCTACTTACACAATATGTAAGCGATCTTAAATAATACGTCATAAAGACTATTATCGCGTGTGCGGTATTGTATAGGTAAAAGTGTTGTGGTAAATTAAAGATTCATTTTGCTCGTTTGATTGAGTTTTCGTTTCTTCTACGAGAACATTCGCTTTCGATATCGGGAAAATACGATGTCTTATTTGTATGGCTTTAACAGAGTCTTTTTCAATAAGGAATCTGATGTAATCGAAGTATTTAACTTTTATGCTATTGAAGATCTTCTCATTAGAAAGAAGCCAAATATTTTAACTTTTTTTTTTGGAATATTTAGACGAAAATCTTCAATAGAAATCTGAAAATACGTACACACATCAAAGTATACGAAACTGTAAAATGTGTTCAACCGAAATTCATCTTATTGTCATATACCTTAGTTTTGAAATCAATTGAGAAAATTTTACAGGATGTCCTAACCTGATGTGTGGCTGACTGTACAATATCTATTTCTTAAAATTATGTCTCAAACAAACAGTTACTTGTATATTTTCTAACTGTAAATAACGCTATTGGAAAGTTAGGTCAGAAGTTATCAAAACTTGTAGTACGAGTACTAAAGATTGTTTCGGAATTTACCGTTCAGTATCAGGGTTTCCAATCATTTTCCAGTATTATGAGTCATAGATATGAAACGCGGATCAAGGTAAGAGTTTCTATAGAATATCGTTTCTTTATAAACACAGGTGACTAATTTATTTGTACATGTTGTAGGTATTAATAATTGTAATTAGTGATGTGCCGGATCGTTTAAATTGTAGATCCGCGGTTACGGATCTGAATAGGTACGTATAATTATCCGTATTCACACACAATCGGTGTCGGTGCGCGCGATCTTGAATTGAGACATGCTTCGATTTCAATTGCTAGGCGGTTCTTTCTTTTTTATAGTTAGCAACTTAAATTACTGCACCATTAGACCATTGACCATCAGAATTTGGGTAATTAGCGTCGCTAGTGTGTCTTGCCCTTCGTCTTCGTGCAATTATGTCTCAAGATTAATAAGGTAAAAAGATCCGATAAAAAGTTGCGGATACGGATAATATCCGCGGATACGGATACGAGTATCCGGCACATTACTAGTTACGAGTATAATTATGAATCTTATATGAACGTTGAATGTGCGTTCAGACGAGCGTATTTTTCTGAGCGTATACGCTGGTTTTTATCTTTTTTTCCGCTACTTTAAACCAAACGCGCGTGTACGTGCTTATAGCAGCGTGCTCGCTCAAACCGGTGTGTGTGAGTGAGGTATGTGATTCGCGGCTCGCGCTTATAAACTGTGCTTATACGGGCTTATAAGCGCGCATCTACACACTCACACGACTTGTATGTACCTAAAGATGCATTTATGTCTAACAAACGTCTCTAAAAACGATCTTATATTCGCGCTTAAAACGCTAATCCGAAATGGCATTTAGTTATTCGTTTTGAACAGGTGGCCTCATCTTGTGACGTCATTTGCGGTGGGAGGTTTCAAGTACAATTAGAATTATGTACTTGAATATTATTTAAGTTGGCGTAAACTAACGACTAGCGAACTGTACTGAAGGTCGAGAAGTAAAGTATTCGGTTGGAACAAATAAGTCATTTATAAACATTCTTACTGTTTAAGTTTATTTACTCTAATGACCGAAGTTTCTTAAAGAAAATCTCATTAAATAAAATTAAACAAATAATATCCCTCATGATTTTTATACTCGTGGGAAATAAGTGTACGGCATGATAGTAAGCGATTGCCGCAATACGTCTTCAACTCCGAAAAACTTGAGAGACTCGAACGAACATTTTAAAAGTATGTTTCCAATGTTCAGAACATAGCTCGGGTGTGCGATCACTAATCCGCATTAGGCAAGCGTGGTAATTAAGCCTAATCCCATTCGTAGTAGCGATGACTTGGTTTCTATGATGAAGGCCTTTGCCCTGCAGTGGGACAGTTTGGGTTAGGGGGCAATTCGTCCCAAAAAAACTCGTCCCAGAATTTTCAAGTTTTTTTTGCTGGTCACTGTTTTAACCTAACCTAACCAATATTTTCGTCGTGATAATTTTTACTGAATTCTACAAAACAAAAAATATTAGTGACGTTGGGCTAGGACGGTAACCTGCAAAAAATATTTTGGAATTTTGGGACGAATTGCCCCCAAGCCAACTCTGCCCAAAAGGTATCCTATAGGACACCCACCCACTTCAACCATTATACTAAGTAATGACGTCAGACCGCCTAACAATAAAAATAATAAAGGTCTCCATTCCCATATGATTAGTGGCATAAAATCTCACCCACAAATAGAGCCGTCGGGACATCAAAGTGTTTCGCCGTTAATACTGAAATAGGCACAAAATGGGCAATAAAATTCCTTCCTTATCTCTTATTGTTCAATTTTAACAGTAAATCAAGTCGTTTTGTTCTGCGGTGGGTGTGTAACTGTGTCAGGTGACGCCATCTTTGGATCGGAAAAAAAAATGTTACTCATATATTTCTTCTTTGTACTGATAAAGATGTTACGTGATGATCTGAGATAAATAGTATGTAAGGTATGAGAGGCATGATGTCATCCAATGATTAATGTGATTAAATTAAAAAAAAAGAATCTCCCTTTAAATGATACTGTGTTGTACAGACATAGGTCTACGTTTTATAGTTTGTTATAGATGTGCATATGTGTGTGCGTAGACACAAATGCACTCTCAATTCCCTTACTCATATGTGATGGGAAAACATACCCACGGACTAAGTCCATAGTTGTCATGTTTTCTAATTTCCATATTCACTCTCGGCTCGGGCGTCTGTTTGACAAGAATCACTTTCTTCGTGCGCAAGCGCACATAGTAGTGGTGCGAGGTGAAAATGCACAGGTCCGAAGATACCAGTCTTCCAACTTTAAAAATTGCAACTGCTTGGGATTATATAATCTACTAGCTGTTACCCGCGAATGCGTCCGCGTGGAATAGTATCTTTGGGTAGCATTTTAATTGTTTAATAATTTTCACCCCCCTTCTAACCCCCTTACAACCCCCTTTTCGCAATAAAAAGTAGCCTTGTTTTCTCAGGGTCTAGAACTCTAGACCATCTGTATACCAAATTTCATTGAAATCCGTTCAGTAGTTTTGGCATGAACGAGTAACAGACAGACTGAGTTACTTTCTCATTTATAGGTAGGTAATATTAGTTAGGATGATAACTTACTGACTATGCTGGCTCAACGATTCGAAGTGGATATTGGCCTCCGACAAGTCAAGAGAATTCGCCACTCCGTCCGCTCTATTCTCATATTATGATGACTTACTGTCCTTTACCTATTTGTGTTGTGTTCAAGTTTTATGAAACTGACGCCCATCAAGAGAATAATGGTAAATGCCAGCGAAAGTATTACGTTTTATGGGGGAAAAGGTGAATATTTATGGGAGTGCCAAATGGTTTTCTGAATACTCGGTTCAGGGTAATGATTCTCAAAGTGGATAATGTATATTATAAAATGTAGGTAACGTGTTTCTACCAATATTTTGTCCAGAGCAAACTCAACGATCAGCTAAGACCGCAGGACACGCACAGTAACATAATGCAGTATTTTGTACAGTGCCGTGGGAGAGCCTTGCTTCGGCATGAATAGCGCCGGCTCGACCGGACACTACAGCCTCACAAAAGACCAGCGTAAAGCAGAGCCTGCGTTCTGTTTCAACCACGGATGTCTATGGGCGGCGGAAATCGCTTATCATTAGGTGATCCGTCTGCTCGTCTGCCACCTATAACAAAAAAAAACACTCCGACCGTTCTCGAGTTGTAATGGCGTCAAAAATGACTGTTGTAAATTCTCTTACATCATTATTATATGACAAAGGAAGAATGTTTCTTTGAGGATAAAAGATACATGGTCTTGTAACAGTGACTAGACTTTTCTATTTCACTTTCTCTGCTAAATGTTAAAATGTAACAGTAACGTTAGACATTATTTAACTTATGCGGGTGCAATAATCAGCGGTTTCTAACGCGATAATGGTACAGTCAGCCACACATCAGGTTACCACAAACTGTCAAATTTCCTCAATTGATATTCAACCTAATAATGTATGACAGTAAGATGAGAGTCGATTGAAGAATTTTGACAGTTTTGTATACTTTGATGTGTGGCTGTACGTACAATCCGTTTCTGTTAGCGTCTATTTATAATCGCTTGTATGTGGGTGATTAGGGCGATTTTTTATGAGATAGTTGGCAGACGAGTAGATGAATCACGATTGCTGCCGCTCAAAGACACCTGGGGGACAATTCTCGTGCATTTGACATTGAAGTCGAATGTAGAGATTTCACACATTCGTACATTCAAATTTCTAATCCGACTTCAATGTCGAGTGCCCGAAAATTGCTACCCTACAACACCAATAGAGTCACAAGTGCGGTGCCAACCTTAAACCCCTTTCCCCCTAATTGGGCCTCCAGTGCCTTCACTCACTCGACGAAACAGCGCAGGCGCTGCTTCACGCCGGTCTTCTGTGAATCCGTGGTATTACTCCTTATATCTGGTGGTATCTTTATATTTTCTATTTCTTGAGATTATGAGACGTTGTTTGAATTTAATAATAACATTTGGGCAAAAATTCACTTGTACACCGGGCCTTATCGCCAGTTAGGGGACAGTAGGTATAACAATAGTACCTACCAATTAAAAAAAAGTGTTTTAACTATTCAAATAACGACAGAAATAGTTTGTGACTTGCGTAAAACATGCAAAAACTGCCCTTCACTGCCCGTCCAACTGAAACGTTACAGGTTTCATAATACCTTTTGTTATTTGAAGAATTTAACAGATAAATAACGGTTTACTCGTAAAAAAACGTTTTAACTGCATGTTATTTTGCTATAATCCATCCATTCCTTTTTTACTGTCCAACGTCATCGGCATATCAGCTCACATCCACCCACTGCTGAGTATACGGCTCTACTCTATGATGCCACTCCCTACGGTCAACAGCCAGCCTCAGTTTTATATGCTTTGACTAGTGGCCCGCCATCACTTCGCTTCGGGACCGTAATTCAGAAACGAACCAATAGATGGCGCTGTGCTCAATTACATCGCGCAAGCGTTTCGTGTTTTCGGTTTACCTATAAGCCTTGTCGTTGTCTATAGAAGTTATCACTTTATAAATATCCTTTATAAATAGTATAGATGTGTGGCTGTAAGTACCTATGGCAAATCAATGTTTGCACCTTGAAACATAAAAATGATCGCCCTTGACAAGTCGAGTGTAACCCGTAACGCATCACAATGCTGACAATACTAACTCGACAATGGACTCGACAAACAAGACTATTATTCAATATACATGGATATTGCGCGGTTTTACACTTGCCGACAATGACACGACTGCTTGACGTCTTTACATTTACTTGATCAAAAACGCGTAAACCCAGGTTTCTCGAGTTTCCGGTATTAAAAACCCGGATAAAATTGGTAAATCTGCCACTCGTGGCATGCAAGTTTGGGCTATCGGTCTAAAGTAAAGTATCAGCCTATATACTGACTGTCCCACTGCAGGGCAAAGGCCTCCAACATAGAAATCAAGTCATTGCTAATATGATGGGATTAGGCCTATGATGACATTAGGCTTTTGATGGGGTTAGGCTATGATGGGATTAGGTCTATGATGGGAGTAATGATGGGATTAGGCAGGCATATGATGGAATTAGGCCTATGATGCTATTAGGCCTATGATGGGATTAGGCCTTTGGTGGGATTAGGCTTATGATAGGATTAGGCCTATGATGGATTAGGCCTTTGATGGGATTCGGTTATGATGGGATTAGGCCTTTGATAGGATTATGCTATGATAGGATTAGGCTATGATAGGATTAGGCCTATGATGGGATTAGAAATGTTCACGAAATGCTTCCAAATTTGACTGTTTTCCCTTGCATTTCGAGTAAGTCGTATCTTGTCGATATCAGCAAAGGAAAAGCGACCTTCCGTAGCGGGAAATCTTCGCAGAACATTCGAAACTCGGAGGCCCAATCTATTGTTTGCCACCCGTAAAAACTGCGTGTCAAGGTGCCACGAACAATGACAATCGTTATGGCATTTTAATTTTGTTTGTATTGGTCGATAAATTAATTTTTAAGTCCATTAACGCCACTAACTTCTATAGGCTTTTTTAGTATTTGTTTTTTTTTATAAATCGATGTATATGCACATCACTACTCGTTATGCGCATACGCATCTCACTTTTCGCGAACCGCGCACAATGGAGAGGTGGGCGGGAGAGCTATCCTACCCAGTGTGTGTGTGTTTTTTTTGTGATATAGGTGGCAGACGAGCCGGACGGATGGTAAGCGATTACCGCCGCCCATGGACACCTGCAACACGAGTGGTGTCACAAGAGCGCTGCTTACCTTTTAACCTCCCTTCCCCTGGATTTGAGCCTCCGGTAACCTCACTCACGCAGCGAAAAACAGCGCATGCACTGCTTCACACCAGTTTTACAAAAAACCGGGGTAATAACTCCGGTCGAGCCGGCCCATTCATGCCGAAGCGTGGCTCTCCCACATATTTACGTACTTTACATATTTTGACATCCATAAATTTGCAGGAATGTACAGTTCTGCTTAATTTTAGTGAAACGGGACAAGTTTGTGACAAATGGCGGCGGTTGTCGTTTCGTGACGCGCACCGGCGCGGGCGCAGGTAAAAACGTGTCGTTTGTCAATCACGTCTAACTGAATATGACCACAAAAAGTTTTGATTGAAATTTGCTTTTTTTGTATTTTTATAACAGCTAATATTAACTACGATGCTATTCTCACAATAATGTCTCAGGTATTGTCCCATAGATTACTTTATCTACACTCTGGCATGGGAACTCCGTTAGGTCCTCAAAAACATACTATAGTAGTTTGTGACTATCACATAATGAGGGTTATTAAAACACGAGCGGGAATTTTAAGAACGATATTTGGTTAGTTATTTCTTTTTGTAGTTGAAACCATCATGGCCTTTGGGGGACAAGGTGATGTGTCGGACTTAACCCTAACCAAAATCCCTGGGGTGTCCATCTCGGCACAATTGCGGTCGGATACCCTACAGTCGGGAGTGGGCCGTACCGCTAATCGCGTTCGCCACTTTACGCCAATTATTTGGCGCAACGCAGCCCTCCTGAGTCGAGAACTCGAGACTGACCCAGCAAAACACCCAGTAGTATTTTCTATTCCAAAGATCCGATTAGTCGCCTCTTACGACAGGCCGGGAATACCTTGGCAGTATTCTGAACGCCCCTAGTACGTTACGGCCTACTGCTCTAACTCCAGGTCAATAATTTGCAAGAACTGGTGCGGGGGACCTAATTTGAATTGTTGTGTCACTAAAAAATGTGTAACTCGCATGATTTTTGACATCCGCATTTTTGAATCATTCGAAAACGAGCGTTTGCAACGAGTGGTGACCACTCGTTTCCGTGAGCCGAGTGGACGCATTTACGTCAAATTTCTTTTTCTCTTTTCCTGTCAAAGTATTATAGTAATAGTACACCGAATACCAGTCTTACAATTGTAATACCGGTTATAGAATTTTCTGCGTGAAACGCGTTATCATTATACTTTGACAAGCTTGAGAACACCCTAAGCGAGTGATTTCAAAAATAGGGAAAATTATGAATCATGCGAGCCACGAGACGCCGTGACTTGCAAAACGAGTAGTTTTGTTTGGACGAAGCGAAAATTCAAAAATAGGTCTCCAGGTCTCTTGTTTCGGAAGCCAAGACTCGGTTTGGGTAACTTCACTGGCGGAGTAAGTGATGTCGCTAACGACCAAATTGATTGATGTGACAGTTGTATGATTTGTATGTAAAGTTGGAAAGTACCGTGACGTGCTAATGATCCGGCGGAGGTTCGACAACGGATGGCAATCTCGTTAGCTGGAGGTTATTCTTTGCGGACAAATAGACTGGGCCCTTGTTAAACCGGTTTGGTGCAAGGTGTGAGAGGAAGCGATAAAAGTTACATTTACTGCCCCACTCAAAGACGTCATTTGACTAAATGCTCATTATCTTAATTATGGATAGTCTTTATCTCTATCAAAATAAAGGTCAAGATTTTTACTTAAGTGACAATTAAGGTTTAATTAACGTCTGCGGTTGCGTCCAAAGCTGTCGCTTTGAAACCTGGGTCCTTGACTAGACTTGTATTAAAGAAACCTGACGAAGGCACCACTAACCAGAACCAACACAAATATCCGTTTAATCTACTTCCATTTATGTTAGTACGGGAATCCAACCTGCGTCCCTATGTCTCAACCATCGCTCTAACCAATGGGGAAAACGTTGTCACTTTTATTTGACACTTTTATAAAAGTGCCTGTCATTTTTAAACTATCTAACTCTAGTATCGATTTTGTAATTAGGGAGGGAAAATATTATTATTTGGGGCCGTTCAATTTTCTTCCTAAATTTATCAAAACTAAGGACAGCTATGGAATCGATGCTTACGTAAAACAGTTTAACATGTTACGTAAAACAGTTAATATGTCTAAATAAATAAGACAAAACCGTAGGTACATAATAATATGTCACAGACACTTAGTAAGGACATAGCCACTTTAACTATTATTTTCCGTTGTATCCCGCTACATTCTGTAACTTGTGTACCGACATTGAGAGTGCGTTAGCGCAAACAATAGCCCGAGTAACGGTGCGCGCGCGCACGCGTCACAACACCGCGGACCGATGAATGGGGAGAGATGCTCAATGACTACCGTGGAGGCAGGGCGGAGGTATTGATGGCCGTGTCTATGGACCTGTTCGTGAGCAAGATTAATGGGGACTATACTTCAAGCATAAGTATTCCTACAGGAAATAGGATTCCATACTGAAAGCGTTTCAAAAAATTATCCGAGTTGCCCTGTCAATAGTTTAACAGATTTCGATATTTTTAATTTCAAATATGCCGTCGAAATCTAACCTAATTATTAAGAGGTTAACCTCATAGTAAACGTCAAGGCTTATAGGTAAACCGAAAACACGAAACACTTGGGCGATATAATCGACTTCCAGCGCCATCTATTGGTTATGTCTTATGTCCCGAAACAAAGTGATCCCAGCAGCCCTGTCAATAGTTTAACAGCTTTCGATACTTTATTATAATCATTTTTATAGTGTGTATCTTCGACCCAGCCTTCTACTTTCTGCTACCACTGTACCAGAGGTGACGATCGTGCGAACTCACTATTTTCTCGCATCTATTCTCGACACAACAGTCACAGTATCTGTCCGCGTAAAATATAGAAATCAACTGTAAGTGATAATGAAGGTTTGAAATGAGGTATACGGGTGCGTTTCCACAGAAGTGGAGTTGCGTGGAGTTGAGCGGAGACTTTGCTCAAAATACACATCTTATGTCTGATGAGCAATGTAATTGGTCAATTTTTATAAGTCTCCTCTCAACTACGCGCAGCTTCGCTTCTGTGGAAACGCACCCTAATTCTCGTTCGTTTTGGGGCGTTTTCCCCTTAGGCCCTGTGGACCTAATAGAAAGTATTGCCGAAAAAAAAACGCGGAAGTATACACGCCGATGTCTCGTTCGTCCAAATTTCCCTACGAAGTCACGAAGGTTGTTGTTTGACCGCGGCCAGATATCGGAACCGTCACGGCCACGCACACACTAACGCGATTTCCCCGGATCGCCGGAACACGATTGGATACACGCGGTGTACGCTAATTGTAGTATTGGTATAGCCAGTATCCAAGTGGCGGGATACACACTTTGCCATAGTAGGTTCGATTGAATTTTCAAAAGTTGTAGAACAAATATTGTACAGAATGGTTGGCTTAAAACGGGGTTAAAAGGATGTCACAGATACACGCTACTTAAAATAATTGCTACTCCTACTCTCTTTACAAAACCGATACCCTGGTGATGGGGAGTCAAAAGTATTCGTCGAATTAAACAATAATTCAAAATGAACAAGTCATGTTGAATTTTTATGCGAATTTTACGAATGTTATAGAACAATCACTCACACACGAGTGTTCACATATAATACACACTGTATACTGCTGTTGATGGACCTAAATTAATAAATATATCACAGAACAATATTTTTTCTCGCTCTCCACTTAATCATAGGTAAGGAAGGTATTGCTGCAATATTTTCAGTCAAACATACGTCAAATATCGTAATTTTTCTAGGAATAATCGCTTGACATTGTCGGAATCACCGCACTTCGATGGCACGGATAAGTCCATAAAAAAAACGTAAGCTTTTAGAAGTACAGGTCTGAGCGTCACTCCAGTTAAACCGGTCCATTCATGCTGAAGCGTGGCTGTCCCATGGCGGTCATATAGTTTCTGGTTGTCTGTATACTGTACTCGATTTCCCCGGATCAGCCGCGGAACCCAATTTGACACACGCAGTCTTCACTAATTGCAGAGGAATTCGAAAACTTTACTAATTTCTTCATTCATAGCCCGATTTGCGCGGACGCTGCTTTGATTTGGTACAGTTAGCATCAAAATTATCTTAGCGTTAAGAAAATTCCTGAGCATTTGTCAAAAAATACTTTTGACAGAATACCT
The DNA here is from genome assembly GCA_014851415.1 of Cnaphalocrocis medinalis. Taxonomy (NCBI): domain Eukaryota; kingdom Metazoa; phylum Arthropoda; class Insecta; order Lepidoptera; family Crambidae; genus Cnaphalocrocis; species Cnaphalocrocis medinalis. Next base: position 10,097,894 of record CM026292.1, read on the forward strand.
TTAAATTTACTTTCATTTGTTTTGTTCTCGAAAAACAAATGAAAATGCACCTTGATATACGAGTACAACTCTGAATAGCAGTTGGCTTTTGTAAAATGCTCAGATATTTTTGATGGGTTCATTAGGGTCCGCTTGCACCCGATGTTGAAGATTAATCCATTATGTATGTTATGATAGTTATTCCAATAGTAACTAATTTAACACTCCCGGTGTTAAGCGCTAATCCGATGCGCAAGACAAAAAATAGTTGCGTGTAACAAATAATTCGAGATTAACGTGCTTAATCCTGATACGCACAAGTGGACCTAAATTTACTCTTACATATTGAAGGTTGTGGATGCTTATGAATACCCAAAAACAAAACATTTTAAATGAAAACAAGACAGTGTAAATAAAACAAAACAATGTAAATAAAAACAAAACAATGTATATAAATCAAAACAGTGTAATTTTTTGTACTGCTAAGTCTCCAACAAAACACCGCCAGACAGCATTGTTGGGTTCGGTCTGTCAATAAACTAAAAATTTCCGCCCAACCTCAAAATGTAAGTTCATTGTCAAAGTTGACCGGACGCGTCGAGTTAAGCGTCGAAAGCGTTATATGCGTCTGACCTTGACTTTGGCGCGGCCCAAGTCACAAAAGTGCTTCACTTTAGTTAGGGTTGCCAGAGACTTTAAAGTCAGAAGACTTACTTCCTTGACTACGGGGTTAATGGGTTATGCCTATGGATAGTTATAAAGCATCTCAAATCAGTGAGTTGTAAGTACTACTTATAGAGAAGCTAAGCCAAACAAAAAAATGTCGCGATGCGAAGGAAACGGTGGCGGATAGCCGCGGGGGGAGAGAGCGAGTAAGTAAGTTGTTGCCGGCTGGCAACAACTCATGGCGCATAAAATTGGTTTCCTGGGGCAGTTGTTTACGCTAGTAATATTAGTTCAATGTCTCAAATGGGGTGAGAGCGCCACCAAGAAAGGTAGAGTTAGAGAGGGTGCCGCAGGCCTAATAGGGGGAAAGGGGATTAAAGGTTAAGCAGCGTACTTGTGACTCCGCTGGTTTAGGCGCCGGTTGCTTACCGTCAGATGATCCGCCTACTCGTCTGCTATTTATCACATTTTTAATGTGATACTTTGCTTGCTTCCGGAGCATCGGCATTCTTCTTCTATAGGTTTAGCAACACACCGCCACAAATAAAAAAAATGTCTACAGCCCTAACCTAAGTACGAGCGGTAACCCTCATCGCTCTGTAATCGTAGGAATCAAGCTTTCCTCACTATTTTTCCAAAAATGTGTGTTCCACTGTTGAAAATTGTAAAGTTTGATTGTTTTTTTAATACATCTGGTAACCCTGCCACAGACAGACGAAACAAAGCATGAATAAGCGTGTGTTGAATAATTAGCTGTTCTCTTGAGCGTGGTACTTGCGCAAGATGCGGGTCTATTCTAAATTGCTAAATCCTTACGTTAATTACATAGATTGTAGACTTTTTTGTTTAGTCTTAGCTCTTTGTTCTGAATGGAGCGGACCGGAAGGCGTTTTAAACTGTTGGACCAAATCTCTTAGTACATATTTACCTTCAGATGGTCTGATTTGAAACAGGGAGATCGGCTAAAAATACATACAAGTATATAAAAAAATATATACCGAAAAGTAATAATAATTACTTTTTTTATTTTATGATAGGTGGCAGACGAGGTGGATCACCTGATGGTAAGCAATTGCTGCCCCCCATAAACACCTGCAACACCAGTAAAGTCGACTCCCCATACAAAAGGAACAAGTCGAGTCGACATATTTTTATGGGAATTTCCAAAAGTCATAGAACAAAAGTTTTTTAGAATGTTTGGTAGACGTGGTTAAAGGGATGTAAATAGTTCACAGACACACCCTGTAGTAAGTTTCATATGAACCATATCCGTAGTTAAAAGTTTTTCAAGAACGGATACATATTTCACCGAATTTCAAACAAGATTTATTCATTCCCACATTTAATTGCACATGCAAACCAGACAGTGTTGCCACATTGCAGTTTTGTTTAATTCCTGTACTTACAAAAACGTCGGCACGCAAATATATTGCGTACAAATTGTTAATTAAAAATTTCCTTGTCTGAACCGCAGGATTTGAAAACCTTAGGAAACGATACAGGGTCTCCCTATAATTGCATCCGATTGTTTATGTCAGTTTTGTAACTACTATTACAGTTTTTAGCTGTTACGGTAATAAGGAAATTGCTTTGATGGTATTCGCTTAGTGATGCATGTAATGAGAGATTGATTATAGCATAATATTAAACGTATGAGTCAGCATATGACGTGCCTTAAATTATGATAAATGGAAACGCTGACCAAAAATGACTTTCGTTTTATCTTGGAAAATGTGTTGTCCTTTTTCAAAAGACACATAGTGTAACTATAGCTGGAGGCACGAAAGTGTAGCGATGACCGTTATTTTGCGCACTTGTAAAAAAGAAGACTTCCTATCAAAATTGGTTTCTGCGCACATCTAAGGTCATAACTACACTTTCTTGCCTCGGACTATACTTATTACTAAGTGTTTCTAGCGTATTTCTTTCGAACCTGCGGCCCTTTTTATGATAAATCAGCTATCAAGAATGTCCTGGAAACATAAATCCTGAGGTCTGACAAAAAAGAAAAACTATAAATTAATAAGGTCCGCTTCCGAGTCTCAGCACATTAATCTCGAGTTATACGCTAACACGGTACTAAATTTCACAATTGTCTTGCGCGATATTGATTCGCGCCTAACATCATCATCATCATCAGCCTGTTGCAGTCCACTGCTGGACATAGGCCTCTCCAAATGCTCGCCACGCTCTCTTGCGCAGATCGTCACTCCATCTGGCCTGAGGTCGTCCTACACTGCGTTTACCAAGACGCGGTCTCCTCTCCAGAACTCGTTTACCCCAACGTTTGTCAGTTCTGCGGCAGATATGGCCAGCCCACTGCCACTTCAGCTTGCTAATCCGGTGAGCTATGTCGATAACTTTGGTTCTCTGCCGGATCACCTCGTTTCGGAAACCTAACATCAGGGGTGATAAATTAGTTGCTATAGCAATAACTATCACGAAATTAATGAATGAATGAAATAAATCTTCTACATCAGGCACAAGAGGACCTAAGTATCGTAAAAGAGATGTCAACGTTAACTGTATCTTGTTTTTAAAGTCCAAGACAATTTTCTTAAGTACAAGAATTCAATTAAAAACAAGTTACCCCAAAATATTGTCAAGTTCTGAGTAAAGGTATCAAATTGGTAATCGATACGTTCCCCCGATCTAGTTCACTCGGCTCGTTATGAGAAAGCTGAAATATTTTGAAGTATTTTAATTGGCCTCCACCATACATTCCCCGTGAATGAAAGCAGTCTTTGTGACACAATCGGGTAAATAGCAGTGTAGAGTTCAATACAAAGTGCTGCCACCTATAGTTATTGCCACATAGATGGTGCTGCCACCTAATAGTTACTGCCACATAGATGGTGCTGCCACCTAATAGTTACTGCCACATAGATGGTGCTGCCACCTAATAGTTACTGCCACATAGATGGTGCTGCCACCTAATAGTTACTGCCACATAGATGGTGCTGTCACCTAATAGTTACTGCCACATAGATGGTGCTGCCACCTAATAGTTACTGCCACATAGATGGTGCTGCCACCTAATAGTTACTGCCACATAGATGGTGCTGCCACCTAATAGTTACTGCCACATAGATGGTGCTGCCACCTAATAGTTACTGCCACATAGATGGTGCTGCCACCTAATAGTTACTGCCACATAGATGGTGCTGCCACCTAATAGTTACTGCCACATAGATGGTGCTGCCACCTAATAGTTACTGCCACATAGATGGTGCTGCCACCTAATAGTTACTGCCACATAGATGGTGCTGCCACCTAATAGTTACTGCCACATAGATGGTGCTGCCACCTAATAGTTACTGCCACATAGATGGTGCTGCCACCTAATAGTTACTGCCACATAGATGGTGCTGCCACCTAATAGTTACTGCCACATAGATGGTGCTGCCACCTAATAGTTACTGCCACATAGATGGTGCTGCCACCTAATAGTTACTGCCACATAGATGGTGCTGCCACCTAATAGTTACTGCCACATAGATGGTGCTGCCACCTAATAGTTACTGCCACATAGATGGTGCTGCCACCTAATAGTTACTGCCACATAGATGGTGCTGCCACCTAATAGTTACTGCCACATAGATGGTGCTGCCACCTAATAGTTACTGCCACATAGATGGTGCTGCCACCTAATAGTTACTGCCACATAGATGGTGCTGCCACCTAATAGTTACTGCCACATAGATGGTGCTGCCACCTAATAGTTACTGCCACATAGATGGTGCTGCCACCTAATAGTTACTGCCACATAGATGGTGCTGCCACCTAATAGTTACTGCCACATAGATGGTGCTGCCACCTAATAGTTACTGCCACATAGATGGTGCTGCCACCTAATAGTTACTGCCACATAGATGGTGCTGCCACCTAATAGTTACTGCCACATAGATGGTGCTGCCACCTAATAGTTACTGCCACATAGATGGTGCTGCCACCTAATAGTTACTGCCACATAGATGGTGCTGCCACCTAATAGTTACTGCCACATAGATGGTGCTGCCACCTAATAGTTACTGCCACATAGATGGTGCTGCCACCTAATAGTTACTGCCACATAGATGGTGCTGCCACCTAATAGTTACTGCCACATAGATGGTGCTGCCACCTAATAGTTACTGCCACATAGATGGTGCTGCCACCTAATAGTTACTGCCACATAGATGGTGCTGCCACCTAATAGTTACTGCCACATAGATGGTGCTGCCACCTAATAGTTACTGCCACATAGATGGTGCTGCCACCTAATAGTTACTGCCACATAGATGGTGCTGCCACCTAATAGTTACTGCCACATAGATGGTGCTGCCACCTAATAGTTACTGCCACATAGATGGTGCTGCCACCTAATAGTTACTGCCACATAGATGGTGCTGCCACCTAATAGTTACTGCCACATAGATGGTGCTGCCACCTAATAGTTACTGCCACATAGATGGTGCTGCCACCTAATAGTTACTGCCACATAGATGGTGCTGCCACCTAATAGTTACTGCCACATAGATGGTGCTGCCACCTAATAGTTACTGCCACATAGATGGTGCTGCCACCTAATAGTTACTGCCACATAGATGGTGCTGCCACCTAATAGTTACTGCCACATAGATGGTGCTGCCACCTAATAGTTACTGCCACATAGATGGTGCTGCCACCTAATAGTTACTGCCACATAGATGGTGCTGCCACCTAATAGTTACTGCCACATAGATGGTGCTGCCACCTAATAGTTACTGCCACATAGATGGTGCTGCCACCTAATAGTTACTGCCACATAGATGGTGCTGCCACCTAATAGTTACTGCCACATAGATGGTGCTGCCACCTAATAGTTACTGCCACATAGATGGTGCTGCCACCTAATAGTTACTGCCACATAGATGGTGCTGCCACCTAATAGTTACTGCCACATAGATGGTGCTGCCACCTAATAGTTACTGCCACATAGATGGTGCTGCCACCTAATAGTTACTGCCACATAGATGGTGCTGCCACCTAATAGTTACTGCCACATAGATGGTGCTGCCACCTAATAGTTACTGCCACATAGATGGTGCTGCCACCTAATAGTTACTGCCACATAGATGGTGCTGCCACCTAATAGTTACTGCCACATAGATGGTGCTGCCACCTAATAGTTACTGCCACATAGATGGTGCTGCCACCTAATAGTTACTGCCACATAGATGGTGCTGCCACCTAATAGTTACTGCCACATAGATGGTGCTGCCACCTAATAGTTACTGCCAATAATTCGAATCTAGAGAATAATAAGTTATTTTATCTTTACCTAAATATTTAACAATACATTGAAATTTAGATTTTTTACTGCAATTGTAATAAAAAGTAAATAATAAATTCTCAAATGTTATTTTTACACGTGTCCATGAAATCAAAATCATTCCCTCCACACCAAATGGACATTTGATTAATGAACGCATTTTTAAACATTCATGAACGCTCCTATTCGTTTTTGACAGTTGGCTATACTGTCATTATGTCAAAACCGTCGAATTCACCCCGTGCTTCAAAGAGATTCTGTTGAAAAAAGTTTTCGTTAAAATTATTTAAAGTTTACATTTTTGATCGTCATTCCATCACATCAAAAAAAAAGAAGAGGTAAATACTAACTAAGTTTCAATTATATAGTGAAGCGTGTTTTGGGTGCTAGTTTACTTACACATAATGCATAGTAAAATTGTGGTTATGTTGAGAGATTTTTTCGGTTTTGTTTGATTTCGTCATTCCCTCACCGTCATTCCCTCATTTTAATTTGAGGTGAGGGAATGACGACTCATGAGGGAATGACTTTATGCCTAACCCCACTAAGCTTTTTTTGTCTTCTTGTTTAGTATACCTACCTTAAATTCTTGTTTTAGGTTTAAATATCACATCCGGCCCACACCAGCCAGCCTTCGAATATCATCATCCCATCTTGTCGCAGGGCCTCCAACACTACGCTTACCGGGTCGCGGTGTCCACTCAAGGACTTTACGGCTCCAACGGTAGTCAGTTCTGCGGCTAATGTGACCAGCCCACTGCCACTTTAGTTTGCTAATTCGGTGGGCTATGTCGGTGGCTCTGGTTCTCTGTCGGATTACATCATTTCTGATGCGGTCCTTCAGAGATACTCCAACATAGCCCTTTCCATAGCTCTTTGAGCGACTTTGAACCGGTGGATTAGTCCAGCCGTGAGTGTCCACATCTCGGCAACCGTACGTCATGACCAGGAGGGCGCCCCTGGTCGAAAACTTTCAGCTTAATACCTTGAGAGACAGGTGACGAGAAGACTTGACGAAGCCTACCAAATGCTGCCCAGCCTAGTTGAATTCTTCTATTGGATTCTCTCTCGAAGTTCATTAGCAACCCATGCTCGTCCACTGCTGGACATAGGTCTCCCCTAATGCACGCCACCGCTCCCAATTTTCGGCCACTCTCATCCAGCTCACTCCAGCCAGCCTTCGAATGTAATCATCCCATCTTGTCACAGGGCGTCCAACACTACGTTTACCGAGTCGCGGTCTCCACTCAAGGACTTTATGGCTCAAACGGTTGTCAGTTCTGCGGCTAATGTGACCAGCCCACTGCCACTTCAGTTTGCTAATTCGGTGGGCTAATGTCGATGACTCTGGTTCTCGGTCGGATTACATCATTTCTGATGCGGGTCCTTCAGAGATACTTCGAGCATAGCCCTTTCCATAGCTCTTTGAGCGATTTTGAATCGGTGGATTAGTCCAGCCGTGAGTGTCCACGTCTCGGCACCGTAAGTCATGACTGAGAGGACGCACTGGTCGAAAACTTTCGACTAAAGACTTTGAGGGATGGGAAACGAGCAGACTTGACGAAGTCTACCAAATGCTGCCCAGCCTAGCTGAATTCTTCTATTGCTTCTCTCTCGAAGTTGTTTCTGCCTAATTGGAGCGTTTTTCCTAGATAGACATATTCCTGGACAACTTCGAGAGGTACTCCATTAACAGCGACCGGTCCCGGATCAACGAGCTCGTTAAACATGACCTTGGTTTTATCCAAGTTCATCCGAAGACCGATGTGTTTGGAAGATTCAGCCAGGCTGCTTACCATCTCCTGTAGGTCCTGTAAGGTTTCCGCCAAGATGACGATGTCGTCTGCGAATCGTAGGTGTGACATGTACTCTTCATTAATATTGATTCCGCGCTCTTTCCAGTTTAGCGTTGTGAACATGTCTTGCAGCGCAGCCGAGAAGAGTTTCGGAGATATAACATCTACTTGTCTCACACCACGTCGCAGCAGGACAGGCTAGGTTTGGCCATTCTGGATTACTACGGACATATTAGCGGCGTCATACAGACACTTCAACACCTCGATATATCGCCAATCGACTTGACACCTCTGCAAGGCCTCGAGAATAGACCAGGTCTCAACGGAGTCTGCTTTTTCAGAGAAAGCTTTTTCATAGTCCACAAACGCCATACACAGGGACTGGTTATACTCTTTGGTCTTCTGTATAACCTGTCTCACTGTGTGAATATGGTCTATGGTGCTATTACTCCGTTAGAACCCGGTCTGCTCTGCAGGTTGAGCTTCGTCAAGTAAAAAACAAAGTGAGAAGAGAAAATACTTGAAGATTCTAAAACCTAGTATAAAAATAGTGCATTTTGTATTAATTACTTCTCAAAGTCATTCCCTCACCTCAGTCGTCATTCCCTCACTCACAGAATTTGAAATACCCCCATAATTCGCTGAAAACACGATAATTCTGGGGACCACTATATTATTTAAATCTACTGGCATTAGTACTATGAAGTTCACAGAAAAAATATATCAATTTATAACAAAATTTTTTACTATTTTTTCTGAGCAAATTTCGGAATTTGGTGAGAAGTACCCAGTTATTGCCACAACAACTTGATTGACTAATAGGGAAAATTCAAATTCAACTGTTGGCACGGCCTCACTTCGTTTCGGGACATAAGTTCCATATTGGACCAATAGATGGCGCTAGGTGTCGATCACATTTCGCATTCGCGCGATGTATATTTAACTAGCGGCCGCCCGCGACTTCGTACGCGTGGAGTTAATTATTGACACTTACCGTCATATTTTGGACAATCCACACAATATATTGTTATAAATTGTAGCCTATGTGTTATTCTGATGTATCAGCTATATTGTGGTAAAGTTTCATTCAAATCCATTCAGTAGTTTTTACGTGAAAGAGTAACAAACATCTATACATCCATACTTACAAACTTTCGCCTTTATAATAGTAAGTAGGATTACAAGTAAGTAAATTCTCCATTATCTATTTTATTTATAGTTTTAATTTTTTGTGTATGTTTGTAATTTGTGTGTATTGGGTAATGTATCTGTAAATGTAGTGTACAAGCTTATGCAAATAAATATTTATTTGAATTGAACAATTAATATATACGGGATTAAACGCGATGATTGTTTAAATTACTGCTTCACGTTTTGATGGAAACTTATATTTAAACATCCTCACGTTTAGTCCCGTTTATATTATTGGCGTTACTGTTTCTTCTACACTATGGCTAAATTCTGAACTGTTCACATGTTTTGATCGCGTTACGAGGAGTTGGACTCGGAATGCGTGCCGAACGCAATAATCATATAATTGGTAATAGTGTTCAACGGACATGTCGTACAGCAGATAGTGTAATAAAATTACGGTTGTAATAAAATCGATTGCAGTAATATTATTTACTTACGATTTGTAGGTTGGTAGCGCACTATGTTTTCTATAGACAACGACAAGACTGATAGGCAAAACGTATAAGCGAAACAGTTGCGCGATTTAATCGACTCACAGTGCCATCTTTTGACAGTTTGAAACGAATGACCCATGTCTAATGTGAGGGTCACTATCAGTAAAAGTCAGGAACATAAAAAAATGTTGGAGCGGCATTTGCTAACTACTTTTTGCTTTCTGTAAAGTAAAGTATCCGCCTATACTGTCCCACTGCAGGGCAAAGGCACAAAATAATTACACACAGAAAGCAGGCTGCCCACTAAGAGCTAAAAACGTGTCATGTACTCACGCATGCGCACTAACGGGGAAATACGCCTTTTCGACCACATTAATCCTAGCCTATGACATAAGATTGTCGAACTGTCGAGGTCTGTGGTAGAGGGCGCGCGCTTATGTACTCATGCCGGGCAACAACCCTAGCATATGTCAACAAACTCTTCTAAATTCAAAATCAGGCCTCCATCATAGAAATCAAGTCATCGCTACTATGATGGGATTAGGCTCAATCGCCACGCTTCTAATTTTCTGTGCTTACGTACAACCTTTACCTACAACGTAGGATTTAAAAGGGATTATAGAAGGCAACAACAAATCTCTTGATCGGTGAAAGAAACTATACAGCACGGAAACCTGTGTGTGTTAGTATTATTGATGGTAGAAAGGGAGAAAGCTAAGGAGTCAAGTGAGATAATTAATACCGTTAATATACGTTTATTTCCTTGGCAAGGCTGTGAACAGACTAGCATGGAAAGCCTAGTTAATACTAGTTTATGGACTTAGGTTTGAATAATGTCTTCTCAACCAGAAGGTCGTGGTTTCTAATATTCTTGTTATAAACACTTGTGTTCAGTATACTAGTATCAGCCTATATACGGTCTCACTGCATGGCAAAGGGTTCCATCATATAATCAAGTCGCTACTATAATGGGATTAAGCTTTTCCCAATGCGGGTTGGTGACCGCAGACCCAAGCTATGTTCAAAAAATTCCAAACATGACTGGAATAGAACCCGGGACCCTCAGATCATGGTCTGGTACTTTAAACATTATACCAACGGGGCGTTCAGTACAATGGCAAGGCGCTCTTATCCCAACCTAAACAAGACATCAAAACAAATATTTGCAAGTTCTTGCTACATGTTAGAAAATGAAGCAATTTACATGTTAAATGTTGTGACTGAATATTCGCAGACAATTTACTCGTACATAATAAATAAGTTACCCGAATGGAACAATGAACACATCTGTCGGGTGCGCGAGCGCCGGTGAGCCTCAAGATGGCTGCGGTCGCTTCTAGCCGCAAGAGATGTAACATACTGACATCTCGCAATGTTGCCGAGTAAGGCTGGGTGCAGACAGAATGCTGCCACAGAATTAATTATTATTATTTTGAGCCTATACTGTCCCACTGCAGGGCAAAGGCCGCACCACCCGCCTTCCTACGTTTCTGGTCTAGAGCCACGGTAGGCCAGTCTTTTAAGATAGATAAGAAGAAGAAGTACAGTCCTTCCATCGCTTTCTAGAACTGCCGCGTGGTCTCTTACAGGATTAATAAATACGAAAATAGTTTGATGGAAGAATCACGATATAAATGTACTTAAATACATACGAGTTTAGTACACCCAGACACTGAACAAACACATTATTCATCCATCACACTCTAATGTTTGTCTAGAGTGGAGACTGGAACTCGAACTCATGATCTTTGGCGTACGAGGCAGGGTCACTACCAAATGCGCTGTTGTATGTAACTCAAGTGCTATTCAGTACGGAATTTTAAAAGGGCCATATGTGAAAATCTTGTACGTATAAGCACAAAATAAAGATATTGACACAGAAGGCTGACTGCCCACTAAGAGCTAAAAATATGTCATGTACTCACGCATGCCCACTAACGGGCAAAACGCCTTTTCGACCACATTAATCCTAACTTATGATAAGATTGTCAAACTGTCGAGGTCTGTGGTAGAGGAAGAGGTATAAGTCTATAAAAAAACTGTCCAATAGTTAGAAAATACTTACTAGACTTTCGTTTCGTTTGTCTTGTGTAAGTAGATATTGCCACGTAAAATGTGTCTTTCTGCAACAAACTTTAAACATTAAAATTGACATATTACGCATATGTCTCAATCATTTCTCCGCTACAATGTATTGACGGCAACACAAGTGACTACTATGGCAATTTATCATAACATTAGGTCATTGAACCCCATTGTTGTAGTGGTATTAGTCCGTTCGTAAAATTTTAACGGCGAAGTTGTGAGTATGTTAAACGGCGCTGTGGTGGAAGGAAGTTTACGAGCAATTTGTTAATACGAATGTTCTATAGTAGATAGTGGCCCGCCCTCACTTCGCTTCGGAACCGTAATTCAGAAATTAACCAATAGATGGCGCTGTGTCCAATTAAATCGCGCAAGCGTTTCGTATTTTCGGTTTACCTATAAGCCTTGTCGTTGTCTATTGAAGTATTCTCTTTATAAATAGTATAGAAGAATATAGACTATAGTCTACATTCTTCGATACATAATGCCATACTGAAAGCGATTGGAAAAGTGATCCTAATGGGGGCTACCGCGTGTGAAAATCCGCTAGATGGCGTACTTGAGAACTGAGGTCCATCTACACGGTGATTGGTTATTTTTGATGTACGATATCAATATGTCACTAAACAACCAATGACATCGAAGTTGGACCTCAGTTCTCAAGTACGACATGTAGCGCATTTTTCATACGCGATAGCCTCCATTCCATGCAAAAATTGATTCCAATAGCGCTGTCATCATTAATTTTACATAGATACTTTAATCTTCTAGTAAGCCAACGAAGTTGAAAATAAAATGTATGTTCAGATTTGTTCCACCATTAACTGTGGGAGAGCCACGCTTCGACATGAATTGGCCTGCTCGACCGGAGTGATACCACTGCCTCACAGAAAACCGGCACAAAAGCAGCACATGTGCTGTGTTTCGCCGAGTGAGTGAGGGTACCGAAGGCCCACCCGAGGGGGAAGGGGGCGCACTTTTGACTCCACTGGTGTTGCAGGTGTCCATGGGCGGCGGAAATTGCTTACCATTAGGTGATCCGCCTGCTCGTCTGCTACCTATCACATAAAATAAATACTACCCACTTCTGCTTTCTAAAATCACAAATTTGACATAGTTCAAATCGGAATAGATATCTTGCATCTTTGGGAAACAATCAAAAACATCGACTGGAAGTGTGACACCATTAACCCCCTCGTGTCTCACATTACACGCACAATGAACATCGATTCAAGTATGTCTTGTCTTCAAGAGTCTTGCTGGTCTTGCTTTCACAATACAAGCGAAATTGTGAACTTTAAACTTTATCCATTAAAGGACCCCTTACGCGGTTTTGCGGGTTACAACCTCAACTGTGACGTCATGCCCCGGGTGAACTGCGTTATGTCCTGATAGCAATGGGACATTTCAGTATTGAGCGTAAGATAGAAGCATTATTTCTATTTCATTAGATAGCTGACGAGCAGAGGGTAAGCGATTGCCGCCGCCCATAGACGTCTGCAACACCAGTAGAGTCACAAATGCGCTGTCAACTTTTAACCCCCTTTCCCCAAATTGAGCCTCTGTACTCTGGTATTCTTACTAAGAAGAAGTACAGCGCAGGCGCTGCTTCACGCCGGTCTTCTCTGAGGTCGTAGTATAACTCCGGTCGAGCCGGTATTCATGCCGAAGCGTAGCTCTCCCACGATTAATTATTATTGTATGCTATTGATAGGCAACACTATCTCGTACAGTAGAAATCGACGTTCCGAACCAGTGGTAGATTATATTATGTTTTGACATTCATAAGTGTTCTGTATGGACCTAACTTGAATAAAGATTTTTTCTATTTCCATTTCTATTGGGATGCACGACCTCCCATAGATTTAAACTACTGTTATAGTGAATGAGAGAACGTAACATATCACCTATTTCGGCCCAACCTTGTAACCCATTTGAATAATGAGCGCGTAAAATATGGTAATTTTATCTGTTCTCTATGTAGATGTAAATCTGAGCATGTTTTAATTTGTTTCATTATGTAAGGACGTTTGTTTTAAATATGGCTTCCTCTCCTCCGTTTATTTGTGGCAAGACTAACTGAAACGGGCAGGTTTATGTTTCCGTAGAAATATTTGTTTGAGCCGTTCTAAGGTTACCTACCACTTTTTGTTAGTAAAAATATATCTACGGATATTATTAGATGGGTTAGTCCTCGAGATCTAGCTTTTGTGGCATTTTTTCATATCCAATATTGTTCCAAAATATAGGGGCGAAAATTATTAAATAATTAAAAATGCTGCTAAGATTCCACGCGGACGAAGTCGCGGGTAAGAGCTAGTATAAATGTATACGCTCTTGACATTGCATCCAAAACTAGATATATTTACTTACAGATAATGTTAAGTCCCTAGTAAATAAAATTGATATTTGTTTATGAATAAATATGTACAATAAGAGTTAAATTAAAAGTAATAATAGGTACCTACTATTTAAGTGCTGATAATAATTATAATTATTGTTAAATTATGTATAACTTTGTAATAGGGTTTATCCCGTATAATTAAATTAAATAAATAAATAATACCAGAGGCCTAACCCTCTTATACACACGAGGAACTGCTAAATTTTGAAATTTAGATGTTGATTTCGGAGGTATATATACGAGGGTGAATCAAAAAGTTCTTGGAATCACTATAAAAATATAAGAATATTTAAACAAGAATATTTTATTTTTCTACGTAATCTCCTTCTAACTCAATACATTTAGAATACCGCTTTTCTAATCGTGTTATTCCTTCCGAAAAAAAATCTTCTTCTTGACACTCAAAAAACTCATCTACGGCAGCCATAGTGCGTCATTATCGGCAAATTTTGTTCCACGGATATGTTCCTTTAATTTTGGAAATAAGTGGAAATCACTGGGGGCTAAGTCCGGTGAATATGGTGGGTGATCAAGGATATCGAACCTAGCATTACGGATTGCTTCGAGCGCAACTTCCGGACGATGAGCGGGAGCGTTATCATGAAGAAACAGCACGCCCAGTGAAAGTTTTCCACGACGTTTATTTTTAACTGCATCGCGTACTTTTGGAATTAAACTTGCGTAATATGGTCCAGTAATCGTCTGTCCTTTCGGCATGTAATCAATTCTCGACTTTTTTTACATTTTCTTCCGTAACCGAGGTTGACGGCCGCCCGGAGCCATGATCATCTTTACAGCTCGATCTACCCCTTTTAAATTCAGCAACCCAGTAAGCAACCGTCGAATAGGGTAAAGCATTATCCCCTAATGTTTGCTGAATATCCGAAAAAAATTCTTGCGTTGACATTTTTTTCAGGCACAGGTACTTTATCACTGCACGTAACTCAATTTTATCCATATCTGAATATTTTGTCAACACTTTGCACTAAATAATTTTTAACTTGCGAATGATTAGATCAATTCAAGTGAAGTTCTGCAATAATGTTATGCGATTGACACTCCTTTAAATAAATATAAAATTACCCTCAAAATAATTATATTTGTATGCAGAACTTTTTGATCCACCCTCGTATATGGGTTTGAAGACTGCTACGGTCTGCTACGTGCTAATGACATTTTTAAGAAAATTACTCATTTAACGCCCCGTTGGTCTAGTAGTTTAAGCACCGGGCCGTGATCTCGCGGTCCCGGGTTCGAATCCCGGGTCGAGCAAAAATATGTTTCGAATTTTATGAACATAGCTCGGGTTTGTGATCACCAATCCGCATTAGGCAAGCGTGGTGATTAAGCCTAATCCCATCATAGTAGCGATGACTTGATATCTATGATGGAGGCCTTTGCCCTGCAGTGGGATAGTATATAGGCTGATACTTTACTTTACTTTTTTACTCATTTAAGCTCAAGCCAAGTTCTAGATGTCCGGGAGAGGTGGGAACCCTAGGCTTAACGCTCGCTCCGCTTCGCTTTTATAGCTCGTAGAGCCATTACCGTATGCACTAACGCTAGGTTCGGAGTAACTAGGAAATGTGGAGGGATTAACTGTGAGAAATAGGAAGATTATGCTGAAATAGCGTCTACGTGGTCTGGTTTCCCTGTCTAAGGGTTACGAAGGAAAGTCAACAAGTTACCAGACTCACCAAATACCTACTCGATTTTGGTCCAAGCAAACCTGGGGTCTCCGAAAACGCTTTAGATTAAATTAAACGCATGAATGATACTGTATGTAAATAGGAATTTATTTATAAGAAAATTTGAGCAATATAGTATTGATAACACCAATACCACAAAATAATTACACACAGAAATGTGGCTGCCCAGTACTCACGCATGTACACGGGAAATACGCCTTTTCGACCACATTAATCCTAGCCTATGACATAAGATTGTCAAACTTTCGAGGTCTATGGTAGAGGCCGCGCGCTTATGTACTCATGCCGGGCAACAACCCTAGCATATGTCAACGAACTCTTCTAAATTCAAAATCAGGCTGAGTCTAACTTCTGTGTGTAATTATAATTATTTTGTGCCAATACTATCGGTAGTTTAACGTGCGATACTATCGAAAGTTTTACACCATCGTTAGCCGGCTATGTTTCGATAGTATTCGATGGTGTTGGAAATCACAATATTCTCAGAGGTCATCCTACTACTTACTGGGCAAAGGCCTTTCACGTCTGAAGAAGACCATCGTCATCAGCCTATTGCAGTCCACGGCTGGACATGGACCTATCCAAATATTCGTTACTTAGATCGATTCTCGATTACTCGTTACCAGCTTCTGCTTGCCATCTTGCTCAAGGCCCTCTAGAAACTAGCCATCCTACGTTGCTACAGAACACAAATATTTGCCTGTTCTGCGGTTAATATGGCCAATACCACTTGTCAGCTTGCTAATCCGGTGAGCTCGCCGAATTAGGAAACCGTAACTTAAAAAAGCGAAGTATTATATCGAGCCCACTTCTAAAGCATAAACGTTCATAAATCCACCTCCTTCATTATATCCCTAAAAGATACATTCCAGAGATAGTCAACCTGTTTTCTCCCGCCAATTTCCGACTAACAAGGAAGGGGTAACGAAGCTGTCAATTAGTTGGAATGGCCGAGTGATTGGAACAATGCGATTGGCTAGACTATGGGTGCTCAATTCGCTCAACTTATCGGGCCCATCGCTCAAGTTGATCAATTGGTAGGGGTGTCAGCTGTTTGCTGCCGCGTGGTTGAGGTCAATGGCACATGACGTCATCTTAAGTTGGCCTGTTCTTCAAGCATCAATGGCGGATTTTGGCGCCATGTTTTCGCTGTCATATAAATAAAATAAGTGAATAAATGCGCCAGACAATCACACCAATCAAAGATGAGATTAGATTTATTTGTATAGTTGTTGAAAAAATCTACCTACCTCTGACTCTCGTAGTATGTCTGTCTCTACACTACTGCTGCTGACCATGGATTAAGTAATCAGTATTAAGTTTATTGTAGACTGTTTATCTTCTATTTTCTAAGAATTTCTATGTCCGGAACCGGACACCGTGATATCTACCATGAAAAATACACACATAATTGTTTACTCAGTTAATTGAACCATAATAGAAAACCAGAGACGCCCCTACGATAATTGTCATTCGTCTTTCTCTGTCGTTCGTTAAGATTCTAAACTCGAGCGACAGAGAGGTGCAGATAGCGTGATGTCACTGCGCCGGGTTCTGCGTGGGAAATAGTTTTTTATGATATCAACATGTGCATGTATTAAGGTGGCCATAGACGTTCCTAAAACTGTGGCAATTGTGACATCACTCCATTAACTCGAAACTACAATTTTATGCCATACATATTAAGGTACATACCTCTATAGGATCCATAGAATTTGGATTCAGATTGGTCGAATTGCATTGCAGTAAATCTATGGTATAAGCACAAGGCTGTCATTTCATACGAATCGGAGCGTTATACCATAGATTTATCCTCGAATGAAAATTGGTCGAATCGGGCCTAGGTCTAATAAAGTTCCCTATACCCCGGTGTTACTCAATTTCTTCATTTGTGTTCTGCTAAACGCAAAAACTCCTGGCAAACGGTGTCATATTTTAAGGTACATATATGACAGTTAAGTTGGTTAGTAGGTTTAAAGGGAAGTCTGAATGGGCTTGTACTTGGCTTCATACGTAGAGTTGAGAAAGAACCTCCGATAGAGCGTAAAAAAATTTATTTAGGTAGGTATTTGTGTAAAGAAATTAGTAGCACTACCATGAGTTTCAAATACTATCCTCGCTATCGAAAACTATCACTTTGTGGTTTTCATTGTGATGTAATTGCAATGCAATGCATTGAAAGAGACAGAGCAATAGTTTACGTTATGTCAGTTTTCGATGTCAACTCATGGTAGCGCTACTGACCAGTTTTACGTCACAATTTTAGGATAGTCTGAGCACTGGTTGTCTGTGGCCGCCTTCACAGTGTTTAAGTCTGAAAATATAAGGACAGCTGGTCAAACAATGAGGAGGTATAAACAGACTTTTACTCTGTAAATATTTTATATCATTTGAAGAAAGTGACGAAAATGTGATTCAAGTTTAACCTCAATATCAACACGTCTCGTCAGATTTGAACTTACGTGAATATTAACCGATATGTCATGGAGATAGGTTATTTAACTATTTGGATTATTCCTTTTTTTGACTCGACTTGACGCCGTCTGTACAGACAGCCACACATCAGGTTACCACAAACTGTCAAATTTCCTCAATTGATATTCAACCTAATTTGTTTGACAGTAAGATGAGAGTCGATTGAAGAAATTTAACAGTTTGTATACTTTGATGTGTGGCTGTACGTACATCTCGTTTCGTCGTCTAAAGATAAAGCAAGCGCGTCGCGTTTCGTTCGCCCATTTGTATTGTAAATTCACAATTACCAGAGACAATAGCACCGTGCGAACCGATATGTTAACGTGTATGAATCAACCTCATGATAGCACAAGGCCGCTGTGTTTGTACACCCGACAAACAGTTTTCCTTTTTCCACCTTAAATTGTTTAGTATAGAGTCGAAAGTCCATTGTTGAGGTGGTGCAATGTTTTGGTAATTTTAAAATTCTAGACCGAGATACCCATTCAGTGTCTGTGTTCCGAAGGATCAAGTTACTTTAGTGCCGGTATATAGAAAATAAGAGTGTTTTTAATTCTGTTTTTATTTTGGTGTTGTGTTAATTGTTGATAGTGATAGTTTAATGGAACTTAGTGCGTTTTTCTCGTCAACATTTTTATTGGTGACGCAAATGAAATTAACGGCGTAACTGAATATATTAGTAGTAGGATGTATGGCAGTTCGTCTTGATAGATATGATGGAGTTTTTCAAGTTAGTATGGCAACCTAACCTACAATTACAGGCACGTAATACGCTGAGTACCGCAACAGATAATGTCAATCATATTTTTGTCAATTGGCGTTTAACTAAAACTATCGAATCGAATAAAAAATAAATTAATAGCGATTGAACTATTATACTTACTCATTATACTAAACGCAAAGAATCGTGGCATGACTGCCATGAGTTTTTGGCTGGGGTATAACAATTACGTCTCTTTACAAATACTGACCATTTTAACTATCAAAAATTAACTGTCATAAACAATTAATTATTGAATGAAATATAATACCGTGTGCCCCAAGTCTGCATTTAGTATAAACGTATAAGATCTTTGCTGCATCTGAATGTTAGTAAAAGTGACAGTGGCATAATTATCACCTAACTGGTGGGAATAATTTTAGCACTCTGCTGCAACTGGGTAAAGTTGCAAGTGTAAACGCAATCATAATATTATTGTTCTCAAAATAACATGCACAGTCGGAAACCTAAGGGAGTGTGTACACGGCGTTTTCGATTAGATTCTTTTATCTAAGTACTAGTGGCCCGCCCTCACTTCGCTTCGGGACCGTAATTCCGAAATGAACCGATAGATGGCGCTGTGTATAATTACAAGCGTTTCGTGTTTTCGGTTTACCTATAAGCCTTGCCGTTGTCTATAGAAGTTATCTCTTTATAAATAGTATAGATACTTTCATACTTGTAAGGTATTCTGAGCTGTGAGCATGTTTATGTGAAAAAAGGACGTAAGTCGATTTGGTTGCTCGCTCTAGAATTTCGAAGCGCGTTTACGAGTACGCTGAAAATCAGTGTTTTGCTCCCTGAGTAAAAATGCCACTGAGCTTTTGCCCATTGCACACATGCAGGGCAAGGAACAATAAGTACCTAATTGTTCGGTTCCGCAATATTTGTCCCATTTATTTCAAATTGTAATTTGTATGTGCAATGTGCATGTGTGTCTTTTGCTACAATAAACGATTTATCTGTCTATCTATCTACGCGGGTCGTTTGCGCATAAAAGTATCAGCCTATATACTGTCCCACTGCAGGGCAAAGGCCTCCATCATAGAAATCATGTTATCACTACCATGATGGGATTAGGCCTAATCACCACGCGTGCCTAATGCGGATTGGTGATCACAAACCCGAGCTATGTTCGAAACATACTTTTGCTCGACCCGGGAATCGAACCCGGGACCCCGAGATCACGGCCAGGTACTTAAACCACTAGACCATACTTACGTCTAAAACGTACGTCGCGCGTCGTATGTACGGCTCTAATTTGTTAGTGTTCTACGTTCGCCCTTGAATCGTCTTGAATCAACGAAGCGTTTTGTGATAAGTTTTACATGTAGTCGTATAACCGGCTTCTATATGATCTCTTGAGTAGTTTTTACATTAAATTGTAATCATGCGCACATTCTTGTGTTCTACTTAATGTGTTTAAATTACTTGAGCAAACAGTTGGTTTGATAAAAAAACAATGGTTCTACAGTAAATAGATTTTTTTATGTATCTAAATTGACTTGAGGTAATATAAAAATATATCAGTATGATCGCATTTTATTACAGTGGTCCACTAATTGTATATTAAAACATATTGAGTAGTTTATAACTGTGTTCAAATCAAAGATACTTCAGGTAGAGATTTTAGTGGCCCGCTCCTACATCGTTTCGGGACTTATTTTGCTATAAGTTCAACACTTTGATAATAGATGGCGCTGGGTGTCGATTACTTCGCGCAAGTGTTTTATCTGCTCAGGTTACATATAGCTTAGTTTATAAGTACTATCTAACAGTTACAGAAGAAGTCATTGATGAAAGGTACAGTCTGAATGAATGTAAAACTCAATTATAAAATAAAACCTAGAACATCATTCTCGCTACACCGGTCAATTTTATAACATTAATGACGTATCTCTTTAATCACTCGACTTTGGCAGAGTTAATACGTGTTCGTTATAGCACGATAGCAACCATAAAAAGAGTTAATAGCTGTCATAAGTGCTACATTAGCTGCTGACTGTAGAAGTATAAATAGTAAATATTACCTTGTGACCCGTCCTCACTACGTTTGGGGACATTAGTTTACCATTCTACCAATAGATGGCGCTGGGTGTCGATTACTTCGCGCAAGTGTTTTATCTGCTCAGGTTACATATAGCTTAGTTTATAAGTACTATCTAACAGTTACAGAAGAAGTCATTGATGAAAGGTACAGTCTGAATGAATGTAAGACTCAATTATAAAATAAAACCTAGAACATCATTCTCGCTACACCGGTCAATTTTATAACATTAATGACGTATCTCTTTAATCACTCGACTTTGGCAGAGTTAATACGTGTTCGTTATAGCACGATAGCAACCATAAAAAGAGTTAATAGCTGTCATAAGTGCTACATTAGCTGCTGACTGTAGAAGTATAAATAGTAAATATTACCTTGTGACCCGTCCTCACTACGTTTGGGGACATTAGTTTACCATTCTACCAATAGATGGCGCTGGGTGTCGATTACTTCGCGCAAGTGTTTTATCTGCTCAGGTTACATATAGCTTAGTTTATAAGTACTATCTAACAGTTACAGAAGAAGTCATTGATGAAAGGTACAGTCTGAATGAATGTAAAACTCAATTATAAAATAAAACCTAGAACATCATTCTCGCTACACCGGTCAATTTTATAACATTAATGACGTATCTCTTTAATCACTCGACTTTGGCAGAGTTAATACGTGTTCGTTATAGCACGATAGCAACCATAAAAAGAGTTAATAGCTGTCATAAGTGCTACATTAGCTGCTGACTGTAGAAGTATAAATAGTAAATACCTTGTGACCCGTCCTCACTACGTTTGGGGACATTAGTTTACGATTCTACCAATAGATGGCGCTGGGCGTCGATTAAATCGCGTATGCGTTTCTCGTTACGGCTTGTAATTGTCCTAATAATTAACCTCTTTATAAATATAAAAGGTGTACATCGTATTTCACGTATACTTAATCATACAAGTAATGAGATTATGCATAAGTGATATAATCTTATCATATACAAACATGCCTGTCCCAGCCCTTGTCAGACCATGAGCCATGGTTGTAGCCTTCCTCATTCAGTCTTCCACTGTGTCGGCACCATACAACTAAACTACAGATACATCTGTGTTTTATCTTTGTACAGGTTTATTAAGTTACATAAAAAGCCAGCAATGGTATGGTCTTGCGTTGGATTTGATACATTTTTGTGCAACAAACATTGATTTTCGTGCATAATTTTGCATATCGTGTGTTGTTCTTGTCCTTTTAGGCGTTTTTGATTAACTTTACCTCATTGTTCTAGCGTATTTAGAGACACGAAATTCAGTGAAAATTTTAATATTCACCCGAGATTCAAGACGATACTTTTTTCACTCGTATATGCGTCGACAACGTTTTTCGCGACTTAGTGTCAAAATTAATAATGTGCCTGTAATTAATACTCAAACTAAACTAAACCTGATTATAGTCTATCTGTTAATAGCTTAGCTTCTGCGGTTCATTTGAAGAGTAAACCTTCTGTAAACAACTCTAGTCGTAAAGTCATATCGTCCATAATAAAATTACCACTAAATTCAATTCTACGGATAGAATAGCGTAAGTGGACTAGTTAACTACATTGCCACTAGTGTAACGTCTTCCCGTGGGAGGAATCCGGTGGATTTGAGCGTCGCGGCGCGTGCGCATCTTAGTGATCAGTGGTTGAAATGGTGATGGCGAGACGGCGTGGACGGTGTAAGGGGAAACTACACCATATGCTAATGTATTTTAGGTGAGATCTCTTCATTATTCTTCTTAACATTTGCTAATTATTGGCAAGTACTTATTTGGCTATATTTTGATAAAATTTTAATATTTTACTTTTTTTTTGTTTTTGCCTGAGATACAGGGTTGTCCAAGTTCAGGCAACAAACTTTAATTTGTTCACTTAGTTTAATAAGTAGACCATAAATAAGTATTTTATTTTTTTATGTTTTTTTCAATTTCTTTTTAAGTTTATTATCTTTTATCATCTTCTTCCTTATTACAAAATTGAAACTAAAATTAGGCATGTTTTTAAAATAATGTGTCACTTTTATAATAGTCATAAATGAAAGTGACAGCATCAGTTTAAACCAAGTTTATCTTTACCACGTTTTGTAATAAGGGAGCTTGAGTGTAGTCAAACACACCATATTCTATCGCCACGCAAGTGAAACCGCGGGGCGTAGTAGTTATGTGTATTTTAATACCTCTTACCTCATTAAATTGCTAATTATAAGGTTGTAAATGATCTAATGTTGGTATTTACAATAACAAATCACGTACCTACTTATTAATTTATTGTTAAGATTTGCATTGATAGAGTAGCGGTGACATCATGCTTGAGATGAGCAATTTTAATTGGCATTCGATTCTTGTGCGTGACTACATTTGAGAACACAGTTCATAGTATAGACCGTGATGGCAAAGTATATTTATATAAAACCTCCTCATATTATAAACGCAAAAGCTTACATTATCAGAATAGCATATGTACAATTCTCACAGATGTAATAAATAATAATTATACATTGAGACAACATCACATTCATTGTCCTGGTCCCAAACTAAGGTTTTCCCTTGTGCTGTGGACAAGAAACAGCGAAAGAACTACAAACAGCGTGAATTTTTATTATTTTATTTATCCAAAAAAAATGATCAAAAACAGTTAGGTACAGAACATAATTAATTATTCAAATTTTTGTCTGTATGTGCGTGTTTCGGAAACTACTGAAAGGATTCAAATTATTTTTTTGTGCAGCTGTGAAGACTTATAGGCAATACGTACTTATTACTAAAGTACTAACTTAACTTTTATATTTTAGGAATAGGATTCGAAATTGAGCGTGCTGGTATAAAAATTACGCCACGTAGCGATTTTTGACGCCGAGTATTGTATAGATTACAACTATCTATAACAGATAACTACATTATCTAGACATAAATCACTGTAGTATGTAATAGCTATTAGCAATTAGGTACCTCCTGCATACTTTGTTGAAGTTCCGGCTTCTAGTCTTCATCGTAATAATATAATTTGATCCGCATTTCTGTCATAACACCTGACGTGAAATGTCAAGAACACTGCCGTAGTGACGTTTCTGACTTTTGTAGCATTGCGGGAAAGTGACGCAGGTAGAGAAACATAGCGTTGTTCATATTTAGGAGTCAGGAGACCAAGAGACCTATTTTTGAATTTTCGCTTCGTCCAAACAAAACTACTCGTTTTGCAAGTCACGTCGTCTCGTAAGTCGCATGATTCATAAGTTTCCCTATTTTTGAAATCACTCGCTTAGTGTGTCGCCAATCTTGTCAAAGTACCTATAGTGTTAACTCGTTAATATTTGACGTAAATGCGTCCACTCGTCTAGTGGAAACAAGTGGTTTACACCACTCGTTCGTTGCAAATCGCTCGTTTTCGAATGATTCAAAAATGCGGATGTCAAAAATCATGCGAGTCACACATTTTTTAGTGAGACGACAATTCAAAAATAGGTCTCCAATCCTTGTGCACTCGTCGAAGTCGAATTTAGAGATTTCATACATTCGTCCATACAAATTTATAATTCGACTTCAATGTCGAGCGCACGAGAATTGGCACCCAGGTCAATGTTTTTTTGAAGTGATAGGTGGGTAACTAGCAGACAAATCACCTGATGGTAGGCGATTACCGCCGCCCATAGACACCTGAAACACCAGTAGTCAGAAGCGCGCTGCCAACTTTTACCCTCTTTCACCCCAATTGGGCCTCCGGTACCCTCACTCTCTCAACAAAACAGCGCAAGCGCTGCTTCACACCAGTCTTGTTTGAGGATTTAAAAGATAGCTACTATTTTATTATGTAAAGTCATCCATGTCCATCCAATTAAGATGCAACACCGCCAATGACTTTGTCAAAGAAACCAAGGCCGCGAACGGTATAAATTATCTGAAGATAAATTTGCTTGGATGACTTCATACGTGGCTGCATACTATGTGTTGCTTGCGTTGTATGTTTGCTTCCTTGATAACTCGATAAATTCCATGATAACCCTGAAGCACAAAATACATATTGACACAGAAGGCTGACTGCCCACTAAGAACTAAAAATATGTCATGTACTCACGCATGCGCACTAACGGGCAAAAACGCCTTTTCGACCACATTAATCCTAACTTATGACATAAGATTGTCAAACTGTCGAGGTCTATGGTAGAGGCCACGCGCTTATGTACTCATGCCGGGCAACAACCCTAGCATATGTCAACGAACTCTTCTAAATTCAAAATCAGGTCAAAGTCTAACTTCTGTGTGTAATTATTTTGTGGCTGAAGGTTCTCAAATATTGTAAGGTTGGTGTTAATACCCATAGATTAGTGCCTCTTCGATGTAGGCATACTGCCTACTAGCTTTGTTTTAAGCCTCTGCGTCAAACAGGGGCTTAGTATGGAACTAAATACCTTTTGATAGTGCTGAAGATGTCAGGTCTTGTCAAACGAATGAAATGAAATCATGTTTATACTTATCAGAATCGTGACAAAGCCATGAAAATAAGCAGTTATTCCATTCCGTGTCTCACTATAATATTATTGGTATTATACCACTAATACTCTATACTATTTGTAAAGAGGTAAATTCTATAGACAAAATCGCTTACATGCAATCCGAAATGACGAAACACTTGCCGGTCGCGTGACTGTATTTTTTATGGAGAGAATTTGCAAAAGTCGTAGTATGTTGTTCAGAATGGATGGTAGAAGACGTTGGTAAAGGTATGTAAATGTTTACAGATACACCCTGTATGTGAGCATATGTATGTCTGTGAGACAGAATATAATGACCTATAAATGTACCTATATATTTTTTTACTACATTTTTCAGTTCTTTGGTAAGCTCTTCAGTAAACTATACTGTGTACGAGCACATCTTTTACGTCTAGGCATAACTGTGTAGTATTTCTCAGCGCATAGTAGGTATGTCAAATATGCAATTCAACACAAAATATAACCAATACGTTGTTATTAAATTATGCACGTTTCTCGCATGTGATTTACCCACTTACGGACATTTTTGACCGATGAGGTAACGCTCCGAAGCTGCGCGAGCGCACGTCGGATACTTCGTGGCCTCATCGTGATTTAATTGTTGTAATCATTTATTTGTTATCTGACTTTGCAGGTATCTTTTTAAATGTATTTTTTATTATGTCACTAATGTTTAACGCCTACCTAAATGTACTGACGGCCTTTTAAATACCCTCAAATTACCTACTATTCCTTTCATAAAATAAAAGACGCAATACAGCAGGCGGGCAATTCTCGTGCACTCGACATTGAAGTCGAATTAGAATTTTGTATGGACGAATGTATGAAATCTCTAAATTCGACATCAATGTCGCATTCACGAGAATTTCCCCCCTGAAGGGCTCCGAATCCGCTAGATGGCGTACTTGGGAACTGAGGCTCAACCATTTCGTCATTGCTTCTTAGTGACATAATATTGACATCTTACCTACATAAAAATAACGAATCACCATGTTGATAGACTTCAGTTCTCAAGTACGCCATCTAGTGGATTTTTCACACGATAGCCCCATTACACAGAGTTGTAGATAAACTATTTAACCGACCGTTCTAAACTTATTTGTTTTTATCTTCGAGTAAAAGCATGAAAATTGTTCCACTTTTCATTAAATCGACTGTTTTGATCGTTTTGGTAATTGAAAATAGTACGACGAATTATATCAAAAGTTGCAGAATCAATCATAGACAGACGTAATCGCATTGTTGCTTACTAAAGTGTAACATGATTTAATAGTCTTAATCGTTGTTGCTTTATCGAAGGAATGTGCGGTTTATGAATGACGTTTTTGGGTGAGGTAATTGATACTTGATTGTTTCTTGCATTTTCTAGAATATTCATCTTTATCCCGTTACGATGTTTACTTGTTTCACTAGAGAGAAAAAGAATCATCTGATGTTTGTCATCCTAGATTTTACTGTCGCTTCCCATGGCGCCAAATTGTTGTCGAGCGGCTATGGTTTACTGTGGTAATCTGTCTGCTGGACTGCCACCTATCACATTTGATAAAAAAAAACAGAGTGGAGGCGCTACTTCTCGTCGGTCTTCTGTGAGCCCGTGGTATCACTCCGGTAGAGCTGGCTCATTCATGCCGAAGCATGGCTCTCCCACGGAGACTTTTATTTGAATGCGACAGGTATATTCTAATTCGTTAACTACGAGTCGGATTCGCAGCTAATTTATAAACCACCAGAATTTGTGGCGAAAGTTGCAGCGAAATTTACTTTATATCCAAACTAGTGGCCCGCCCTCACTTCGCTTCGGGACTGTAATTCAGAAATGAACCAATAGATGGCGCTGTGTCCAATTACATCGCGCAAGCGTTTCGTGTTTTCGGTTTACCTATAAGCCTTGTCGTTGTCTATAGAAGTTATCTCTATATAAATAGTATAGATGAATTTTACGAGAAAGCATCATCTAAGAGAAAATAGGTCGCATAGGAAACCTAACTTTTCCAATTTGGCTGAGGACTCGATCTGGCAGACTTCCCTAGCCGGGTTATGGGATAACTCGCCAGAGAGTTTCAAGATTTTTTGGCCGGCCACTGTTCTAATCTAACCTAACCAATATTTTTTGATGATAATACTGACTAAAACATCCTAACGAAACGAAAAAATAATTGGTGAAGTTCAGTTAGAGGCAGTGACCCACCAAAGAATCTTGAAATTCTCGGGCCGAAGTTGAGCACTAACCCCACCTTGTCGCCAATGGCCCAATTATAATCTCTTATAATTTCTCTTATAGGTATCTTCTTATCTATACTATACGATTTAGGTAAAGAGATAACTTTTATAGACAACGACAAGGCTTATAAGGTAAAACCGAAAACACACGAAAAACGCTTGCGCGATGTAATTGGACACAACGTCCGATCTATTGGTTCGTTTCGAATTACGGTCCCGAAGCGAAGTGATGGCGGGGCCACTAGTGTCTGTGAATATTTTTTCTTATTCTTAATGCGAAAAGCCATTTACTGCCACTCTTAATACCTTAAGTACCTTAATTTAAATAAAAAGTTTAAGTAAATATTAAGGACCTTTTTGGTTTGTAATATATAAGAATTGCCGATGTCTATGAAATTTAACTCTTTATAAAATAAATAGTATAGACGTACCTCCACGTCTGATTAGTGTCTAGCCGATCAGCCCGATGATGATAGATATTGTGAATAAATAAGCATAAATTCACATAAATATTCATTAAATTCTTGCTACATTTTTTCTCACATTAAACAGTTGCAATCTTGCATAAAAGTTGTTAATGTAAATTAATAGACTCGCGCCAGTGTGACCAGCGTTCGGTGAACTAGAACAGGAAAGAGTGATGCACTTACATTAGTGTGCAGGAAAAGAATAGAAAATACTTATTAAACACAACACATTTCATGTAGAAAAGACGAACATTACCAAGGAAGTAACGCAAAAGTTGCGGCCAACAAGGTTCAGCCTCAGCATGATGCTGCAGCCGCCGCGAGCAGCTGCTACAGCGCTGAGTTTTCAGGCTGGACCTGGATGACGCATTAGCTATAGGACACTACATAATATAATATCATACTAGTGGATCGTCCTCACTTTGTTTTGGGACATTAGTTTCAAACAGTATCAATAGATGGCGCTTTTCACAAGCGATACATAAGCGCCACTAGTAAGGTAAGCGCGACAAGTGTTAAGAATCGGAACTAAAAACTTCCAAAGGAGCGGGTAATCTCTAGACTTATTACATTATGGCTAGCCCTATTGAATGACGTTTGGCGCCGAATACATTCCGGCCGTTTTTTACTCCAGCCGCATTTAATCCGGCTTATCGTTGATCCGCCGAATTTCAAAACGGCTCTGTTTATTGTAACAGCTAGGCATAATGTAATGCGACGGATTGTACGATCCGGCTGCGACATATGAGATGTCGTATTTATTATTGCGTGATATTCTTATCACTCGCTCTTTCTTCGTCAAGTGAACTGGTACAACTGAACCGCTCACTCAGAATCTGCACAAGTCTACAACTTAATTATCATTTCGGACGTCGAGTAAAGTTCAAGGTGGCTGGTTGCACATTCACGGTAACCGTATTATGAAATGTGAATAAATAAATATTATACACTAATTTAATTATACTGCTTTTTTATTCTGTGCGTAGAATGAATGGCGTAAGAATAAAGTTCTCACTATGCATTGTAAATGAGTTTTATCAATAGCAGAAAAATAAGTGACGTCTACGACCTCTTCAGCTCGGAACGTATCTGGTTTGGGCCCGTTTTAATTTTGTTTTATGTGGTCGATGGCAATCAAGCAGACGCATCACCTGATGGTAAGCGATTGCCACCGCCCATAGACACCTGCAACACCAGTAAAGTCAGAAATGCGCTGCCAACTTTTGCCCCATTTCCTCTTAATTGAGCCTCAGGTACCCTCATTCACTCGACGAAACAGCGCAGGCGCAGATCCGTGTAGTTGACCCAATTTGCGATCAAGTAGACACAACCTGGTTACCTACTGTATAGCCAGGATTTTGTCTGCGGGTTCTCGGCACATTCGGTGATTAGTTTAATCGAGGTGACGAGGTGCGTCTAACTTAAGTAGATGTTTTTGCTCAATTCCACTTTCTTCAAGATTAACGTGACGTCTTGGAATTTTTACCATACCATACTGTAAAAAACATTTATACCATGTGTCCAGTTCATCAAATATTATTTCCATTGTTACAGAGGGGCGGTGTGTGAGTGTCGCACCGCCATGTCGCACCACAGCGACGAGCAGGCGCTCCTCACAGTGGCCTCCGACTCCTTCTGGGAGCCAGGCAACTACAAGAGAACCACCAGGCGGATAGACGACGGCCACAGGCTCTGCGGCGAGCTACAGGCCTTGGTTCAGGAGAGGGCAGACATTGAGAAGACTTACGCGAAAAAAGTTTAAGAGGGTGGGCGAAGAAATGGAACGATCTAATTGAGAAAGGTAAGTGAGTTTACGTCGATGACTGCATTGCTTTTTGAGTAGTAACAGTAGGCTCGATTTATGGTTACCCTAGCTCCTGGGCCTACAAAAGAACTACCAGGCCGATGGACGATGGCCATAAATTCTATGAGGAGCTCCAGGCCTTCATTCAGGAGTTAGTAGACACTGAGATGACTTATGCGAAGTTGAATAGAAAAACGATGTACTTAATTACTTTACACAATCACAACTGCAATCAAATCGAACGTGACACCCCATGATGCACTTATATAGCATACAATAGCCGCTCTTATATAGCCAACAGTCGCATAACGGCTGCTTTACGATCATTAATGCACACGGCTCTTTCACAACCATCAAAGAAGACACGTGAAAGGCGGGCCTTTGGTGATCAAACAATGAATGTGAATATATCCGGTGTTAACAGAGTCGTCAGCCGTGAGGGTGCGAATGAGTCTGACATGATTGAATTCGTGTTATTATGTAGAAGACGATATGAAAATATCATAACAACGCATTACTCAGCTTAGTGTAATGGCAGCCAGGATTCAAAGCGATAGCTTTGGGTCCTGTAGGACGTTTGGACCATGATTCAGGATCCGCATAAGAAAAATCATAGTAGCGATGACCTGATTTCTATGATAGAGGCATTTATTTGTTCTGCAATGAGACAGAATATAGACTGATACTTTACATTTAACTTGATTTTTTATATAAAAGCCAAATAAAGTACATAATTGTTGCAGCATTAATACGTAATTATGAAACCACAAGCGGCTATTATAATGATAATGTTATCATTCCAAATCCCCAGTTATCTCCAACGATTAAAAATGGCGCTTGTTGAAACGGTAATAGGACCAACGACTAGGTGATTAGACTTAAGTATTTATTGGGAATTAATTATTCAATTATATCATGAGTGGAGACCGCGTCTTGGCAAACGTAGTGTAGGACGACCTCAGGCCAGATGGAGAGACGATCTGCGCAAGAGGGCTGGCTGGAGCTGGATGCGAGTAGCCGAAGATCGATCGCAGTGGCGAGTATTTGGAGAGGCCTATGTCCAGCAGTGGACTGCAATAGGCTGATGATGATGATCATGAGTGACGGTAGCTCAGTGGATATAAAGTTGTGCCTTTCGAACGGAGGGTTGTAGAGTCGAGTCCGTGCAAAAATATCTGTATTTTTTTTCTTATGAGCTACTGGAGTTCGACATCAGGTACTAACTAGACAGACCTCATCAAAAATTATCCTAAGTCTTTTCTCATGCTTTGGGCAATCTGTTCACTGTCACTTTACAGATTCAGAGTTTAGTAGTTTTTAAAGTTTCTTTTTCTTTCGTATTTTATATTAGTATTGGTCAATTGCGCCTGTACAGCCACACCCTTAAAATACCTATACAAATCTGTCAACGTTCTCCAATCGACTCTTAATTTTAAACACATTAGGTTCAATATCAATTGAGGAGACAGATTGTAACCCGACGTGTGGTTGTCTGTACACGGCATTTTGTGCAGTCCCGTTATTTCAGTCTTCATTAGCGGCGGCTGATGATGGGCCATTAATGAGCACACTCTGCGCGTACGCATAAGTGTATCATTAAATCTTATAATGAATGGCTTCTATACAAATAATATGGAATCAGCTGACCAGTCCAGCCACTGAAGTCACAGTATTAAAACTCTCAGTAACAAGGTATGCAACTATCTTACGTATGTCGCTCTGCTGGGTGATCGCTAGATAAAAACTCACTTTGTCATCGTTTTACGGTGGTAAATATACCATCTCGGACAAGAAGTTTGGCAAGAAGCTTTAACCGTGGGAGAGCCACGCTTCGGCATGAATGGGCCGGCTCGACGGCCTCACAAAACCGGCGTGAAGCAGCGCCTACGCTGTGTTTCGTTGAGGTTGGCAGCGCACTTGTGACTCTACTGGTGTTGCAGGTATCTTTGGGCGGCGGTAATCGCTTACCATCAGGCGATTGTCGCCACCCTGTGGACCAGATTGACGCTGCTAACCTTTACATTCCCCTTCCTCCGGATTATGCCTGTACCCTCACTCACTTGGCGAAACACAGCATAGACGCAGCTCCACGTGTGAGGCCGTAGTACCACACTGGTCGAGCCAGCACATTCATGTCGAAGCGTTGTTCCTCTCTCACGGTCAAATTATAATATAATGATGAATTAATCATTATACTATGGTGAGGCCTATGCGTCGAGTCACTGGTAATATTTGCACTATGCTCACACCGGGATAGTTCCGTTATGTTCTTAACATGTTTGTATCTTTATTATTATTTAAGATGTTTAGTAAGTATGCGTTGAGCGCCATCGACAAACAGCTTAGAGTATTTGTACGTATGACATATTTGAATAGGTTAAGATGTTTTTAATGTTTATTTAAGAGTACTGTTAGTGGTTAATTGAAACGTGTTAAAGTAAAATTTTATGATCTTTTGGTGTTCCGCAATAATGATGATGAGGAATAAGAAAGTAGGAGGCGTCCGTGAAAGAGCAACGATTCGGTATGAATGGGCCGGATGGACCGGAGTAGTACCAACCACGGCATCGAAGGGTGCAAAAAGCGCCTCCGCAGTTGTTTCTTCAATCGAGTGAGGGTTTCGGATACCCAATCCTTAAGAGAGGAAGGGAACTTGTAAGTTTAAGCGCACTTGTGACTCCCTTGGTTGCTCTTCATGTTCATGGACGGTGACAATCGCTTTATTACCAAGTAATACGTCTGCTCGTTACTCCTCTCTTGAAAGAAAAAGTATTTCGCCGATAATTCTCGAGCTTTTCCTTACTGAAACAGTCGTACTGTTTCAGTAGCTTGTCGTTCCATAATTTCGCCTACTAATATCTTTGTCGGCGTGTTCGGCAGACCAACGTTATTTCCATATCCATATGAACCTAAGAGTACTTTCACCAAGCATCCAAGTTGTTAAAAAAAACCTACGAAAATGCGCGTCTTAAAAAAATCTGAACGAATTAGTGATGTGAAATTCCAACGCAACCATCGACGAACAGTTACACAAGTATAAATATTTGAATGTAGCGTGTCACAATCCCAATAGTCGTTCATCAGGAAGCGAGAAATTGTTTGAACAAATTGAGTGCGCCGGTGCGCCCGCGCATGGCGCAAGCCTTACGCTTGTTAGATAAACTGTTATGTAAAGGCCACGCGTTCGATGGCGATTCGATCTTGCGGCGCGGCGGGCTCCCGAGAATAATTGCGCATCTGCAATTTTGTATACTGACAGATAGATCTAAAAGTATAATTATGTTATTGATCTATATACTATTTATAACGTAAAACGTAAAGTATCAGCCCATATACTGTCCAAAGGACTCCACCAGAGAAATCAAGTCGTCTACTATGATGGGATTAGGCATAATCACCACACTAGCCTAATGCGTATTGGTGATCACAAACCCGAGCTATGTTCGAAAAATTCGATACATACCTACTTTTAGCTCGATCCAGGATCCAGAGATCACAACCCGGTACTTAAACCAAAATTAAAAAAAATTAAATTGCGTTAAAATAATGTAACGTTATTTAAAAAGCAATCAAGAGTACACGTCACCTTATAAGTGCGTTAAAGCATAAAATTACGTCTGAACTCCAACGGTTATTTAACAGATTAAACGTCTGAATGCGTTCGAGTAATTTTACAAAGAAATAATACGGCAGTTTACGACCAACTGGTCCAAATTATTATACAACATTCTTTTATAATCATAACAGATTGCGATAAAATTTATAATACACTAATAGAAACGCAATAAAGGCCTTTTTCCAAAGACTTGTTTGGGCTCGCGTCGTACATTGCTCGGTAGAAAGAAGCTTTGGAATCTTCCACTGGTGATGCAGGTGTCTATGGGCGGCGGCAATAACTTACCATCAGATGATCTGTTCGCTTGTCTCCCACATATCACAAAAGTGAACCATTTTTCACAAAACGGCCGACGCTTTGTTACGGGACAACGAGACAGGTGACTGTAAAACGGGACTGTCCCATTCAAATTGAGGCTGGCCCGGTCAAATCATACCGGACGTATTGTCAGTATATGTATAGTCGTCGTAGTCGTGTATTTTCAAACGCTTAAACAACATGCGGCTTACATGAATAAATGGACTTGTAGATATTTGCAAAATTTTGTTTGTCGAAATGTGCGCAAAAATACGCCTTTTAAGTTCGTTTGTTTTTTTTTAAAGAAACGCAGTGTGATATGTCTCTAATGGAATGCAATTAACTGGGTCATGTTCGAACTGAATTATACACAATTGTACGGTATGTGTGTTTAATAGTCGGCCTTGTACTGTTATCTGGGTGATAGCTGATATCGGCACTATCGTGTCGGATTTGGGATACTCAATACTAATAATGTTGAAGTGAAATTACAACATTGCTTAATTTCGAGTAGGTGTTGAAGAACGAAAATGTGTTCAGAGAATCGGTCGATAATCAGTTTATTTTTATGAAACTTAAGGTTTTGAAAGGCATTAAACAATTATATCACCGTGTGAATCTTCGTAATTGTAATTAAATAAGAACGAAGGAAGGTAGACCATATCATCGTCATCATCATCAGCAACCCACACTCGTCCACTACTGGACATATGTATGTAGGTCTCCCCTAATGCACGTCACTGCTCCCGATTTTCGACCTTTCTCATCCAGCCAAGGACTTAACGGCCATATCATAATTTTAGCCAATATAGACGTCCACTGCTGGGCATAGGCTTCCCACAATATTCTCCAAACAGATCTGGTTTGTGCCGCCCGCATCCAAGGAATTCCCGCGGCCTTCACCAAATGGTGGGCCCACCATGTACGGGACCTTATAATTAGGTTCTTACTGAAGTAGACCATATAATATTCACAAATTATCGATGGGACATAAAATGGAGCATGTTGTTAATACCACCGAATTTTAATTCCCAAAAACAGATATGTCTTATTTCTCTAAATACCAGAATACCATTTGGATTTGTTTAAAATTAAAACTACATACTACTGTAATGGACAGAGTGGAATACAAAAGAATTACAATTCGGTGGTATTAACAGCTCCATGTAATCGTATCGAAAATTGTAGATAAATATAGAGTACAGTTTACGTATCCGAATCCTGCTTATTAATCTATAAAATGTAACGCGGAAATCTACTTATACGTTAGATTATCAACACTTACTTATACGTTAGATTAGAAATATATTCTTGCTTAGCGTCAAAATGACTTACTTTTTTAATCAGATTATAGTCAAATGCAACGTTTATTATATCACTTATCCGTATCGGGCTTGGGCCTTAGACGGGAAAGCGAGGCGCCGACATCAAAGAAATGCTCTAGCGCAGGGATGGCCAACCAATGGCACGCGACACAATGTTTTTGACACGGCAGTGTTCACAAGATTCATTATTCAGTTTATACACTAGCAGCAAGGGCAGGTTTTAAAATGGGACAGCCACGCTTCGGCATGAATGGGCCGGCGTAAAGTAGCGCCTGCGCTGTGATTCGTCGAGTGAGTGAGGTTGCCGGTTGGAAGCGCGCAGTGACTCTACTGGTGTTGTAGGTGTCTATAAGCGGCGGCAATCGCTTACCATCAAGTAATCCGTCTGCTCGTCTGCCACCTACATAAAAATAGCAGTGTTACTAATAAACCGAATTCAAAAATCTTATGATTAATTTATACTTGGCATATACAAAATCCCGACTAATAAACTCAGCATAACTTACACATAGTAATAACGTGGATGTAAACTTCTAAGGAACGCTATTTCATCGTTATACCAACCCCGTCCTAGTTTAACGTCGTTGTAACTTGAGGTTTTTAGATTTTTGCGTTGCATAATGACTAGAAAATATTAAAACGGCACTACGACGAAACTAGCAGACGACGCGCCGTGCACCGCCCGCTTGTGACCACGGCTGCTGCAACGTAGCCGAAACGTCAAGCAATATGTGCCATTGTGCATACTAAATGTCACGGTAATTCCCGTTTAAATATTTTTAGGTGTAACTTTAGTTCAACAATCTGTTGACTTGACCACTGTCAATACTGTTTTGTCTGTGAGAAAATATTTAATGGTCATCTATTAAACATTCCTTTGAAAAAGGCACATATTGGTACGTAAGGGTTTGCCACCCCTGCTTAGAGTGTCTCAAAGCGAAATGCTATTAAGGAGGTGCTAGACTTGGAAACATACGCAAACGTAAATTTAAACGACGTTAAAGTCTATTTTTGTCACAATATAAATAGGACAAAATATTATAGCTGAAAATATCGAAGAGCTTGTTGACCTACGCGCTAGGCAGTATAATATATCCGTTCCGTTATACGACCCGTTGAGCGCAAATGGTTTGAGCGCCGATTGAGACGTAAGCGTCGCGGGTACATTTCCCGCACCAACACTAATGTTTGTTGATGAAATAGATATTTGTGTTGGGTCTGGGTGTTTGTTTACATAGCACAAGGGAAAACGTGATGTGATGTTGTCTCAATATTTTATTTATGTAGTCTGGACGCAACCGGGAATTACACGCTAAGATGAAATCAGGTTAAGTGACTTAATTTAAATAATAATTATAATTTTACCATCATAATGTAATTCAAACTGCATTCTTCCTCTTGGTGTTAACTTCCTTGAAAGTAACTTTCACCCAGATCGCATCTTGAAAGTGACATTACCCTTGCAAAGTGTTTAATCTATGCTCCGTTGCGTTGCGTTGCATCGCATAAGGACTCTTTACATCGTACGATACGTTACGATAAATTTTACGGAAGGCGAAGCAGTAGCACAATATAAACATAGAAGGTGGGCTCTAGCTGACATTAATGAAATATATTTATTTATTTTATTAGAATTATTGTTAAATTTGGTCACTTTTAACCATAAGTTTTATTTCAGTTTGTTCAATACTCTAGGAAATTAATGTCCAAAAAAATTAAAATGTCTGTCTCGTGTGCACTGTTTTATGGAATACATATCTTAATTAACGACAATAAATAAAACTGCATTGCACAGCCTGAAGTATATTTTAAGATTCTTAAATAAATTTTGGAGAAATATTGGATTTAATTACTGCCATGAAAGTTAGATCTGAAATGACTTGCGACTCCTCTGGTGTTGCGGGTGTCCATGGGTGGCGGTAATAGGTTACTATCAGGTGATCCGCCTGTTCGTCTGCCCCCTGTCTCATAAAAAAATTAAATGAAAATATTTATGAACACTTATGAACGTCAATATGTTTACCACTGGTTCGGAATATAGGTGTAAGTGATTGCAGCAGTAAATCGAACGATCGTCAACGCCGGATCGTATCGTATCGTATTTACGGCAGCGCTCGCGTCACTTTTAGTGCGAAAAGTGATTTTTCAACGATTACGCAAACGAGTGCATTCTGAATTCGCAATGCGTACGCGACGAAATGGAAAGTTTATCGATAATTAAACGAGTCGAGGCGCAGTCGAAATCGGGATCGAATATTCGATGCGCGTTTTTGGAACGTGTGTGTAGTATTAAATGCATAATGAGGTAACTTCTTTCCTCTATGATGTTTTTATGGGTACAGGTTTTGAATTGTCTTCTAGTTAGCCGAAGAAATGTTATAATATTTTGATAGTGAGACATATTACATTTTTAGTTCAGAAAAAACAAAATCAGGTTAATTTTACCCGCTTGCAACACAAGAACGGCTGTATCGATTTTAAGAAGTCCGATTTGCATAAATAATCGCTCCTAGTAAAACAAATGTTTTATTTTTATTTATTTATTTAGTGCAGGTCAAATCAAGTCATCGCTGCTATGATATAATTAGATTTTATCACCTCGCTTGCCTAATGCGGATTGGTGATCACAAACCCGAGTTATTATCGAAAAATTTGAAACATACTTTTGTTTGCCCCAGGAATCGAACACTGGATCCTGAGATCGTGGCCCGGTACTTAAACCACTAGACCGGGGCAATCGTGTACTATAGATAATCCTTCTGCTGGAATATTAGGCGTGTAGCACACACACTCAAGAGTCGAGGCGGAAGCGTTCAAGAGGCGCACCGCCTCTGACTTTTCTATACAATCAAATATGTCAACGCATACTGCCAGAGTCGCGGCGCAGTCGAGGCGGCGGAGGTGCAGGGTCGAGTCGGCGACGCGGCGCGGGCGCGCGGCACGCTGCCGCCCGACCCCGCCGCGACTCTTCTGAGCGACGAAAGAGTAACAGACAGAGTTACTTTCGCATTTATAATATTAGTATGGATAATCCTTCTGCTGGACTATTATTTAAAAAAATGGCTCTTAAATTGCTCGTATATTCCGCCTCTCAAAGAAGCGGTGTTCCGCCTCTCAAAGAAGCGGTTTTCCGCCTCTCAAAGAAGCGGTTTTCCGCCTCTCAAAGAAGCGGTTTTCCGCCTCTCAAAGAAGCGGTGTTCCGCCTCTCAAAGAAGCGGTGTTCCGCCTCTCAAAGAAGCCGTGTTCCGCCTCTCCGAAGTAAATCAACTGCATCGGCGTCTTATAATATACGGCGCATATTATTGTGTATGATCGGTCATAAGCGTCGGTGTCGCAACGTGAGCTTTCATAACGGCGATGTAACAGGTGCCTGCGCGCGCGCAGAATTCAATCGGAGACACTTTCATTTTTGACTGCACCGGTGTGTGCTGAATACTATGTACCTGACGTGTTAATCAAGACGGCAGAACGTGTGATTTATATATAGGGTAATCGATTTTGCCCAATTGCCCACTTAAGGAAAAGATACTAGTTTATTTCATTATAATCCTTTATTTTAATAAATCGAGTCGAGTGAGTAAGGGTACCGGGGAGGCCCAATTGAGGGGAATGGGTTATGACTCTACTA
Organism: Cnaphalocrocis medinalis; assembly: GCA_014851415.1. NCBI lineage: Eukaryota > Metazoa > Arthropoda > Insecta > Lepidoptera > Crambidae > Cnaphalocrocis > Cnaphalocrocis medinalis. The sequence goes on from CM026292.1 coordinate 10,136,601, forward strand.
GCTTTGCAAGAGTATATGGGCGGCGGCAATCGCTTACCATCAAGTGATCCGTCTGATTCGTCTGTCACATAAAAAATCTGTAACACAAGTGCATAAGCTACTTAGAACGAGTCAGGTCAATGTATGAGATTAAAAAAAAAGACGGTGCGTCTTACATCTTTTTTTTCTGTGTCTATTGTAGAGATTGTAAGAGGCAAATCGTAAAACGTCTTATGCCTTCCTACTCTAGCCTTCCTACTGCGATTATATGAAAGCACTTACGATTTCTATTGGTGACTAATTTATATTTAATAGGGCATCGCGTGTGACCAATGTAAATGCCGCCATTAGTCTCACTTACAAACATCCCCGATCATTCCGCAACGTCAATTACAAAGCAGAAACATTGCCCAATGAACACCACTTGCTCTGAATCTGGGGCACTCCATACATTCACCATGAAGGGATGTTTATAGTTCAATTTACCTGCAAATTTGTGAACATCTTATTGCTGATTATACCAGTGATGTGGCTTAGATCCACGGCTTTCACGCTACCAGCCAAGAATTTCTAAGAAACCTATCAGCGTTTTAACGCTGTTGAAGGTTTCCTGGAGACTACCCGGGTTCCCCAGCTAGTTTGCCCGGCAGCTGGGGTGGCCAGCAGTACGTAGGGTGTTTCGTCCTTCTGCATGCATGCTCTGCATAGAGGGCTGTCTGTAACACCTGATTTAACAGATGTTTGTTGAAGCTGCCATGCCCCGTTTGGGCACTTATCACTAAGCGGACGCTCGGCTTATTAAGCTGTAGGAATTGTCTCCAGACTCCAGAGGCGGAGAACTAAATGCTTTAACTAAGCATTTAGATAGAAGATTCTCTTTATTGCACAACACATTACAGAACTTAATGCTAATAGTAATTTACAAGTACAATATCGGTGGCCTTATCGCTAATAGCAATCTCTTCCAGACAACCTTTGTGTAGAGGAATAATGCAGCGAATTAACAAGATCTTTTATGTAGGTAATAAGAGAAATACTTACATCATAATAAATACATAAAAGCATACTAGTAATAAATTAATACGAGATACTGCTATAATTTTATACTCATGCATTGCATTTAGTTCCCTGCCTCTGTAGACAATTAGAATAATGCTAGGAAAGTGTCATTTACTGTGTATTTTTGCGGTGAACCGAATGCGACCGTGCCGGTTCTTATAAGCATTTCTTTTTCTTGTTGATCGAATCTTACTTTAAAATATCCAAAGTTGAGATGACTCGTGTTCGAGTGAACTTGAGTCAAAACTATTTTCACTCAAACACGTTTCCCATATCACTCAAATAGTTAATTTGGACTCAACCCGCAACACTATAAGTAATTTCGAAACGTTCCTGATGAGATCTGTATTTACAACCTCGTGATGCTCCGCGGAATTTTGCAACACCTAGACTCGAATATACGCTATTCGGATTTAATTTAATAACTAACGGAAGATTTTGCCACTCCTTCAGTGTTAAATTGAAAGATCACGGTATACAAATGGTTTGTAATAGTTATTCATAAATATTGGTGATCCCAAGTGGCTTGCTCAGTGTCACGACTCTTGGACGGAAAATCCTACTGGGTGTCTTGGTAGGTCGTGCATCTAGAAGGGTTAGATCCAACCGCGATTGCGCAGAGATGGACACCCCAGGGGTTTTGGTTAGGGTTAGAGTCCCACACACCACCTTGTCCCCCACATGTGACAAGGTGAAGGCCATGATGGATTCCCCTGGGAAAAAACTCCTCAGTGCGCCAGCCGATATGGGATCACCAGTTCTAACCTTACGTAACCTATTAAAAATTTAACATTTCTGATATCGATGCTACATGTAAATTATACCAGTAGGGATTAAACTTTTACATTTGTAAGCTCTCCGACCTGTTCATGTTCGTATGGAAATTGGCTGGTGACTTTTGCTGCCAAGTAAACCATGAAAGGTGTAACACAAAGTAATAGTAAGAAACAAAGCAATAATAGATATAAATGTAAATATAACCACCAGTGTCTTACGCCAAATTGCAGAAATAATACCAAACGAAAAGAGTGACGGGTTGATAACATTTTATTAAAATAACTAATTTGTACGCTTATCATGCGAAACGAAACCCCATAATAAATGTAATACATAATAAATGAATGAATGAAAGATAAATTGAGGTTTGACGTGATAAAGGCTCATTATGTTTTGAAAGATGTGAATAGTGTTGTGTGTAAGCGAGAGGGTAAGCTGTCTTGGTCTTGCTTCAGTCATCATCCTCCTGTCTTGTTCCCAGGTTATCTTTTTTTAATGTGATAGGTGGCTGACGAGCAGACGGATCAACTGGACTACTTCGATCACCTGGACATTCAGTTTAATGCGAAATTTATTATTTTGAAGTGAGGCCAATGCCTCACTTTTTAACTTCCTAAGGCCCAGACAGCAGACACAATGGAAAATCAATTGTTTTATGCTTATTTAAAAGGCTTTTGGATCTTACGATGTTATTAGGATTTTAATGTTTTTACGGAAGTCATAATCATAGTAATCGAGTAAAGATTGACAGTCTTGGCCTAATACATTGGCAAGATTGTACAATCAAGAGCGAATTATGGACAACACTAACTTTGAATGTGGAGAGAGCTGTTTCTATAATACCATTGAGATAATTACGACTCTACGTGATTCTAAATTGGGGTAAACAAATTATAGAGTTACTAGCGGCCGCCCGCACTCCGTCCGCGTGGAAAAGTAACTTTTTACCCCCCTTTCAACCCCTTACAACCCCCAATTCGCAATAAAAAGTAGCCTATGTCCTTTCTCAGGGTCTAGATTATCTGTATACCAAATTTCGTTGAAATCCGTTGAGTAGTTTTGGCGTGAAAGAGTAGCAGACAGACAGACAGACAGAGTTACTTTCGCATTTATTATAGTATGGATTGTATAGTTCCACCAGCTATCAATATAAATAAATGCCAACGGCTTGAATGTCCAATTCCTTGTAATTAAGTATTATGCCAAAATCTGACTGGCGGGATGGCGTATTTGGTAGTGTTGCCCTCATAAGTTCATTGGACGTGGGTTCGATCCCCACCCTGAACAAACATTCAAGCGATGAACACTAAACTGATGTGTGGATGTCTGTACATTTTCGGTGTTTTATAATATTTAAAATCTTTTGTTTTGTTCTGTCGGACAAATGTTTATAAAGAATAGTGGCCCGCCCTCATTTCGCTTCGGGACCGTAATTCCGAAATGAACCAATAGATGGCGCTGTGCTAAATTACATCGCGCAAGCGTTTCGTGTTTTCGGTTTACCTATAAGCCTTGTCGTTGTCCGTAGAAGTTATCTCTTTATAAATAGTATAGATATAGATATAGATTTTTTTTGTTCTATTCTAAATATTCTACGAGTGTATACAAGAAGCCTCTACCCATTACTTATCCTTTGTTATTGTTTGTTTTATTCGTTAGGTACTCTCCGTATACGGGTAGTGCCACAGTGTAAATATAGAGAGTAGCTAGATCTGGGACGTTGCGACGAGCAATGGTTTTGTCCAATCCGAAGTTACTCGTAGCCAAAAACGAACGGGGTACAATACCGCAAACTTCCAGTCGTCGTGGATAACTCTATATTAAGTATGGAGAAGGCAACTGTAAAATTTATAAAACGCAAACAAACTCCCTACCGAAATAGTTTCGAGTGTTCTTCCTCATCATCATTTCAGCCAGTACGCGTCCACTGCTGGACATAGGCCTCCCCCAATGTTCTCCACACATCGGTCCTGTGCCATTCGCATCCCAGGAATTCTCGCGACCCTCACTAGATCGTCGGTCCACTTGGGGTCTGGTGACTTTTTTGCTTCCCAGCACACCATGAAAGGTGTACACAAAAGAGGAATCACAAGCAATAATAATGTATATACATTTTGTATTGTTATATTCACACAACCGTGTCTTAGCCAAATTGCAGAAACGAAAAGAGTGACGGGTTGATATAGCTGGAGGCACGAAAGTGTAGCGATGACCGTTTATTTGCGCACTTGTAAAAAAGAAGACTTTCTATCAAAATTGGTTTCTGCGCACTCAAGGTCATAACTACATTTTCTTGCCTCGGACTATAACATTTTATTAAAATAAATAAATTGTCTTTGGCCTGTGTCTTCTCGGTCACCTCACAGTAAATAAAGCCACTGGGTGCATTAATACTGTGGTAGTACTAAACAATGGGTCGTAAACAGAGCCCGACCGTACGGAACGACGTTTGTGGCCCTGTAACCTCCGTAGTAGTATCTAATAAATTAAAACTTTTATGTCAAAATAAATTTTAACAAGCAAAATTACAATCGGTTTGTAAGATATGTTTTTAAAATTTGTATATTGCGAATACTTGATATAAACGGGACCGGGTACATCTAAATATCCTCGCGTTTAGTCCCGGTTGTATCGAGTATTGGAAGTAAAAGTAAAGTAAAGTATCAGCCTATATACTGTCCCACTGCAGGGCAAAGGCCTCCATCATAGAAATCAAGTTATCACTACCATGATGGGATTAGGCATAATCACCACGCTTGCCTAATGCGGATTGGTGATCACAAACCCGAGCTATGTTCGAAAAATTCGTAACATACTTTTGCTCGACCCGGGAATCGAACCCGGGACCCCGAGATCACGGCCCGGTACTTAAACCACTAGACCAACGGGACGTTGTAAGTACAGGTATTGGAAGTACAAATTGCTTAAGTTATTTTAAATCATATCTTAACAATTTCTAACAATACCTACCGGATAGCTACGTGTGTGCAACAAACTATACTTAGGCTCACTTGGGTAAACGTCATAAGATTGACATGCGCACCAATAACATCATCATCACTCACCACTAAGGATGTGGGTTAGTAGGACCATTACTAGGAGAACCGACCACTACTTGGTATTTCCGAACCGGTATGACATTCAAATCTTCAAGAAACGAGCCTATACCTACCTAAAAGGCCGGCAACGCATCCGCACTCCTTCTGGTGTAGCTTATGTCCATGGGCGCCGGTGTTCACTTACCATCAGGTGACCCGCTTGCTTATATGCCTTCCTATATTATAAAAATAAAAAAAGAAACAAACTAATTCTGAGTCTGGTAAAATGCATCAAGAAAATCATGAAATTAATAAATTGATGGCGACTACTGCCGCTTCCAGTCATAGAGTAGGTAGCCTCATTGGTTTATTATAATACTATGTAACTCCGTAATAGTCCCCCAAGAATAAATTTCACGAATTTATTGACAGAGTATACTATGATGCTTTGGATTTTTAATCCGAAGGCAGAATGAATTTCTGCATGGAGTATACATATGATTGATATAGAAGTTTCTTGTAAGTAAGTAAGTAAGTAAAATATTTATTCAGTGAATAACACGGTAACATAAATATTGCCATAAAACCAATTGCCATAAAACAAAGTTGACATAAAATCCATACTAATATTATAAATGCGAAAGTAACTCTGTCTGTCTGCTACTCTTTCACGCCAAAACTACTCAACGGATTTAAATGAAATTTGGTATACAGATAATCTAGACCCTGAGAAAGGACATAGGCTACTTTTTAGTTGCGAAAAGGGGGTTGTAAGGGGTTGAAAGGGGGGTAAAAAGTTACTTTTCTACGCGGACGGAGTCGCGGGCGGCCGCTAGTTATATATAGTTTGACAAAATATCTATTTCTTTCTTCCGTCTTGTGTACTTGAGTTCATTACAATCGGAATCAAACGATAAGGTTATTGGAACGAAACGTTACACAACGTTGATTTAATGAAAATATAAAAAAATATTCTTGTTATGTCTTTTTTGGTAGAGTCGCAAGTTGGTTTGGCGTGAAATCGTCGTAGTGTTGTTAAAATTCAATACCAAGACGAGACCTAACCAAGGGCTTACAGCTGATGAAGATATACTTGTCACATTTTAATAAGACCTTATATCAACACATGTAAGGGCTTACAGCGGAGGAAGATATACCGTCACATCCAAACAATAGACGGGTATAATTATTCGTTTCGGAGTAAGCTCCCAAGTCTTGGTCTTTATTTAGTAAATTAATATCAGTCTATAATAATGTCCCACTGCAGGGCAAAGGCCTCTATCATAGAAATCAGGTCAACGCTACTATGATAGGATTCAATTAATTAGGCTTAATCACCAAGCTTGCCTAATGCGGATTAGAGATCACAAAGCCGACCTAAGTACGAAAAATTCGAAACATAATTTTTGCTCGAATCGAACTCATACATTTATTTGGCTGAAGAGTTGGCGCCCAAAGGATCAGGCCTTGTCCATTCATGCACATTTTATTAAACTAGCAAGGGTTAGGAATTTAGGACGTATTCCTGCAGTAAAATATGTATGTTGTAGTAGTATTTTTTACTTTAAAGTATTATCTATCTTTTTTTTATTAAACTATAGGCCAACGCTTGACCACAATCACACCTGATGGAAAGTGACGATGAGGTCTAGGATGGTACGCGTTTGCCTAGACAATTCCTGTTCACTCTTGCCTTAAAGATATCTATTTATAAGGCAGTGCAGTTAATTTATCTTAGTCTTAAAATTGCAAGACCAATTTTGAGCAGCACTAGGCCCAAGTGATGCTGTAACAGATGAAAAACCGGGTAGGCGTAACAGTTATTTATTTCTTACGAGCAGTCGCCTCATTGTAGACACTATAATGTTTCAATTAAAACTGTCCAATACGGCTCAATACTTCGTTTACGACATCGTCGGTAAAAAAATGAGACAACATCACATACATTGTCCTGGTCAAACTAAGGTTTTTCCCTTGTGCTATGGAAACCAAAATCAACGAAGGAACCACAAGCACAAAAATATGTTTCATCAACAAACGTTTTGTGTTGGTGCGGGAATCTAACCCGCGACCCTTACGTCTCAACCGGCGCTCAAACTATTGCGCTAAACGGGTCGTCAAACCTCTTACAATAGCAGCTATGATAGCTTCGTGGTTAAAAACGCGCCTTCCATGCGAAGGGTCGTGGTATGAACCGAGATGCACCTCAATTTTTTTTTAAATCTATGAACGTGTTTTTACCATTAACAAGGTAAGACAAAATAAGGTATAGTCCGAGGCAAGAAAGTGTAGTTATAACCTTGAGTGCGCAGAAACCAATTTCTGAAACTGTGTAAACCGTGATTCAGTTGGTCTGGTTCCCCTGTCAGACGGTTGTCGCTTCATTGTAATTACCAGCTTCTTTTTAGTCCTATGTCCCCAAGCTGGGGCAGAGGGCGTCCACAGTAGTCCTCCATCGCATTCGGTCTTGAGCTTCGCGCTTGACTTCACTCGAAGTCTTGCCGATGGTCTTCGCTTCGTCTGCGATAGTTCGTCGCCAGGTTTGTTTGGGACGGCCACGTTTGCGCTTCCCTTGGGGATTCCAATCCATAGCCTGTTTGGAATATGGTCAGAGCCCTTCGGAGAGTGTAGCCAATCCAGTTCCACTTGCGGCGTTTTAACTGCTGGTCTATCGGTCTAATTACCAGCTTAGATGAGGGAAAGTGCTGCACGTGCGTTGCCAACATTTTTAACCCTCTTTCCCTCTTTTCTTTTCCTCTTTCAATGTTGGTTCCTTCCTACTTGTGATGCGCAGTGTGTGGAGGAGCCCTACAAATTGATCACGTATCGTCCTCACGCGTGTTTGTTTAGGCGTCCTTAACAGCCCTGGAAGCATCCACTAGCGCCACCATTAGATTTTATTATTATTTTAGCCCTAGTCGGCCGTCTTCGCATATACGCGTCCATGCATAAGTTGTCCACGATACTCTGTCCCCGGCATAAAAATCTTTGGCACCCCGAGATCACGGCCCGCTTCTTACCTACCGTAGCACTTTGACAACGTGTGACTACGCCTTTATGTACGAATTATTGTAAATTGACAACGAAGGCTTGTTTTATACTTTTTCAGCGTCGTTTTTTGTCGTAGTTGGGTTTTAGTTTTTTTCCCATAGATAAAATGTTATACAACGCCAGAGGGCGGCAATGACACTAAGAGGTCTTCTGATCATACTTCTACTATACAATTTATTATACAGTTTTATGTTCAACAGCGGTTCTCTACGTTCTTATGATAATGTCGAACCTGAAATGTTTGCGTCCCGTTGTCCCATAATTAATCCCAAAGTACTACACTAGCATACACCGGCGTAATTACTTCGCTTCAACTTGTTTTCAGCCTTGTTGTGTAGGTGTTACGGGATGTTTTTGCAAACAGACGAGGGCAATGAGTGATTTAAATCGCTACAATCAAAGGCAGAGATAGGACCGGCCTGGCTGGTGCTCTGAGAATGTATTTACATGTTTACTGAATGTAAAATGATGAACGGGTGTCCTGATGGCGAGTAGTTAACTAGCCTGGTTCAAGTCCTTAAGGAAATGTAAATCAAGATTTTATATTTTATTGGTAAGACGCTACCAGCGCCATCTTTTGGTATAGAGAGGAGCTAATGTACCGAAACAAATGGGGACTGACGCGTGCGAAAAACACACTAGGTCCACGGGGTTCTTTTTGAAGTGAGATGTCAAAAGGTCACTAAACAATTACTGACTTTGATGTTGGACCTCAGTCTAACACAGCACAGTGGTCGTCACACTTTACTGTTCAAGGGCCACACATAACTATGTAACCACCAAAGCCCGGGCCGCACAGTAGGTATAATATATTATACTATGTGAAGGCGTATCAAGAGCTACACTTATCCATAGTAGTCCAACTCAACTCAAAAACCACTAAACTGTTTGACATGAAATTTGATAAGTACGGATATATAGTTGACTATTAACCAAAGAAATCTACTTCATCGCGGGCCGCACAAATAACGTCCGCGGGCCGCAGTTTGACGACAACGGGTCTAACAGCACGCCACCTAGCGGATTTTTCACACGCGATACCAATATTGAGGGCGGGCTACTAGTAAGATTAGAAATAGCCGAACTTTAATATAAAATAATAAAATTGAGACAACATCACATACATTCTCCCTGGTCCCGAACTAAGGTTTTCCCTATGGATATGGCTATGGAAACTAGAAACAACGAAGGAACCACAACACCCAGACCCAACAGAAATATCTGTTTCATCAACAAACATTTGTGTTGGTGCGGGAATCGAACCCGCGAGCCTTACGTCTCAACCGGTGCTAAAACCATTGCAATAAACGGGTCGTCAAAATTACATTTATTATTTCATCAGCAACCCACACTCGTCCACTGCTGGACATAGGTCTCCCCTAATGCACGCCACCGCTCCCGATTTTCGGCCACTCTCATCCAGCCCACACCAGCCAGCCTTCGAATGCCATCATCCCATTGTCGCAGGGCGTCCGAGTCGCGGTCTCCACTCAACTTTTTGCTATTTACCTTTGGTTTATTTTACCAGTTGACTCATTCCTTTCTCTTTGTTCCAGGTCCGGAATATGGCACGATGGAGGCGGCGTGGAAGGGGGGGATGGTGGAGGCCGAGAGGCTCTCCGACCTGCACCTCAGCGTGCGGGATAGGCTGGTCAATGACGTCATATCGCAAATCAAGAACTGGCAGAAGGATACGTATCATAAGGTTAGTGATGGGTTTTTGTTGCTAACATGTAAGAGCTGCGCAAGAGTTCCTTCGTACGATCTTAGGGTCAGGCTAAAATGTGTAAGTAGTATATCTAAGTTATAGGCAAAAACTAAGGGGCTAATTCGAAGCGGGCGTTACAATCGAATCGGAGTAATCATCAGCAATCCACGCTCGTCCACTGCTGGACATAGGTCTCCCCCAATGCACGCCACCGCTCCCGATTTTCGGCCACTCTCATCCAGCTCACTCCAGCCAGCCTTCGAATGTCGTCATCCCATCTTGTAGCAGGGCGTCCAACAATACGTTTGCCGAGTCGCGGTGTCCACTCTAGGACTTTATGGCTCCAACGGTTGTCAGTTCTGCGGCTAATGACCAGCCCACTGCCACTTCAGATTGCTAACTCGCTAATCGGAGTAATAAGATGACATAATAATTTGTACACAATTTTGGCAATAAACATTTCCCCTCCCTTTCAAACCCGCTCTGCGCGCTCTTGTTTGAATGTGACAGGTATATTCGCATACGTTACAGTCTTAACAATATTAAACAATGTAGAATAATATCTTAGGTCTGATAGGAAAGTATTCCGGCAAGAAATTCTTACATCGTAAGCCCGGAGTCCAAATATTGGTGATTTTGTACCTTCGTGCCTCGGAAAGCACGTTAAGGGTTGGTCAGTGCGCTTGTACAGTTTCATGTCATACCTCTCCGGTACAGTTTCACAGTGAAATCTTGTAAAGACGCTTGGAATACAGAGTTCACGTGTCTGCGCACACACTTGTGCATTATTAATGTCCTGCGTTAATGGCTGCTCATTGAGATTTGCCGCCATAACCAAAATATCGGTTAGGAGGACATTATAATTATTATTATAATACTCATTCATCAAGATGCTAATGCGGCTCTCCGAACAATTACTTTCATATTGAATTTTTGACATAATTTTGATTTATTCGCCTTCGCATCGCGCTGGTAGTCGAAACTGTTCAGATGATTAGAGTGCGGAAGTGTTGCCACCTTTGTTAATAATAATAATAATATCTCACTACATCACATACATTGGTCTGACTCTGAGATGGGTAGCTCAAGCACCTGTGTTACAGATATCAGAACCAACAGTGGAATTACAAATATATACATATAATACTTTTCTTTTGTAAATAAATACTTATAATACATAGAAAACACCCAGACCAATACAAACAAACATGTTCATGCACACAAATGTTTGTACTGTTGATCAGGTACTTTTGTGGATTGTGTGCACATTAAGAAAAAAAAAAGATACAGATTTTTTATTTGTGAAAACATGAGTACAAAAATACAGATGGAAATTTTCAACTTGGTTTAGTTTGTGTGAATGAGGATTTTTGCAAATGCAATATCCGATAGATGGCTTTACGTTGACGTCAGGTACAACATCGAGTGGATTGGTTACATTTTGTCGTACGTATCATGTCAAAATTATGAAGTTATGAAACGACCAATATCGTCAAAGTTGGACCTGATGTCTACGTAACGCCATCTATCGGATGTTGCATTTGCAAAAACCCTCATTCAATTGTATACTATGTACGGTGGCCAGCACATCAAGTTACTACAATCTGTCAAATTTCTTCAATCGAACCTCACTTTTATGTCAAACGTGTTCGGTTCAATATCAACTGAGGAAATTTGACAGATTGTAGTAACTTGATGTGCTGGCCACTGTACTTAATTATTGCTTATATTAAAAATAAATATTTTTTCATCCAAACTTCAAATGAAACAAAAAATCTTACAGCTCTTTTACCGCCCCACTTTAGGGCTGCTGCACCCAGGAAGCGTTATGCTACTAAAAAGAGATGCTTGGCTGCTGTGGCAGTTGCAACACCGAAACATAGGGTCTCATCAATCATGATCAATTCCCGTCCGTAACAACAACCGTATCGAACCGTGTTGGTTGGCAGCGTGAATCCAGGCAGATGCAGGTTATTGGATTTCGGCTTATTTTAGACTGCCTTGTGAGGTGAAAAGTCAAGGGCATTTAATCTTCTATACTATAAAGAGGTAAATGCTATGGGCACCGACAGACCTTATATACCTATGTACGTAAAAACCGAAAAGGTGAAACACTAGCGCGATGCTATCGACACCCAGCGCCATCTCTTGGTAGAGAGTGGAACTAATGTCCCGAAACGAAGTGAAGGCGAGCCATTTGTTTCAAAGATATCATGCCCATGCTTGCTTGCTTCATGCTTGGATCTTTGACTGGTCTGTGAATCATTAAAAGGCTTATATAACAACAGCGCCATGACCTAAAGGAAGGCACCTACACCATCCTTAAGTTGTGGTTTAGGCTCCCATAATTAATATAGGTAACTTAATAACTATATTTTAATACGCCATTAAAATTAAATCTGACCCATAAACGAAAAGTTATTCCAATCTTTAATCTCCCCTTCTCCCGGATTAGGCCTCCGGTAACTCTTCACCAAACACAACCTGCAGAAGCAGCTGGACGCCTTCTGTGAGGCCGGGGTATCACTCCGGTCGAGCCGGCCCATTCGTGCCGAAGCGTGGCTCTCCCACCGTAAAATATGCAAGGCCGCTTGTACAATCGTGCTCAGATCAACTTTAAATGCATTTCCACAACTTTCCTAATGAAATAACAAACGTTACGATGCAGGTTGCATAAACTGAAACCCATTCGGAAATCCATTAGGTAACTATGCGCGTGCGCATTACCTTGAATACTAAACTCGAGAAAACACCTTTCCCCAGCTTTTTGTTTACATTATTGATCAGCTTTAGCGGAATTAAATCTCCATATAATTAGGTTGACGTGGGCCAATTCTCGCATGTTGGGTATATACCGAACATGCATTTCTGTGCAATAAAGCATATGCTTTATTGCACAGAAATGGAATACGTGATTGAAACACAGTAAGGCGGTCTCATCGTTTGTAGCGTTTTCTTCCATATAACATTTAGGTAGAGAAAAAAAAAACAGCATGTTTGCAATGGGGTAAATAAATACATATTGATGGCGATATCTATACATCTATACATATAATAAAAATGTAAAAGAGCTGTGTCTGTACATTGAAGGTATTTATCTCAAAATAACTTAGGACGACTAGAAAACAGTAACAGAACATGAATCAATGATTTTTAAATTTTTTGTCTGTCTGTTTGTCTGTTTGTCTGTTTGTTCGCGCTAATCTTGGAAACTACTGAACCGATTCGAATGAAACTTTTTTTATTGTATCGCTGTAACATCAGGGCAACTTATAGGATATATTTTATTTTGAAGACCAGGCTCCTTGATGTAGAACCACAACAGCCCAGCTAAACTATAAGAGGTAGGTCAATGGCACCTTAACAAAAATTGTTCAGATTGATGAGCATTTTATGATGCCATGAAAAAATCAAAGATCATGGAACACCTGGTGAAGAACTCTAAGAGCCCAGCTACACCATAACAAATATGGAATGAAATGGAATGCAAAATTCTCATTGTGAGTCAGGCAGGGTATCGGATGCCCAATTTAGGGAAAAAGTGAGTTTAAAGGGCCATGAGCGATGGGAAACGCTTACCATCAGGTGATCCGTCTGCGAACTATCACATACCTAGACATTTTTTTCTTATTGGGGTTATGCTGACGAGCTAACAATGAGGCTGCGTTTCCACAGAAACAGAACAGAGTGGAGCGGAATGAAATGAAATGAAATATTCTTTATAGATAATGAAATATTTTTTATAGAATATTAGTCCATAGTATGGACTTAAATTGAATAAAGAATATTTCATTTCATTTCATTCCGCTCCACTCTGTTCTGCTCCATACAGAACGTTTATGAATGTCAAATATTATGTCCACCAATAGAAGAAGCTTACTCCTTGTGAGGCGGCGGAATTTTTATGCAATTTTATTGACGGGTTTCACTCTGCTCCGCCCCGCTCTTCTTCAGTGGAAACGCAGCCTAAGGCTTTAGGCCTATGCTTTAGCAAATGGAAGAAACGACTGACTAATTACCCCCCTCCCCCCTCATGTTAACACAAAAAGTACACATAATACGTACACATAAAAAAGTACAGATAATACTAAACTTAATTTACCTAACAATTGTGGGCGTACCTACCTAGCCTAGTGCTGATGTAACTGGGGTTTCTGATCCTTTAAATATTCGACTTTCTATGGTGTTTGCTGAAAAATTCAAGAGCTACCAGGAATTCAATCCATACATTATTTACATGGCCTCTTTGCATAGTGGTAACAAAGACATTATACGATCGATCGTTAAACCTTTGTTTTATTAAACTCTAATTGCCACTTGTGGACAGTAAATGGACATGGATATATTAAATTATTCAAGGTAGAAGGGTTTATGCCACACCAGCCAATTTCAGGGTTCCGGAGCCAAATGGCAAAAACTTGAACCTTTGTAATGGACTTACACTCCTACTCCGTCCTTTTTACGTGGCTATTCTAGCCAGCCTAACTCCTTTCAGAAGCGCAGAAGCTTCCTGGGATCTTTACAGGCTTCGCTAACCTTACCCGAACCATATAGATTCGTTATGTCTATCTGTCCGCCCATCCGTGATGTATTCGACTTCAAGCGCCATCTATGGGTACTGGTCTAAGTATTATAACTGGTCCCGAAACACAGAGAGAGCGGGCCACTAGTTTGCAATAAATCGTCATCACTAACAGATCCGGACAGGAGTTATGAAGGGTATAATTTGATACAACTGTCAGGCGCAGGAGTTGGCAGTCGTCCAGAATCTCCTTGTACAGCTGGTGCCAACCACAATGAGTCCTAATGTTGATTTATTACAGTAGCCCTATTCGTAAGAGGCGACTAATCCTTCCTTCGGAGTACGTGAGGATACCCACTGTTGGGGAGTGGCTTGCTCAGTGTCACGACTCCGCGAGAAAAAATCCTACTGGGTGTCCTGGTACATAGGTCGTGAAACTAGAAGGGCTGCATTGCGCCAAACAATTTGGTGTAAAGCGGCGAGCGCGATTACCGGTACGGTCCAGTCCCGGTTGTGGAGTATCCGACCGCGATTGCGCTGAGATAGACACCCCAGGGGTTTTGGTTAGAGTCCCACACACCACCTTGTCCCCACAAGTGACAAGGTGAAGTCCATGATGGTTTCCCCTGTATAGGATAGTTCACGCTGGTCTTCTGTGCGGAAGCTGAAGCGTGGCTCTCCCACGGTAATATGATACTGAGTTAGTATATTTATAAAGTAGTATTACGTGAGTGTCCTCTTAGCGGTCAAGTGCGAACGACTGACCGCAAGAGGAGCGAATACGGCATTCTATGAATAATTCACCAACCCCCCCTTATATAGGAGGGACGGACGGACGAACGGAAACCCACCGGACGATATGTTTGCCATTCTAGGCGCGTAGGTACGACAGCTTAGTTAATAGGCGATGATGAATATTTTAGGAAGGATCAGAAGTCGCCACTGCGATGGTTGGTATCTTTGTGGATAAGAGTATGTGCTATCTAAACGGTAGATCTTAGGTTTGAATGTGTGCAGCCATGAAATACACTGGGGAACAAATAAACCTAGTCACTACCTAATTTTCATACAAACGTTGGCAAGTTAGGAAGCTTTTCGAACATAGCTCGGGTTTGTGATAACCGCACCGCATTAGGTAAGCGTGGTGATTAAGCCTAATCCCATCATAGTAGCGATGACTTGATTTATATGATGAAGGCCTTTGCCCTGCAGTGGGACAGTATATAGGCTGATATTTTACTTTAAGTGCCTAGTAACGCACTTTGCGAATGGAGCCTTTATTGGCGGCGAAACTATAGCGCTTTGACGCTGTATCTCTATCTAGCATTTATGTATATTATGATTGAAGGTTGATGTGTATAACCTAATGTTGTAACATGAGTGCCCCACTTAATCCTTACTTTCAAAGTCAATAATGTTGTCATAACAATATCAAATATTACACCAACACTTGTCAATCACATGTCTACACAAATGACATAATAACAACACACACACAAGTCATTGTAATGTTCAGTATTTAACATTTATTTACTACATAATACATACTGTCAGTCAACAGCTCCAAAGATTTTACAATTTTGAACTTTATATCGAAGTGTTAAGAATATTATTTAAGGTGAAGTTTTGGGCTGACTGTACATGAAAACAATGCATAATACCCTTTGAGTATATAGCCACTGGAGATGCCATACCGGGCGTTTCCCCTCCGGCAAAGTACATTGGTCAACTTTCGGAACTGGTCAACTAAGTTATACAAAACTACTTGGATGTCGCTACATCGCCATTTTGCATCGCTCCGTGTCGCGTGACGTTTCTCTTAAAAATGGTGAATTGTGCAGTATTTTCATGTAAAAGGCGATCTGACAGCTAAAATTCGCAACAAGATCGCGTTTCCTATCATAAGTAATGACTTTTATTAATTATTAAATGTGTATTAAACTAGAAAATCTATTTTAATAAAAAACCGTTACGATACGTAAACGACAGAAAAATTTAATAATGATATCGTGGTATCGGTCCTAGTGATGGGACCAATTAAAATCAACTCGACATTTGAATGAATCATTCACTCACTGCAGTTAGTTTCAAAATCCGTTCTTTTCATTATATTTTGAATAAAATAGTATAGACGTATATTATAATATTAAAACATTGTAAAGTGAATTAGAGAAATTACTGTCCTTTCTTCTGGTCATACGATGTTGGAATTTATTCTAAAAATAAAAAGAATTGGTGGCTATAAAATATTTCGAGGTAAAAGGAATAAAATATGTGGTCCGGGAGTATCATGCATGATAACGGAGTAGATAGTAAACCATAATTGGAGCTCGCTAATTTTAATATAGAAAGGTATACGAATGTTCGTTTATCCAATATTTCAAAAAAATTAGACCCCCAGAAATATATTCGACACGTGTACAATAAACTTATTCATTTTGAAAATCAATATAAATGCGTAATAAGGAATTTTTGTAATATTTCAATAAATTATTCAAATTAAAAATATATTGTTTCATTTACTCTCCCTTTGTTTGTCCAAATGTTTAACCTCAAACTAGCGCACATTTGTAATTTTTTACGTTTTAGTATGTATTGCACAACTTCACCATTTTTTAGGTTTCCGTAGTCTACTCGTAATGTCTGTCCGTCTGTCTGTCTGTCTGTCCTGGCTCGTTCTCCGCCGTTTCTGCACCGATTGCCACTGAAAATTGGTAAAGAGATGTATACTGATAATCCAAAAATTGGTTTTTAACATTATTGAAAAATAATTATTTTTCACCCCCCTTTCCATACAGCGAAAAGTTAATTCGAAAAATAAATTCGACTTACCCCATCGTCTGGTCGGTATCGTTAAAAAGGTATCTTTAAATACAACAAAAATTTCCTTGACATAATGTGGATCAAACCCCCCAGTTTCGAGATATATTAATACAAAGTTAAAATTACAGCTTCCTCTCCCCCCCCCCCCCCCAACTTCACAGTAAATACTGTCATACACATTAAGTTGAATATCAGTTGAGGAAATTTGACAGATTGTGGTAACCTGATGTGTGGCTGACTGTACTTTTAACGAAAACTTTAGCGGACTCTGTAGCATACATAGTATTTTAATACAACTTAACCAACTTATGACGTGCAGTTGCCCTAACTAAATGGTAATGTATGGAAATAACTACCTAACTTAACTATGAAAATAAGGTTTAAGGCCCATCTTTTGGATACGGAACACCTTCATGTGCGTGTCCGACACGCTCTTGCCCGGTTTTATTTTACAAACTGACTAAATAAATATTTATTTATCTTCAATGTGCAGAATTTTACACTTACAATTTTATATATAAGTTCATTCACCAAACTGATTTGACTCATTCTTTGTGTCCCATCACTGTCTTTTTCGTATGTATGCTGCATAGTTACGTGAAATCTTTATTTGTGAGCGTGTATTTTTTGATGTGTTAAATTTTTCTGTAGTGTGCGTTTATCGTGACAGCAAAATTTGTGACTGTTGAGTATTAAAATTTTTGGTGGTGTGCTGTACGTGTTTACCTCGTCCCCCGCAAAAAATGGTGAAAAAAATTGTTAGAAGCGCGGACGTTAGGGCATCTCCAGTGGCTGTCTGCTCTAAGATAATACCTCATTATCGCTAGCTGTGGCTTCGGGACAAAAGTGCACTTGTATTTATGTACAAAATACTGTAACAGTATAAATATAGCCGGTAGCAAGATTTTTAGTCGTTTTTAATTTTTTGTCGTTTTTAAATCGAAGCCCTTATAATAGGTTAAACTAATAAAGTCCCTTTAGCATGTTAGAATCAAAATAAAAATCTGCTTCTCCATCCAAAAAACAATGTTCACCAGACAATAATGTATGGAACAACTGGTTTTCATTTTGCTTATTTTGATGATGGCTAGCGCGCTCTTAGTAATAAACCCCGCCCCGATATCTCTTCCACAGCGTTTGCTAGGGAAAGCACATGTCGAGCTACTGGCTATATTTTATGTACACTGTGACACTCTTGTATGTCAATGCTGTCTTAGCCAAGGATGCAACGATGAATTAATATTGATGCCATGCAAATTATTTGCACGGTAAAATCAAATCCAAGGTGCTAACAAATTTATGATTATGAAGATAAATAAATACTTACGCCAGACATACATTATGCAATCGTTGGGAACATAAGATTTGGTGGGAATTAGAAACCCGTGGTTTTCTTAGATTAAATTATACCTATCTGTACTATTTATACATAGGTAGATTTTATGAGAATGTAAATAAACCGAAAAGGCGAAACCCTAGCGCGATGCAATCGACGCCTGGCGCCATCTATTGGTACGGAGTTGAACTAAAATTCTATTCTACTTTATTCAAAGATTTTTTGAGCTAGACTGCGGACTGACGGGACGGATATGTAATGTTTTGCTTTCTTAAAAAATATCGTATTTTCACTACAATCAGTGTAAATAGGTTGGCGGCGCTAGTTTCATTCGTATAGCCCCTTAATGTTTTCGTTACGAATTTTCCCCTTGTTTTCGTCGTCTGAACAACTCGTCAAGTTATTTTAAAGCAGGAAAAATAACATTTCCACCGCTAATTCCCACATTCCTCCCACGCTGTCGCAAGGGTCCTTGGGCCCACCCCCTCGGCCCAGAACAATCGCACGTACAAGCTATCCATTCGTATAATATACCACTGGTATGAACTGAATATTGACCAGCCTCTACAGTGTGTTCCGAAGTGTCGCTTTGAACTGGGCACCTTCGCATTGGACACCTATTTTAATTCGATGTCCACTCTTAGGCTTATACCGTGGGAGAGCCACGCATGAATGGGCCAGCTTCACCGGAGCGATACCACGGCCTCAGAAGAAGCGTGAAGCAGCGCTTGTGCTGTGTTTCGTCGTGTGAGGGAGCGTACCCGAGGCCCCAATGGGGGGAAAGGGGGTTGAGGGTAGGCAGCGCACTTGACTCTGGTGTTTCAGGTGTTTATGGGTGGCGGCAATAGCTTACGATCAGGTAATCTGTCTGCTCGTCTGCTGCGACCTATCACATTAAAAAAACACTGTGTAACTTTTTTATGTCGGGCTTTGATAAACATTAATTCATTAGTTCCAAAGAAGTACTAATAGATGGCAGCTGGTGTCAATTGCATTGAGCAAGTGTCTTTTCTTTTCGGTTTACCTACGAGACATGTGATTGTCTGTAGAATTTTCGTCTTTGCAAATAATAATCGTCGTTTATCAATTATTATTTAAATTTAAACCTTTATATTCACGTAATGGGGCTATCGCGCTGGGTTACTGTTAGACTGATATCCAACTACAACGTCATTGGTTGTTTAGTGACATTTTGAAATAACCAATCCCCGTGTAGATGGACCTCAGTTCTACGGTACGCCATCTAACGGATTTTTCATACGCGATAGCCCCATGAGGTGCCCTAAAAGGAACACAGCTGACACTTTAATAGCACCAAATTACTATAAAAGGGAGGTATGTAGCAATGTAACTATATTTTCAATTTCTTTCTTCGATAACGCATTCATAATATAGTTAATTCAGTCTACGTATAATTTTGTGGAAATACGTAGTTACTTCCTAATTAGCAAGTTTTATCATTATAACTTTATATGCATATCCACCTAGTTACAAAATGATTATTGATAAAATTAATTAAAATTATTATTTACGGTTTTTAATTAGTTTTATTCAAATGTAATTAATTTCGCGAAAAGTAAGTTTAAAATTAATTTGATTATGACCTTGATAGCCGTTCAAATTATGTTTTTAACATTGATAAGATCGATTTATAAATGAAATCTAAATATAGTTTGTAAAATATAAATGTAGTCCTCAGCAAAATATAAATATAGTGTTTGCATCATCATAAAACATCCCAACAAAATGTTTGTTGTAATGTCTATTTTTATTCTTCAAACTAGTAGCCCGCCCTCACTTCGTTTCGGGACATTAGTTACAAAAAGTACCAATAGATGGCGATAATACATCGAGCAAATGTTTTTCGGATTACCCGTGGAGGACCCGCGCTTTAGCACGAATGGGCCCGGCTACTCGTGATACCACGGACCCATAGAAAACTGCCGCTGTCTTTCGCCAAGTGAGAGAGAGTAACGGAGTTGAGGCTCATCCGGGGAAAGGAAATTAAAAGGGTGGCAGCGCAAGTGTGGTCAATCGCTTATCATCAGATGATCCGTCCGTTCATGTGCCAAATCCATACTGATATTATATGGGAAAGTGTGTCTATCTGTCTGTATGTTTATCTTTCTTTCACGGCAAAACGGAGCGACGAATTGGCGTGATTTTTAGAGTGGAGATAGTTGAAGGGATGGAGAGTAACATAGGCTACATTTTGCCCCTATTTTAGGGAAGTGGGTGGCGCGAGCGAAGCCGCGGGCAAAAGCTAGTATCATATAAAAATAGATTCGGATTGTTTTATGATTCAAATGTCAAAATTCGCCGATTGTTGGTAAACGGCATTTGAGCTATAAGGGACGGTAGGTTTGGGGGTTGCTTTTCTATCCGCGAAGCCAGTTAAGGGTGAATCAAAAGGCAATGTCCTGTTAGCGCATCGCATTGAATCCCTCGACGCCGCGCAAAGCGACCGGTCAGCAGGCGTCGACTAATCCAACTTTAGCCTCAATTGCTAACGACTTCCAGTTCCAGGCTACAGTTAATCCACGTTGCTATGGCAACGTAGTTTGAAACACTATGTTGCTTGTTTGTAGCTTAAATGTTAGCTGGGAAGTTTTGGAACTGTATTTGTTAATTAAGAGCTAAATGCTATATTATTAACTAGCTTTTGCCCGCGGGGGTTAGAAAGGGGCAAAAAGTAGCCTATGTTACTCTCCATCCCTTCAACTATCTCCACTTAAAAATTCACGTCAATTCGTCGCTCCGTTTTGCCGTGAAAGAAAGACAAACATTCACACAGACACACTTTCCCATTTATAATATTAAGGATGTAAGACAGACAGATTCTTACCGTGGGAGAGCCACGCTTCGGCATGAATGGGCCGGCTCGACCAGAGTAATACCACGGTCTCACAGAAGACCGTAAAGCAGCGACTACTCTGTGTTTCGACGAGTGAGTGAGGGCACCGGAGGCTTAATTGGGGGAAAGAGGGTTAAAGGTTGGCAGCGCACTTGTGACTCTACTGGTGGTGTGTAATTTTATTGTTTACGATTTATCACCAGATTGCTAAGCTTGTCAAAATGTGTTTACTTTTGAATTCTTAATTTGCACATTATGACATGAGTTTAGATAAAAATGGTTTCAAAATACCATCCAAAACAATAGACAAATATAGCGATGTTATAATAGTGGTAGTTAAAAATAGTGTATCCACGCGAGTTCTCATAAACATGAAGATGTGTCTCGTGATATCTCTCCCGGTTGGAGTGGAGCCAAAGTTTGTTCCGTTGTGGAAGTTAGTTCTAATGTTTAGTCGGTGTTTATGCGGCTATCGTCATTAACGGAGATTTGATGTCCAGTGGAGTTCGACCATTATTAGAGTTGGTCTGGTTCCTTTGTCTAAAAGATTATTACACCACTAAGTTAGGGTCCAAGTCAACCCGACCACCACGATTTTTCTGACAAATCAACGAGGCTCTGGTGGAAGCCTTTCTCTCATCATCATCATCATGTCAGCCCACATCCACCCACCCATTTTCCGGAGGATTTTCCGTTCTGTGACCAGAAGTTTATTTTCTTCTTTTAGTGTCAGTGTCCAAGCTTCACAGCCGTACATCAAAATAGGTCTTATGACCCGTCCCGTAACGAACAAGATATATCTGACCCCAAACGAAAGAGACGCACGCATACAGCGTGTGAATGAAATTCGGTCGTGAAACACGTTTCAGTGCAGGGCCTCTGGTACTCTTATTGCGATCTAATAAAGAGGGTATAGTGATATTACGCGCACTCAATACAGCTTCAAGGACGCAGGTACGGTCGTGGTCAAAAAGTGTTTACCACCTTAAGGATCATAGTCGCACGTACACATGTAGGTGATAAGATCTAATTGTCTATTACATAATATTGATTATAGATTTGGTGTCTTTTTTAATGATATGACAGCTGACAGACAACGCCCTCAGTCAATGACGAATGTACATGTCATTTCAAAGAAATTAGGTTTCTTTTATGGCTGCTTCTGTGTTGTATCCTCTTTATGTGTCTTTTTTTATATTTACATTAAAAAGGTAATATGTAATATGTAACTTGATATGGCATTTTTGCCTTAGTGCAAAAAGTGTGATATATAATCAAATTTAAAAACTGGTAAACACTTTTTGACTGCGACCGTACATCCGACACGTGATAACAGATAACGGAGTCTTATCATGGCGATAAACATCTCGTACGCCGACTGCCACTCTTCATATGTCTTGATATGTCACATACGTATAAAAACATTTATTCCCGAGATATAAATTTAACCGTTTTTATAAGAATAGTTTAGACTTAATTCGTTATAGTTCTATATTTCTATCCTATTGTGGGTTAATTTGACCTCTCAAAGAAATACGAAGTAAAAAGTTTGCGATGACACTCCACTTGAGACTCGAGACTCCAGGTGTAAGCGACATCGGCGTTGTTTTTCGCGTCTCATCGGCTGTCTGGCGCCACGCCAGCTATTTTCGACGGAAACCGTCGAGATAAAAGAGAATGACCTTTGAGAAATTCACCTTCATTCACACTTGTATTGTAAAAAATAGAGCTGCTTAAGGCTGCAGTGAGTCGGCATAAAAATAAATATAGCGGTCTTTATACATATTGTCTAATCTTTCAACGTCTTTTGCTATTATTTATAATCTTTGTTATTGAATTATGTATCACTAGCTTTTGCCCGCGGCTTCGCTCGCGCCCCCCACTTCCCTAAAAGGGGGGGTTAGAAAGGAGCAAAAAGTAGCTTATGTTACTCTCCATCCCTTTAATTTTCTCCACTTAAAAAATCACGTCAATCCGTCGCTCCGTTTTGCCGTGAAAGAAAGATAAACGTACAGACAGACAGACAAACAGACACATTTTCCCATTTATAATATTAGTATGGATGATACAATTTGCTTAAAAGTTAACGTTGCGTTAATTCCCGCCTATAATAATAGGGCCGATTCTCGCATTCAAAAGAGTCAAAAATAATCATGTTCTTATGGTATTATGAGAACATTATTCAATTTGTTTTTTGACAATGTAGAATGCGAGAATCGGCCCCCGGCCCGTCTTGTCACTTCTTAACATGAAACAACTCCCTGCTCCTTTCACGTCAATCAAAGTCCCATTGAAAATCTGATTTGTACATTCTCCATACAAAATCTGTCATTCCTAAACAAATCGAATCGGAATATTCAACGTGATTCAACGTTGTCGCCGGTCATAGCACCGTAAATGCCAGTGTTGCCAGCTCTTTGTACCAATAACACGCAATAATTTCTTTTGGAGAATGCAATAACAATAAATTTATACGCTGTGTTATTTTTAACCTTCGGACCTTCTCAGGGCATTATACTGATGAAAACAATAATTTTCCCTAAAAATATATGCAAAAAACAAAACCGTTTCCCATACAAATGTCATAGAAAAAAATGCTTGTTCTCAAGAATATAAATCATCTAACAAAGTTTCTAAGATATGGTTTAAAACACCCAGTGCCTATTACTATGGAATCAGGTTTTGCTAAGTTAAGTCTCGAAACGAAGCTCCCTTATGACATGAAGTCCAAAAATAGTTACTCAAATATTTCCTATTGTCCAAATTTATTTAATTGGACAACTTCAGCTGGCAACACTACGCAGTGCACTTCTGAATCACCGCATGCGTGGTCACGCCCGCGCCTATGCGTCGGATGCATTATGCGCGGTTGCATAACGCACCCTGCGTTCCCTCTCGTATGCACGCCACCGCCTGATGTGATCTGCACGCCATTTGACGCATGTTATCGTGAATGCACTTCGATGGCAGTTTGTTGACTCTTGAAATGTTAGACTGTGATGTTAAGTTGATTGATGTGTGTTTGTTATTGCGAGAAACGAATTGAAATCGCAGGGAACAAATTGAAATTACACAAACTTTTTTTAAATACCCGAGAAAATTAAAATTTACGATATGCTCCGTCGCAGACGTTCTTAATTTATTTCTTACTAGCGGCCGCCCGCGACTTCGTACGCGTGGAGTTAATTATTGACACTTACCGTCATATTTTGGACAATCCACACAATATATTTTTATAAATTGTAGCCTATGTGTTATTCTGATGTATAAGCTATATTGTGGTAAAGTTTCATTCAAATCCATTCAGTAGTTTTTACGTGAAAGAGTAACAAACATCCATATACATCCATAGATCCAAACAAACTTTCGCCTTTATAATAGTAGTAGGACTAGTTGTTACCCGCGACTTCGACCGCGTGGAATAGCCTATCGATCATCATCATCATCATTTCAGCCAATGGACGTCCACTGCTGGACATTTAGGTTCCCCCAAAGTTTTCCACACAGATCGGTCCAGCCTGTGTCCATCCGCATCCAAAGGAATACCGCAACCTTCACTAGATCATCGGTCCACCTGGTGGGAGGCCTGCCACGGCTGCGGCCTCCTGCACGCGTTCTCCACTCAAGGACCTTTCCACCCCAACGGCCGTCTGTTCTCGCAATGTACCCTCCCATTGCCACTTAAACCACGCAATTCTTTAGACTAACGATAGCCAACAGTATTCCACACGCTCTAGCCCCCATTGGAAGGCATCTCCCCTGTCTCTTCCCAGTGGAATGGAAACATGCAATCTATGGAAGGACAGCTGGAAGACACGACTAGGCCATTGTACTGAAACCTGCGCGTGCGTTTCACAATATCTACTCGAAATGCGTGCCGGCGCGCTGTCAACACGCGTTTATTGGAAATCTATAATTGTCTTTAACATATTCATAACATTTTGTTCCTGAAGACTGTGCAGAATGTATAAATAACGATAGATACGAACGATAGATTTTACACCGTGGGAGAGCCACGCTTCGGCATGAATGCGCCGGAGTGGTACCACCGCCTCACAAAAGTCGAATGAGTGGGGGACCGGAGGCCCAATTGGGGGGAAAAGGGGTTAAAGGCTGGCAGCGCACTTGTGACCCTACTGGTGTTGCAGACGTCTATGGGCGGCGCAATCGCTCACCATCAGGTGATCCGTCTACTCGTCGGCCACCTATCACGTAAAAAAATCTATCTTCTATACTATTTATAAAGAGGTTAATCTCATAGTCCACGTCAGAGCTTATAGATAAACCGAAAACACGAAATATTTGCGCCATGTAATTGACTCCCGGCGCCATCTATTCGTAGACAGTTGAACTACTTTCCCGAAGCGAAGTGAGGGCGGGCCACTAGTATAGTATTAAATAAAAATGAAGTTATTTAACAAGTTTTCTCTTTTGTCCACAGTCAATGATCCAGCTCAAAGAGCGCAAAGAAATGGACGAAGCGTTCAAAAAGGCACAGAAGCCGTGGGCCAAGATCCTGCAGAAGGTGGAGCGCACCAGGCTGGAGTACCACACGGCCTGCAAGCAGGAGAGGACCGCGCAGAACCAGGAGAGGAACGCCAGCGGAGACAGCTCGCTTAGTCCAGACCAGGTCAGTGAATCTTACCTATTATGTAGTATCTTAGTCACTAACTACCTACTCTTGGGTTTTTTTATGTTTTTCGGGATTTTGAACATGCGCGCCACGAGATAATTTGTCGACACTCGTATTGTGTCGGCGCAAGTTGCTTCTCGCTCACCTGACTGAGCGATGAGCGGGATAAGGATGCGCTTTCGCAAACGAGAGTCGACAAAATTTTGTCGCGGTACGCATGTTATGACATGTCGTCTTTCAAGGCATTTGTTTTTGAAAGACCCTGTACCAGAATTTCCTTATAAAATAAGTATGAACTCATAGTTCCCCAAAAATCTAATACGTAATGTACGTAGAGCCACACATTAAAGTATACCACACTGACAAATTTCTTCAATCGACTCTCATCTTATACTGTCATACACATTAGGTTGGATATTGATTGAGGAAATTTTACAGGTTGTGTTAACCTGATGGTGTGGCTAACTGTACTAAATATTTTACGTTGAACATGCATGTTTCATAATTAGAAGTTTATCATCTTCATTTAGAACATTAGGTGCAATAGTGGTCAAATAGCTTTAGAAAAAACAATCATCTATGACGTTTTAATATTATTTAGGCATTTATACAAGTACAAATAATCTAGGGAGGTGTAGGTAAATGATACAGTTATCGACACGACAAGCTACTCCCGCAGTGCAAAAATAGCACTTGTGGCTTACACATAAGGGCGGTACAAAATTCAAAAGGGGTAACTCCACGTGTCGCGGTGTGTACTAGTATCAAAATCTACTGCTAGTACCAGGTCCGTCTGCTCGTCTTCCACCTACGAGTATCACATAAAAAAATATGAGGACTCATTTTACTAAGAAGTTCACAAAGACAGTAAGGGCCTCGTTCACCACCCCCGAGTAAGGTGTCAAGTAATTTAAGTGTCAATTATAGTGGGTTCGGAGAAAATTGGCCCCTGGTATTTGTATTGAAAAAAATATTTAAATTAAACTAGGCCGCGGACCAGGGGCCAATTTTCTCCGAACCCACTATAACTGACAAGTAAATTACTTGATACCTTACTCAGGGGTGGTGAAAGAGGCCTTAATTGTTATGAATTTCCGGACTTAAAATTATGACTACGAACTAATGTTAATAAATACAGCTTGTGATGATAACCCTATTCAGTTTGAACATTTTTGACATCGCAAACATGAAAATGACGCACAGGGGCTGCGATGGATTGATTTATCTCGAGATTTTTCTCGTGAAATGTGATAAGACACGCCGTGTGCGTGACACTCTTACTAATACGATCTGATTGGAATCCGTGATACCTACACGTTTTTAAATGGCTGACTTAAAATTTAAATTGATTGCACTTTTGGGACATCGATGTTTATTAACTGTCAAATATATGTGTAATCAGATCCCAGTTAAAAGGTTTTAGTAAACATCGGAGAGCTACGCTACGGCATGAATATGCTAGCTAGACCGGACTGACAAGCCGCTGATTAAAGCAAATCGGCATGAAGTCAAACTTCATTGCACCAATAAAAATATTATTTATCTTGCAACCTTTATTTTAGAGCTATAATCCAGTATCGGATTAGGTATTGCAATTTAGGGTCAACGACCACAAACGTTACATTATTATTGATACACCCGCGGAATTTCAAAACTTAGGAAGTGTTACACACGTATAAAATGCATTTGCTCTTATTAGAAATAAAAAATTAACATTAATCATCATCATCAGCCTGTATCTTGATCCCACTGCAGGGTATTGGCCTCCTCCGTTGCTCGTCATTTAGATTGATCCTGTGCCAGCCTCATCCAAGCCAACTTTTATCGAAATTGTAATAGAATCCGATGTCTATGTTAAGATTTCGTCAAAAATGGCACACCCAAATCCGATCACTAACTATGTATAACAAAAAAGAAACCTTAATTTTTGATTTGATTATCTCAGTTCATCATATTATATCTGTTAGAAATGGAATCGTAAAAATAACACATGCGAAATGTGATCATTTCCTATCAAACTGTCGATAAGAGCAGAATTCGCCGACCCTGAGCGGTAACGGCGTATCTTCATGGTATGTGCAAACATTTGTAGGTACATATGTTACATATACGTTGCGCATACGTCTGTAAGTTCATAATATAAGCGTTTTAGATGTTTTCTTCAATGTAGGGCTGCCACACTTGAGATCTAATCCTGGAAACACAGATTTGCGTAGGTGAATTGGCGGACTGTGTTTTTCGCTATATTAAACACTAGCGGCCGCCCGCGACTCCGTCCGCGTGGAAAAGTAACTTTTTACCCCCCTTTTAACCCCTTACAACCCCCTTTTCTTAATAAAAAGTAGCCTATGTCCTTTCTCAGGGTCTAGATTATCTGTATACCAAATTTCATTTAAATCCGTTGAGTAGTTTTGGCGTGAAAGAGTAGCAGACAGACAGAGTTACTTTCGCATTTATAATATTAGTATGGATTTATACTTGTATTCTACCTGCCCCGTTGGTCTAGCGGTTAAATTAAGTACCAGGACATGATCTAGGGGTCTCGGGTTAGATCCCTGGGTCGAGCAAAATATGTTCCGAATTTTTCGAACATAGCTCGGGTTTGTGATTACCAATCGGCATTAGGTGAACGTGGCGATTAAGCCTAATCCCATCATAGTAGCGATGACTTGATTTCTATCATGGAGGATTGGATTTTGCCCTGCAGGCTTTTTTACTCGTATTCTGCTACTGTTCTTCATATGGCAACCCTGACAACCGTTTTCAACACAACGGCCGTGGAGCATACACTTATCAATTCACTTATCATATAACCGATTTATCGATTATTCGACTCCAAGGAGCGATACATAAATAGATTTGTCCGAATTGAAAATAAGACGCTGGCCCAGAATTTGCAGTTTTATCGATTCATTTTGTGCAATGCTTGTGAAAATAAACGATTATGGTGCAGATAAAGCTTATTTTGAATTTCCTAGGTATGCTTGAGTGATAAAAATCTTAAGTGAATAGCTCAATGAGGGTTATCGCGAAAGAACAATCCGATAGATGGCGTTATATGATATCAGTACTACACAGATCAATCGCATCGTCTTTGAGACTGACCGAGCTGTCGAAGCGTAGCCACGGTATAATAGTCTTGGTAGCCTATTCATAGTACAATTTTAAGTCTACTTACTGTATAGCAGTATTGGTAAATATGTGTAAATTCTATTTTTCATTTTCATTCCACGGCCTCACAGAAGACCGGCGTGAAGCAGCGCCTGCGCTGTGTTTCGTCGTGTGAGTGAGGGCACTGAAGGCCCAATTGGGGGATAGGGGGCTAAAGGTTGGCAGTACATTTGCGACTCTATTGGTGTTGCAGGTGTCTATGGGCGGCGGCCATCGCTTACCATCAGGTGATCCGCCTGCTCGTCTGCCACCTATCATATAAAAAAAAATTCAAGTGTGGCTCTCCCTCGGTCAATAGATTGCGGTTTCATTCTTTCCTTATTCAATTTCTTGTCACGAAGTTCTGACCACTACATCAAGTTAACATGATGAGGCGCTAAAACGCTCAAATTATTAATGTTACCGATATTTTCCATGGAAGTTCGCTTTCGTGGCAAGATGGTGAATCATGAATGAGCTGAGCCACCGACCCAGATACCTTTGAAGACGTTGTACGGTTCAGACGTTCCCAATAACTGGATAAAGTTTTCTTATAGAACTCGCGGACAGTGATGCACTCGTTGAATGCTGGTCTTGCAATAATAGAACAGTCAAGATAGAAATAATTAAGAGCAAAAAATACTCCGCCATATTGAATTTAGATTGACGTTACATTATTTATTGAGTTACTCTCAATAAACTCTCATTTGATACCCATATTGTAGAAATGCACTGAAAATATCTAGGCCACCATCTTAGATGATCCGCCATATTGGATTTTAGAATGACGTCACACAGCTTTACATGACTTACTATCATTACTTATTGAGTTGCAAGATTCCACCCGCACGTACATAATAACATTTGCAAGCGCACTTGAAGTCTATTGGAGTTGCGAGTATCTATGAGCGTTGGTAATCGCTTAACTTCAGGTAATCCGTCTGCTCGCCTGACACTTATGGCTTGAAAAAAAAAATTAATAAAGATATGACTAACGGAAAGATAAATGACTCGGAGAAATGTTATAATCTCGAGAAATGACTCGGACATGAGTTGTCGAGTTTTTAATTTAGAAGTGTCACGAGTCTGATGCTGCAAGACCAAAACGGTGGATCAAGGGCGCAAGACCACGAACAAAGCTAAAGTCTCGTCTGTGTTTTATATTTGGACAACACTAAAAGAGAACTGTCTAACTAAAATTGTATGGGTGGATGAAGTTTTAAAGTAGAGTTAGAAATTCCTTTGAATACTTGTAAAGTTAAATATAACTTTAGAATATACCTATGATATCCTTAACTTAAAGCTGAAGGCAACTTGAAAAATACTAAGAACTTGACTTCTTTATTACCTGTTCTTTATTACATCGCATATTTTATACATAACTTTGTTAATTATCCTAGAATTCTCGCAGCTAAGTCAGTTGAAAACTTCAATGTTTTTCGAGAAGTTTCGGTAAGAATTCTAACAATGAACTGGCTACGTAATAAAGTGAAATGAAATGGGTGGGAGCAATAACACCTAAATTTAAGTCAGTATGATACTGAAGTGAAACCAAGGACCAGTTGGTCTGGCTCACTGCCTAAAGGTTACGAAGGCAGACGGCAATCGCTTCCAAACATATCCCTTCCTTATTTTTAATTATTGATATCTTTCACGACAGTCAACTTTAAGACCGAAGACTATTTAGAGATTTATCATCTTTGGTATGACTGTATCGATTGGTAAAATAAAATAACCAATATTTGTTTTTTATTTTTTTCTAGTTCAATTCCCCCAGGCATTTTAAACTTTGTGTCAGCTTCAAGTTCCCTCAAGACTCTTCCGCCTGATGCTGCTCCATAATACAATGCAAATACAACGCCTAGTTCTAAACAAACTTAAACGGCGCAAACTGTTTCGTTGAATAAATAATCAGCGAAACTCGGGTGCTAAAGTGCTTGGTCAGCAAGACAAGTGGTTCAGGCGGTATTGATCCTGGTCTTGCGCTTGTTGACCTATTTACACGAGTATGATGAGGTGAGAACCTCTAGTTCGTATGGCAAAGGGTCAATCCTATAACACTTACGAATTGCGTTCTTGGTGTGTTCGTAAAAGTATTGTCAGATTTTCGGAAAAAAGGATTTTGAAACCATTTTTCATGGATTTTTTATTTGCCTCCAAGATTTCAGAAAAGAAAGACTTTGGATACGTTTTTTGTTATCTTAGAGGACAAAAAAAATCTAAAAATATTATTTTGGTGTAAAAATACAGGTAGTGGTAGATTATATGTTTTGATATTCATAAGTGTTCTTTTTGGACCAAACTTAAATAAAGTTTTTTTTTCTATTTTCTACTTTTATCTTACATTGCATTTTATGCAATACATTACATTTATGCAAAGCCTCAGGTTGGCAATCGATTGTGAGGTCCTCGACCCTCAGCCGGCCCTTCTGCCCATTCACAGACAATATCGAGCGGTGCCTCCAAATTATTCAATAGTTATTCACCGACTTACACCTGTACCCATAGTCTTTCATCAACCTTAATGATTGCTTCAAAAAATATATGTTTATTATTAGGTATTACAAACACATAGAATAATATTTGGCCCATGAGAGAAACTACCTATAAGTCCCTAAGTTATTTATATTTTACTTTAAAGAAAAGCTTCCTTTAATTGGGTAAAATATGTCAATCAAAGATAAGGGCTTAAAAATTAAAGGAATCTTTCCTTTAAGCAAAACGTGGTAAGATTTCAGGTTGTTTCCGTTAAGGGCTATGTGTTGGTAGTTATTACTGTCATTTATAATAACCATAAGTAGTGCCTCAGTAGATATTTTTCTATCATAACCTTTTACGCCCTTATTTCTAATCGGAGACTTAAGGTAGTCATGGTTTAAAAATTATACTGTTGCTTTTATAAAAGTGAGAAATGAAAGAGACAAATTATGTTTTAAACTAAGACAATCTTTAGACCCTTGTAATAAGGGGTTTTTTTTTTAATCCACGAGTAGTGCATACGTTTTTTCATTCATATACAGGCTTTAGTTTATTATTAAATACGGACATAGATTTTTTCTTATAATATTTAGTATTAGAAGTGTATTTCCGATTTTGGATACCCAAAAATCTTTATTTTTAAATTCTCATCTGAGATGTTAAAAAGAAGATTTCTAATCCATTCAATTACACAGACACTTAAGAAAATCCTAGACATTCCCATAACTTCCTGTTAAGGAGGAACCCTAGCTCCTTAAGGGTGGCAACCCTGTGTACGATTACTGTACTGTGTTGTGACGTCATCGACCAGCAATCCAATCAGATTTGTTTCTTGTTCTAGCTTCCGCCGGCGGGGAATAATTCGGTTTGTCAAAAAGTCTTTACAGTGTTGCTTTGAGCTTTTGCCCCTTTTTTATTAACCTTGTGTATTTTTTGGTTTTGAAATAACCCTTTTTTGATTGTTTGAATTTCAAAACTTATGGGACTTAGAGTGACCTCACACTAGCGTCCTAGAGACGTCGTAACGACACGCTGGTGTGGGGTCAGTCTTATTGAAAAAACGCAGTGATGAAATTCAAGTGACGAAGAAAAATAACGAATCATCTCCATCACCTTGTCTTCGCCAATAAATTTACATCAATGTAGGTACAGATACAGCAATTAATTATTCTTTCAAATCACTTTAAGTCACTGCAGTTGAAGTGTAAAATTGTTTCAATTCTGAATTTCTCATCTTTATGTATTCTTAGACCATTGAGCTTAGAATCGTATGGAGAAATTTTAGGCAGTCTAGTGCAGTGCAGTGACCCAAAGTATGGCTGTTTACAAAACAACATTGTTACAAAACAACAATGGTGACTACCATTTTCAAACTCAAAAGTTTTAAAGTAAATATAATGTGCGTTTTTAAACAAGTCCCAAATTATGGTTACATTGATTTCTGTTTAGGCGATTTTTTTTTACTTACATTTAATTTATCCTTAACAATATTTTTAATACAATGAATGCGTATTAATTTTTAATGGTTTGTGTGCCTATATTTATTCTCTTTGCTATGCATTGGTCCTATTTCGATATTAACTATTTACTTACATACTAACTAGTTTTTCTCAATTAATATGCATGGTATTGATAATCTTTCGCTTTAGGCTTCAGATATTGAATGGCATCTTTTTCTTTATTTAGATATTTGAAGTTACGCCTGCGCTTAAAAGTAGGTACAAACGTAGTTTTAAGTGAAGTATTGTCATAGTGAGATTTATTAAGACGTATTTAGAAAAAAAAAGTATTTTCAGATGTTTCCAGGTTAAAAGGTAACAGTCAACGAATGCTTTTAGGTTAGAATTATTTCGAATTCTGTAAGAAAAGCTAACTTGAAATTTTAAAACTGTGCAGTTTTTACGTGATTTTGAGTAGATTTAGTTGATGAAAATAAATATTGTAATGCCTTAGTTGCATAATATTTTTGTAAAATTGTTTTTTTAGATCAAACTCACGACCTTTCGCCTATGAGACAGGGTCTGCTACCAAATGCACCATCGGGTCAATGGTAACCATAATCGATGAGAATATAAGAATTAATCAGTGTTGTTAAATAGTCTTTTAAACTTCGGAATATCGCGTAAACATTGACCTGTATAATTTGAACCTAATCATTAACTATGGAATAAAGAATAGCTTTTTGCAAAAAAATATATAAGAAAAGAACCTCTACTTAACAGTTCATTTAAGCCCGGGATATCATGATAGGGGATTAGCGGAGAAATTAAGGTATCCGGATTATCCGAGCGCCCTCGAATTCCGGTTAACCTGGAAATGCGAATTCGGCCAAATGCTCAGAATGTTTGGCAGCTAGATACCAGGCGACATATCGCATTGCTAGCCATATCTGCCCTAAATGACGTCTATAATGTATTGAGTTAACAGGTATATTTAAAACTAATGACCAGCCCTCACTTAAGGACTTAAGTTTCGCTATTAGTTCCATCCTTTGCCATTGGATGGCGTTGAAGTGGCGATTAGTATCGCGAAAGTATTTCGTCTTTTCCGGGTTACATTTTAAGCCTTTTAGCCTTGAATGGTCAATAGAAGTTGACTCGCCCTCAGTTGAGGACTTAAGTTTCGCTATTAGTTCTATCCTTTGCCAATAGATGGCGCTTGGGTTTCGATTATATCGCGCAAGTGTTTCGCCTTTTCGTTTTACGTTTAAACTCTGCTGTCTGCACAGGCAAATTACCTTACAAATAGTGATATATTAATGAAATGTTCACTCGTGTCATAATGATATGACTTGTGTCGAATATTTAGTCAATTACGTTTTTTCCTGTTCCAAAGGTTATGTTTTTTAGGTAGCAGACGAGCAGACGGATTACCTGATGGTAAGCGATTGCTGCCCATAATACATCTCCAACACCAGTTGAGTCACAAATCTGCTGTCAACCTTCAACCCCATTTCCCCCAAATGCCTCCGGTACCCTCACTCACTCGATGAAACACAGCGCAGGCGCTGCTTCACGCCGGTCTTCTGTGAGGCCGTGGTATCACTCCGATCGAGGCATTCATGCCGAAGCGTGGCTCTCCCACTGTTAGTATGTTGTATACGTCATTTTATCCATGACTAGTGGCCCGCCCTCACTTCGCTTCGGGACCGTAATTCAGAAACGAACCAATAGATGGCGCTGTGCTCAATTACATCGCGCAAGCGTTTCGTGTTTTCGGTTTACCTATAAGCCTTGTCGTTGTCTTCATAAATTATCTCTTTACTCTTTATAAACAGTATAGATTTTCTTGACTACACCTACGAGTGTTAAGTGGCCTTGGCACGATTTCAATGGTAGAAAGTGAATTTTTTTCACATATTAGAATATTAATAGTTGGTTACTTCACTTTTCTCCATCTATCCGGTAAGCTCTCGACTTCCCCTTGTGAATAAACTATTAGATTGGATCTAGTGATGGGTTATACGAGGTGTATCTGTGAACATTTACATCCCTTTAACCACGTGTTCTATCAACCATTCTGAACAACATTTGTTCTATGACTTTAGAAAATTCTCATTAAAAAATTTCATCATTCCATACAAAGTCGGTCACGTGACTTGGTCATTTTGTATGGGGAGTTGAAAATTTTTTCGAAGAGTTTGGAAAAGTTGTTGAACAAAATGTTGTTGGGAATGGTTGATAGAACACGTGGATAAAAGGAAGTAAATAAATGTTCACAGATACTCATACACCCTGTATTTTAAACTAGTGGACATCCGTAATTTTGCTATCGTGAAATTCAGTTTGCCATTAAAAGATTTCTTCAAAATACATTCAGCCCTGTATCCATACTTTTGTTTGGGGGGAAAGGTGGTTAAAGGTTGGCAGCGCACTTGTGTACTGGTTTTGCTGGTGTCTATGGGCGGCGGTAATCGCTTACCATCAGGTAATCCGTCTGCTCGTCTGCCATCTATGGTGATTTGTCTTGGGCCACCTGATGATATGCACACCGCCGCCCATACACACCCAAAACACCAGTGCAGTCACAAGTGTGCTGCCAACCGTTTAAACCCGATTGAGCCTCCGGCACACTCATTCGGCGAATCAGCAAAGGCGCTGCTTCACGTTAGCTAGTATCACTCCGGTCGAACCGGTCCATTCATGTAGAACCTTTGCTCTCCTACGGTTGAATTACATGCCAAGCGACTGCCGTCTGACCTTCGAACCCATAAACATAAAAAAAAAACTGAATCATGGTGACACGTTCAGATTCAAAGATAACATAATCATTCAGGTATATCTTGCTATGACACGGCACATCACTATCGCTACATCTGGTACAGCTGAAAATAAACCCACTTACACCGTAAACTATGACGTCACCGCTATTTCGGCCACTCTCGAAATAGTCTGAAAGCTCGCATTATCCAGTTTTGATAATAGTGGTAAACTGAAAGTGACTTTGATGTAGGGAGCGGTACCTAAACTTGCCTGAGTCCGTGGTAAGGTGACCGTTTGATATCTATAGTGGGAGAGCCTTGCTTCGGCATGAATGGGCCGGCTCGACCGGAGTAATACCACGTCATTTGAAATTGGAACTTGGTCTAACAATACGGCATCTAGAGGATTTTTCATACGCGATAGCCCTCATTCACACCGAACGATTTGATAGTATCTCAACTGAGATTCATCCTCTTGTCATATTCGTTTGCTCAAAGGCGGCCTTATCACTATGAGCGATCTCTTCCAGGCAACCTATGGGTAAAGGACACTTGATCAAGGTGTAAGGCGGTGCAATGATACAATACTTATATACATAGGTATAAACATGAACCATGAGAGATGAACCTCCTTCCTTCGTCGAATCGATATTTTGCAAAACTTAATAAATACATCACGCAATCATTGACCCGTAACCTCATCTTCAATTCATAAGAATCGCTCGCGCATACCATCACATAATAATTTATTCTACAGACATCACCACTAAGCTAGCTTGGCTAACCTTTTAAGAATATCACACACCGTCACCAAACAATGAAGGAAGTCACAACACACAACAATACCAGCACATCCTTTGAGCATTAGTTATGCCTCGCAAACACACGGACGGACAGGTCCAGGTAAAGGGATGTGAGGTTAATGGAAAATAATCGATTTAAGAAAAATCGATTTTTCTTTATTCAATATTAATCGATAACGATAATATAATCGTAAAATGATTGGTCAATAATCGATTTTTATAAAAGCAGATAATATTTTTTACGTAAATACCTTTTTGTCTATTATTTCAAATCCTACTCTACCCTACCCTTTTAGGTTTATTACCTGAAAGATTCATATTAACAATGATTCAGATTGAAAACGATATAAAATAGTATTCTACTTCAACATAATTAAGTTTATACAATTTAAAATAATTATTATTTCAAAATAAAATAAAAAAATTAAAGTCATACATTATTCTGCCTTATCAATTTACTTGCATCTGAGTTTGTAAAGTTTTACTTTCTAAGAAATATCATATTGTCGTTACAATTAGTGTAAATAGGTGGGCGGCAATAGTTTCGTCGATATAGCCCCTTGAAATTAATTATTTCTGACTAATATTACTTTGATTATAAAAAATCGATTATACGACAATAATAATCGATTAAAAGAAGAATCGATATTTTTTACCATCCCTACCAGTCATTATAATATGAATACGGTCACGTGCGCACGCGCAGTCGACGCGGGCGCCGTTTATTTAGACGCTAAATTACCATCTTCCGAAGAGACAAGAGAATCGGGTCAAGGACGAAGCCGGGCAACAAATATTATATTAAACTTTCATGGTCACTAATATTAGAAAAGTTTGTAACGGGATTGCTACCACTTCTATACATATAATAAAAATGTAAAAAAGCTGTGTCTGTACATTGAAGATATTTATCTCAAAATAACTTAGGACGACTAAAAAACAGTAACAGAACATGAATCAATGATTTTTAAAATTTTTGTCTGTCTGTTTGTCTGTTTATCTGTTTGTCTGTTTGTCTGTTTGTTCGCGCTAATCTCGGAAACTACTGAACCAATTCGAATGAAACTTTTTTTATTGTATAGCTATAATATCAGGGCAACTTATAGGATATAT
Organism: Cnaphalocrocis medinalis; assembly: GCA_014851415.1. Classification (NCBI taxonomy): domain Eukaryota; kingdom Metazoa; phylum Arthropoda; class Insecta; order Lepidoptera; family Crambidae; genus Cnaphalocrocis; species Cnaphalocrocis medinalis. The sequence goes on from CM026292.1 coordinate 10,174,126, forward strand.
TATATTTTGAAGACCAGGCTCCTTGATGTAGAACAACAACAGCCCAGCTAAACTATAAGAGGTAGGTCAATGGCACTTTAACAAAAGTTGTTCAGATTGATGAGCATTTTATGACGCCATGAAAAAAATCAAAGATCATGGAACATCTGGTGTGGAACTCTAAGAGCCCAGCTACACTATTACAAATATGGAATGAAATGGAATGGAAAATTGTCAAATGTGATGAGCATTTTTGGATGAGACCTATAAGGAAGGATATTCCGAACTTAAACCCCTAATGGAGCGAAAAGGGGGTTCCAAGTTTGTTCATGGGACTACGTGATTCCTTGGCCCAATCTTCTCCAACTTTTGCATAGACATTCTTTGACAGAATTGATGGATAAAATATAAGATTCAAACTTTAATAGAATACTTACATCCCCTAATGGAATAAAAAATAATTTGGGGGTTAGGGTAAGGTGGGGCACAGTGAAACGCAAAAATGTTTTATGGTCATAGAAAAAAGATCTGATATTATTTAAACAAACTGTTTTCATAGAAAGTAACATTAGTTATCTCTTTAATTAACAACAATATCAAACTATGGATTTCTGCTTAGATTACTTTCCCAGAAAAAGCCTATTCACTCTCGACTTAAAGACACCCAAATTGTAGCTCTCTGGAAATACAGAAGCCGGCAAGTTGTTTCATTTCTTAGCAGTTCGTATAAAATATCAATGAGCCGCCTTAAAAAAATTTTAACCTATAAACGAACATTTATAATAAATATTATTTTATTAATTTCTATTTAAATAATCATCTTTAAGTCAAGAGTCATAAAGTTCACGCAAACGAAGTTGCGGGCGGCCACTAGTATTTAAATAAATAAACACATTATCATTCCTTATTAGTGACTCCACTGGTGTGTTTTGGTGGGTGGCGGCAATCGATTACCATCAGGTGATCTGTGTGCTCGTCTGCCATCTATAACATAAAAAAATAACATCTCATTAATTGACCTGACTCTGCATTAAGTAAGTGGTTAAGCACTTGTGTTACAGATATCAGACAACAGAGGTAACACAAATGTAATACTTAAATACATAAATTACACCCAGACACTGATCAAACATACGTATTCATCACACGAATGTTTGTACAGGGTGGGGATAGAAGCCACGACCTTTAGCTTCACTACCAAATGCGTCAGTTCCGATGTGAACCCCAATTACTATGGATTAGAGTCGACAATAAAATACTACATTTTGTATGATTCGAAACTGTTCAGTAACCCATCGGACCGGACCACTCCGGACCGGACCGGGTACCGGAGGCCCACTCGGGGGGAAGCAGATAAAAGGTTGGCAGCGCACTTGTAACTCCACTGGTGTTGCAAGTGTCCATGGGCGGCGGCAATTGCTTACCATCAGGTGATCCGCCTGCTCGCCTGCTACCTATCACATAAAAAAAATGTGGTTGATTTTACCTCATTATAAAGCAAAAGTTAATTACTCTGTAATTAGCTATATTACCTACCGATGGTGTATCTACGCCATCAGCCAATACCGTGTCATGGGACCGGTCATGGCCGCATGCCGTGCGGCCGTTCGTGCCGCAGATTGCTGAAGCCTAAGTAAACACCATGATTATAGTCTGACAATGACACAGTATAGGAAATAAGTAAACAAATCTTCCAAACGAAGGGGGCTGTCGCGTGTTAAAAATTCAGTAAATGGCGTACTGTAGAACTGAGTTGCATCAACATACTATGTTTTCTAGGAGAAAGCCGTTTACTTAGAGTTTCTAAGTCAAGGTTAAAAATTTGGATGGTGATTAAAAATTCACCTTGTATGGTGGTGGTTATTTTTGATGGGAGATGTCAAAATGTCACTAAACAACCAATTTCCCACTAAACAACCGATCCCACCCTTTCTTTCTCCCATGAGAACACATTTGTCTTTTTGCTAGTACTTGATCAATTTATGTCTATCCTATGCTTCATGGAGGAACAGATCAATTAAGGCAGATGTGCTTTTGGGCGAACGCATCTGACCCAACCCGGTTGAAGCACATAACCCATTTTTGTCAAAGTGCTAACTTATTCTGTAGTTGTTTGCAGAAATTCAAACGGAAAAGTTGACTTAAAATGGCGCCTGATGTCACCGACAATCGGCAACGCATCAGCGACCTCTGTGATCTCGCAGATGTCCTTAATCCCTGATTACTTACCATCAGGTGACCTGTTTATTCTTTCGCAGATGAAAAAAAAACATTACTCATTTTGTGTCGCTAAGGCATCGAAGTAAGTGTCATAACGATTCGCTTCACTGATGTTTATCACACTGTGTCGCCGTCCAAGATAACCGAGTACTTTACCTAGAAGTTACATCACCTTTTTTATTAGGGTTCCGTAGCCAAAATGGCAAAAACGGAACCCTTATAGTTTCGTCATGTCCGTCTGTCCGTCTGTCCGTCTGTCCGTCTGTCCGTCTGTCCGTCTGTCCGTCTGTCACAGCCGATTTACTCGGAAACTATAAGTACTACAGTGATGAAATTTGATGGGAATATGTGTTGTATGAACCGCTACAAAAATATGACACTAAATAGTAAAAAAAAGAATTGGGGGTGGGGCCCCCCATACATGTAACTGAGGGATGAAATTTTTTTTTCAATGTACATACCCGTGTGGGGTATCAATGGAAAGGTCTTTTAAAATGATATAAAGTTTTCTAAAAAACATTTTTCTTAAAGTGAACGGTTTTTGAGATATCAGCTCTCAAAGTCGTAAAAAGTATGTCCCCCCCCCTCTATTTTTATAACTACGGGGTATAAAATTCTAAAAAAAATAGAGGTGATGCATGCTAATTAACTCTTTCAACGATTTTTGGTTTGATCAAAGTATCTCTTATAGTTTTTGAGATAGGTTGATTTAACTGTAATTTTGGTTAAGTTATTGTGCTTACACCTTAGAGCAGACAGCCACTGGAGATGCCCTAACGTCCGCGCTTCTAACAATTTTTTTCACCATTTTTTGCGGGGGACGAGGTAAACACGTACAGCACACCACCAAAAATTTTAATACTCAACAGTCACAAATTTTGCTGTCACGATAAACGCACACTACAGAAAAATTTAACACATCAAAAAATACACGCTCACAAATAAAGATTTCACGTAACTATGCAGCATACATACGAAAAAGACAGTGATGGGACACAAAGAATGAGTCAAATCAGTTTGGTGAATGAACTTATATATAAAATTGTAAGTGTAAAATTCTGCACATTGAAGATAAATAAATATTTATTTAGTCAGTTTGTAAAATAAAACCGGGCAAGAGCGTGTCGGACACGCACATGAAGGTGTTCCGTATCCAAAAGATGGGCCTTAAACCTTATTTTCATAGTTAAGTTAGGTAGTTATTTCCATACATTACCATTTAGTTAGGGCAACTGCACGTCATAAGTTGGTTAAGTTGTATTAAAAATACTATGTATGCTACAGAGTCCGCTAAAGTTTTCGTTAAAAGTACAGTCAGCCACACATCAGGTTACCACAATCTGTCAAATTTCCTCAACTGATATTCAACTTAATGTGTATGACAGTATTTACTGTGAAGTTGGGGGGGGGGGGGAGAGGAAGCTGTAATTTTAACTTTGTATTAATATATCTCGAAACTGGGGGGTTTGATCCACATTATGTCAAGGAAATTTTTGTTGTATTTAAAGATACCTTTTTAACGATACCGACCAGACGATGGGGTAAGTCGAATTTATTTTTCGAATTAACTTTTCGCTGTATGGAAAGGGGGGTGAAAAATAATTATTTTTCAATAATGTTAAAAAACCAATTTTTGGATTATCAGTATACATCTCTTTACCAATTTTCAGTGGCAATCGGTGCAGAAACGGCGGAGAACGAGCCAGGACAGACAGACAGACAGACGGACAGACATTACGAGTAGACTACGGAAACCTAAAAAATGGTGAAGTTGTGCAATACATACTAAAACGTAAAAAATTACAAATGTGCGCTAGTTTGAGGTTAAACATTTGGACAAACAAAGGGAGAGTAAATGAAACAATATATTTTTAATTTGAATAATTTATTGAAATATTACAAAAATTCCTTATTACGCATTTATATTGATTTTCAAAATGAATAAGTTTATTGTACACGTGTCGAATATATTTCTGGGGGTCTAATTTTTTTGAAATATTGGATAAACGAACATTCGTATACCTTTCTATATTAAAATTAGCGAGCTCCAATTATGGTTTACTATCTACTCCGTTATCATGCATGATACTCCCGGACCACATATTTTATTCCTTTTACCTCGAAATATTTTATAGCCACCAATTCTTTTTATTTTTAGAATAAATTCCAACATCGTATGACCAGAAGAAAGGACAGTAATTTCTCTAATTCACTTTACAATGTTTTAATATTATAATATACGTCTATACTATTTTATTCAAAATATAATGAAAAGAACGGATTTTGAAACTAACTGCAGTGAGTGAATGATTCATTCAAATGTCGAGTTGATTTTAATTGGTCCCATCACTAGGACCGATACCACGATATCATTATTAAATTTTTCTGTCGTTTACGTATCGTAACGGTTTTTTATTAAAATAGATTTTCTAGTTTAATACACATTTAATAATTAATAAAAGTCATTACTTATGATAGGAAACGCGATCTTGTTGCGAATTTTAGCTGTCAGATCGCCTTTTACATGAAAATACTGCACAATTCACCATTTTTAAGAGAAACGTCACGCGACACGGAGCGATGCAAAATGGCGATGTAGCGACATCCAAGTAGTTTTGTATAACTTAGTTGACCAGTTCCGAAAGTTGACCAATGTACTTTGCCGGAGGGGAAACGCCCGGTATGGCATCTCCAGTGGCTATATACTCAAAGGCTTACACTGAAAACGATGGCTGAACCTTATAAGATAGATCAAAAAATATACTACAGTATTGTACACCTTTAAAAATCTTATATTTGCTGCTACGGAACCCTTTGTGCGCGAGCCCGACTCGCACTTGGCCGGTTTTTTATGATAAGGGATTTACCTACGTTATCGACGTTGTATATAAATTTTTGGAAATATTAATCCCTTTGGTCACTTGCGTCAGGCGTCAACCGGATCTTCTCGACAGAATAAATCTTCCGATCTGAAAGTTGTAAAGAAAATTAAATGATTATTTTTTTATATAAGCCTATAAAGTCCCACTTTTGGGCAAAGGCCCCCAAGTTCATCCATAGATCCTTGTCCTATAGGTAATAAGATATAATATAGAAATCGTCAGACCATCTTTTTCTGGGCCTGCCCCGTCGACGGTGTCGTAACTATACTCTGATTCATAATCATGTAATAATAAATAATAATAAATAAATTTATTGAAAATCATTTTACAAGGAATACTTATAATCTACCTAATACTAAGAAGCTATTTTTAGTTGGGTGCCTGAACTAGGTAAATCCTGTATCTCAGGCGAAAACTAAAACTAAAAGAAATGGTCTTACATTAATATTAATTTGATTTTACAATAATTTGATTTCATGTAAACAATTTCTATAATAATTAATATGGTTTTGACATCGGATTTATGTGTTGTTCTACTTACACTATTTCTGAAATTATCTAATCTAACAGGTAAGCAAAATGTTGAATGAGTACCTAAATCAACCTGACGATCACTTATGCAACAATAGCAACCTACATTTAATTTTGATGACATCACTATTTCTTGACTTACTCTACATTCATAGCAAAAACGTATATTAAGCAAAATAACTAACACAAAGTCTACAGTTATAATAAGATTACAATTTTGATTAAGAGAAAAAATAAAATAAAATAATAGGATTAGTAGGTACATACTAATAATAAAAAAGTAAATATTAGCTAGGTGAAGTAACTATAACACAAATGGGGTCTTATTCATAATCTACTAAACTAATATAACGTTTTTCGGCCATTTGTCTTGCCGGACAGTCAGGGTCGCCAGTCTTATGGTTGCTCGGCTTTTTGAACTGCAAGCAAGTGGCGCATTTTGGTGGCTCGACCTTCTTTGGGCACTCCTTAATGTCGTGAGCTTCTCCACAATGCCCACAAATGGTGTTCACTCCCCGACAAGTTTTGGCGGCATGACCATACTGCTGGCACTTGTAGCATCGGGTCACAAGCGTGAAATCTCGTACAGGGCAGGAAGACCAATTAATAAATACTCTGTCATTAGTAATTAATGCCTTACGGATCTCTGCAGGGACCTCGATGACGTAGTTACAAGTCTCAGCGTTTTTCCTTCCAGATTTATGGCTAAGCTTAATTGAGCTCAAGAAATTTTCATAGGTCATGCCCTTCAGCTTTTCGGCTAGGTTTTGCTGGAAGATGCAGTTGTAAACCTCCGTTTCCGTCATAGAAGTGGGCACTCCTATTACAACAATTCTAGGCCTTCGTTTTTTCGGTTCATCTAATGTAAACCCTGATGTCGTTAGCTGCTCAGACTTTTTGAGTTTCTCGATGTCACTTTTAGAGTCCGTGCTTATAATCACACCACCATTTTTTGTTTTACGTAGACCTCTTACTTGCAACTTCAAATGTTCAGGGCGTATAATTTTTTGTACCAAGTTTTTGGTCTCCTCACTCGACTTAGTTTGGTCAGCAGGATAAATTGCAATCGAACTCATTTGCACTGGCTGGATAAATTTACCATCGCCCTTTTTTACCATGTCCGCAAAGGAAGTGGTCACTGGGGCTGGAGTAGAGGACACTTCAATAGCTTGTTTAAGGTTTTGTAAGTCCTGCGAAAGATCTTGTTTTTCTTGGTAGTTCTGAAGGTAGTTATGATTTTGTACGGCTTTAAATTTAAGTGACTGGTATTGGACAACCAACTGAGAAGTCCCCAGGCTAACATTTCGGCACAGGTTGTTAATTCTGAGTTTCTGGTCCGTATTCAGTTTTCCTTCACAAGCTATGATGCAAACCTCGTTTAAGCACTTCTCAATTTTTTGCATCCATTCCTGGAGCTCAGGGGTACCAATGACTGCTGGAGCGTCGTCCTGGTGATGCTGCTGGGGTTGAGGGCGGGCTTGCTCTGGCGTCCTGGGCTGGGGCGCAGGTGCAGTTCTTGGTTGAGGTGCAGGGGTAGATGGCGGGCTGCGGAGTGTTTTTTCCGCTTCTATTAAATGGACTTTCGTCCATTATCACTCAAAAGATAAATTTATACACTAAATATGACACATAACAAAGTCACTGTTGCACAAACATACAATGACCCAGAAAAGTCTCTTCCGTCTAGTAGGACTAGGTCAAAATATTACTACAGCAATTGTTTATTGAAACAAATTAACAGGTATCACGACTATCCGCATCGGAGATCGATGACTCAACAGTAATGTAAACTGACAGATGTCAATGTGTCATCCCCATACATTATCACTCAATTTGACAGATGCAACATGTCAAAATGTAGATGTGGCAATTGTGGTACACTTGACATCTAAAGATTTTGAATGGCCGTGTGTGACCCAGAAGATTTTTTGATCACAACAAGGAATTTAAGTATAATTACTAAAAATACCTTTTCTGCTTCCTTTTCAACTAATGATCATTACGATTAAAAACATCCGAAATATTTTCATCAAAAGAAAAGTTTAAGTTAATTCAAACAGCAGCCAAATCACAAACGGTCCAATTCCACTGGCACCAAAGAACATTAATCCTCCATGTTGTGACGTCACATCCGATAAACTTGGAAGTTTTACAAGACGAACAATAAATAAAGTGTCAGATGGGGAAAAGTCCACTTTGAACTAGATCTTAGCTCAGGGAAGATATAACTGACATCCGAATAGATACCTACTCCCGATGAAGAATTACTTAGTAGAGACAGTAAATTTTGTCTATGGTTATTTAATTTATGTAATTGACTTTTGGAAATTCGCATTAAGTCGGTCACGTGGCTTGTTCATTTTGTATCGGAAGATAAAAAAATATTTTTCGACGAATTTTCAAGTCTTTGAACATTATTTTGTTATTTGGAATGGTTGTTACACGACGTTGTTTATAAGATGATGTAAATGTTCACACATACACCCTGTATAAACAAGCGATTAACAATTTGACGGCATCCATTATGTGAACTAAAAACAGAACATTTTATTTTGAAATCGTCTACTTATTACTTAAACATTTCCGTCGAAATAATGTCAAAAGAACCTAACCTTTTTCCGGTGCTTCTGTAGTTTTCGGTCCGCTGATCCACAAAGGCTTCTGTTCCCTTTTGATATGGCGACTGTTTATGATGTCGGTATGCCTGTAAATGTTTCGAAAAGAAATAACTGATGATCTTCAGAGTTAAATAATCTTATGGTAAAATGCCGTTTAACTCCTAGTTATCTCCTATTCCGGCGACGGCTGCGCTGGTTGTCTCGGCTTCAATCCTTGGATTGGTCCAAAATTTGTACCTTTTTAAAATTTATCAGCGTCAGCTCGAAGTCTGGAAGATGGCAGTCTTGTACCCCCGTGCCGAAGCAAAGGTCGTCAAGTTGTTGGTCCTGTCTCATCGAAATAGAGAGCACACTTCTATCAAAAAGGAATAGAGAGCACACTTGTGTCTGCACACACACTATATTGTGTTGAGATTGGCCACCATAGTTGCATTATCGGTTAGAAAGACATTATTATCTCCAACTTCGATGCATTCGTAACATGCCATGCTTGCATGCAGTCTGAAAACACAACCCTTTATGGGGATCTGTGAATATGTTAGACACCATATTTTGAACCTTATGTGTGAGAGAGAGGAGATAAGGTTCAAAACCAATTAATTGTATTTATACCTACTGCCCAGTAAGGGGTTAAGGCTAGACGGGTCTTTTTTGGCCGTTGGTAAAACTACTAAAGCTATCATCATATTTGAAAGTGTCCCAACTGGGATATTGTTCGACCCCTATCAATGTCACATCGGCCATAACAGCTTTGTTGCACGGACACTATACGAGGCGTGGTCATAATCAAAACTGTCCGTCTTTGTTGAAGTTAGGCGTCCTTCATGCTGTTCAATAGATCCCTATCCCAGGCTTTCCTCATACACTCGCTCTTTTAAGGTTAGCAGTTCGACGTCGCGTCCTACACTTTGTTAACCGCCGTTTTTGTTGGCAGACAAGACACGTCTTCAACGATCACTGCTGGACATAGGTCTCCCCTAATGCACGCCATCCGCTCCCGATTTTCGACCACTCTCATACAGCTCATACCAGCCAGCCTTCGAATGTCATCATTCCATCTTGTCGCAGGCGTCCAACACTACGCTTACCGAGTCGCGGTCTCCACTCAAGGGCTTTACAGCTCCAACGGCTGTTAGTTCTGCGGCTAATGTGACCAGCGTACTGTCACTTCAGTTTGCTAATTCGGTGGGCTATGCACATAATAACGCCCCGTTGGTCTAGTGGTTTTTAGTACCGGGCCGTGATCTCGGGGTCCCGGGTTCGAATCCCGGGTCGAGCAAAAAAATATGTTTCGAATTTTACGAACATAGCTCGGGTTTGTGATCACCAATCCGCATTAGGCAAGCGTGGTGATTAAGCCTAATCCCATCATAGTAGCGATGACTTGATTTCTATGATAGAGGCCTTTGCCCTGCAGTTGGATAGTATATAGGCTGATACTTTACTTTTTACTTTACTTTATGCACATAATATACTCGTATGTAAACTTGTTTCAGACTCGCTTATAAAATGAGTAATTTCCACTTTCGTCCGATCTTACGTTTCGCATCGCCCTTGTGATATCTCAAAGGCAGACTGACAACGAACCCATTAACAACAAGAAGTTACGATGCCTCTCTAGACACTTTTCACATTGCTTTAGGTGTTCACTTTCAGTATATGAAACGTCCTCTTGAGCTGAGCGTAGGTTATTGTTTTTTTTTTCATCGTAACATAGTAGCCGGTCACCGTATCACAAACTATATACCTACACGTGGTCTTTGAATTCAAACTGGACTGAAAAGTATGTTCGAATTATTTGAACATAGCTCGGTTTTGTGATCGCCAATCCGCATTAGGCAAACGTGGTGATTAAGCCTTATCCCATCTTAGTTGCGACGACTTGATTTCTATGATGAAGGCCTTTGCCCTGCCGTAGGACAGTATATGGGCTGATACTTTTATATCGATGCATATACATGTCAACAATATTGTTGCATGCGATATTGCGTCGCGTCGCGTTCGTTTCCATTTCGGACTTTCGGTTCGTTCACATCGCGCCCGCGTTCGCTCGGCACTCGCTTCGGTTTCACGGGTGGTGTTAAAAACTAAGAATGTGTTATTAGTGGCCAGTTATTACTTTAAAATAGTGAAGTACGATATACTCTTATCGATGATTTGGTCACTTAACTAGGTCGTTGTTTTAGCCCTAAACCGCAGTATGTCTGAGAAACCGCACTTATTATATGCGTATTCAACTTAAAATAAAACCATTTTTAGATATTTAAAAAGCATTTGGTTGATTTTTAATTTTCAATCTTATTTACAAGATTGAAAACTCAAAATGAACCAACTGCAGTAAACGCCCTTTTAGATATAACGCGGAAGAACTAAATAATAACACTTAGAGTCGAGGGCGATTTGTCTACACACCGAATAGCACAATCATTACGAAAATATATGGAGTCTCACTTAAATGTCCGGTGAAATCGTGTTTAATTTATTTCATCATACGCTACATCGATGATTTTCATTATACATTTACATCCCTAGTTCGTAATTAACGGTGTTTGAATGTTAGCGAGTAATAAAATTACCGCCATATTTTGTGTTATGTTCTGGTATGTTGTTAACCAGCAATTCAAATATGAAGTCGTAAAATTCGGCGACAAATGTTTCGGTCAGCTACGCAATCACGCATTTAAAATATAGGTTCGTGTAGAAACTCGTAAGTCCATTGGACGGTACATGCAAACTAAATAAGAGAGAAGAAATAGAAAACAGATAGATAGATACTCTTTATTGCACAGAAATAGAATACATGAGTGAAACAACAGCTATAAACAGTACAATAAGGCGGTCTTATCACTTGTAGCGATTTCTTACAGATACCTTTTAGGTTGGCAATGGGGGTAAAGCAGTGCAAAGAGATTGCTGAATGAAAAAGACGATGATGAAAAAGAAATTGAAAACATTAGATGCCGAATCGAGCTGATGGTAGATAGAATCCATTGGTACTACAATATTATAAACGGGAAAGTGTGTCTGTCTGTCTGTATGTTTGTTTTGCTATCACGGCAAAACGGAGCGACGAATTGACGTGATTTTTTAAGTGGAGATAGTTGAAGGGATGAAGAGTAACATAAGCTACTTTTTGACCCTTTTTAACCCCCCATTTTAGGGAAGTAGGGGCCGCGGGCAACAGTTAGTACGCTTATATTTGACAAATCCAGAGGTGCATCCTCGGATTCAAACTTTTTTTTTATGTGTTGGGTAGCAGACGAGCAGGCAGATCACCCGATGGTAAGCAATTGCCGCCGCCCACGGACACTTGCAACACCAGTGGAGTTACAAGTGCGCTGCCAGCCTTTTAAACTGCGAATGGATGGCGCGTACTTAACCAATTAGCTACCACACTCTATCATAATAATAATATTTCACTACATCACATACATTGATCTGACTCTGAGATAGGTAGCTCAAGCACCTGTGTTACAGATATCAGAACCAACAGTGGGATTACAAATATATACATATAATACTTTTCTTTTGTAAATACATACTTATAATACATAGAAAACACCCAGACCAATACAAACAGACATGTTCATGCACACAAATGTTTGTACTGTGCGGGGATCGAACCCGCAATCCTTGGCCCAGACGCAGCATTCGCTACCACTGAACCAACCGGGTCGTCGTATCATACTTTCTAACTGCGGTTGCGAACAAAAAATAACAAACTTTACGATCCACAAGTTCGTTTCTTTATTACCCCAGTATCGTAGCACAGTTTGAATCAGTAGATATAGCGATCTATCTCGTAATGGTCCGCGGCTAAGTGCAGCTGTATCAGAGTTATAACGAGTTATTATCTGCCCAGGATACCTGCTTGATGCGCCGGGCAATGAAAAGTAACTGGGCAAAACTTGTTGTGAGGGTTGCCAGAAGAGAATATTGTTTTCAGAAATCATTTATTTACTTAACGTCGTAAGGCCCAGTGTCTAGAACCCTATGCTTTTATCAAAAGGTTAGTCCCCAAATCGGACCCGAGATGGCGGTGTGCATTTATGCCTCGCGCAAGTATTGTGATTTTTTAAAACTATAAGACCTCTAATTGACATTTAGAAAATATACCCAAATAGATCAAACTACAAGGTGTCTTTCATTTCGTAGTTGCCAGTACATAGTTAGGGTATCGCCTTTCCACCCAGACAGCATATGCAATGGAAAATCTATTGTTTTGTGCAACGTGGGCTCTCCTTTTGTTTATACATTTATTTTTGGATGTGATAGGTGGCAGACCAGCATACGGATCACCTGATGGTAAGCGATCGCCGCTGCCCATAGACCCCAACACCTAGTAGAATCACAAGTGCGCTGCCGACTTTCAACCCCTTTCCCCCCAATTGGGTCGCCGGTGCACTTACCTACTAACTCGACGTAACACAGCGCAGGCGCTGCTTCACGTCTTCTGTGTGGCCGTGGTATCACTCCGGTCGAGCCGGCCCATTCATGCCGAAGCGTGTCTCTCCCACAGTAAAAATACTATGGTAGCGAATTTAGAAAGATACCATGCACGCAACAACCCTGTCCCAAGTCGGGTTCTAAGTTTTACTCGTAGTTTTAACTCAGCTCGCGGCGAATCCCCCGAGGGATGCGTCGCTTCTAACTGGAAGCGGTATTCAGATATTGAATTATAACTTGATAGGACTTAGGTAATTTATTATTATGCAGGTTTATTATACCTGGATTTAATAGGAAGATGTATTCGTAATTATGATAGTGTGTTATGTTAATGGGTGTACCTACTGGCGGCTGGGAACGTTATATCTATCTATCTGGGAGACGCCGCCGGCTGCTGTGAGCTAGTACTAATATTACAGGGAATGCTATACATGTATACCTTTAAATTTTTGTCGTTTTAATCCCAAATCTCTCATAATAGGTACACACGAATAAAGTCCCTTTAGCATGTTAGATCGTCAAAAAAATCAGGTTTTCCACTAGCCGATAAAAATGGTTTGACTTTTTTATGTGATAATTAGCAGACGAACAGACGGAACACCTGATGGTAAGAGATTGCCACCGCGATGTAAAGAGTTGCAATCTCCATCCATCGGGTGGCGCTTGAGACTCTCACTCTACTATGGTGGGTAACACAAGCATAATCTGTCTTTCAACCCCTTCCCCCCGGATCGGGCCTCCAGTACCCTCACCGAAACATAGCGCATTTATATTGAAAGAAGGCAATCGAGCAAGTGAGTCGCCAGGTGTCACAATTAAACATGTGTAAACGTTTACTCGTTTCACAAGTAAATACCTTTAACATATTACTCATACCTAACATTATTTATATACCCCACTTTAAAATATCCTTCAAACACTGAAGAATCGATTCACTTCAAATATCAAGCGGAATGTACGTACAGTATACAAAACTGTCAAATTTCTTCAATCAACTCTCATCTTACTATCATATACATAAGGTTGAATATCAAGCGAGGAAATTTGATAGGTTGTGGTAACGTATGGCTGACTGTACAATTTATAACATTATTGAATTCCTTACATAATTCATATATCGGCCTACAAAAAAGCCATGTTTCACATGGTTATGAATTAATAGGCAGGCCTGTGGCACTCGGTGGCAGGTGGCAGGTGGCAATGTAGGCCGGAGTTATGTAACCGAGAGATGCGACCGTACCCAACCTTTGTTTCGATATATTCAGAATACTAGCGGCCGCCCGCGACTTCGTACGCGTGGCGTTAATTATTGACACTTACCGTCATATTTTGGACAATCCACACAATATATTTTTATAAATTGTAGACTATGTGTTATTCTGATGTATAGCTATATTGTGGTAAAGTTTCATTCAAATCCATTCGGTAGTTTTTACGTGAAAGAGTAACAAACATCCATACATCCATACAAACTTTCGCCTTTATAATAGTAGTAGGATTGTGTAACCTTTTAGAGGTCGTGTTGGGAAGAATCTGCGTATAGAATTACTGCACTGCTGGGAAGCAATTTTCGTGCACTCGACATTGAAGTCGAATAAGAAATTTGTAGGGACGAATGTAGGAAATCTCTAAATTCGTATTCAATGTCGAGTGCACGAGAATTTCCCCCCAGGACTGTATTCTAGTGATTGCAAATCACAAAATATTTTAACTTGTGACTCTACTGGCGTTGCAGGTGCCTATAGGCGGAGGCAACCGCTTACCATCAGGTGATCCGCCTGCTCGTCTGCCACCTATTACATAAAAAAAGTTCAAAGTTCGTGTTCTTAATTGACCTAGGAATTAGCCACATTATTGTAGCCTTCATGTTCGATTTTGCTACAGTTCTCACTAAACCAATATCGTTTATGGCATACCAAACAGCATTGCAGCCATCAGCGAACAATGCATTTCCTATGACGTTAGACGCTGCGCGGGCGCCGTTCCCATGCGTCGCTGTGCCATTGGCACAGTTCCGTGCTTTCCACCGCAGCTGCGGCCGTCTCAGGGCAGGGGCTTGGGGCCCTAAGTGCGACATACGTAAAGCCACACATCAAAGTATAGAAAACTGTCAACTTTCTTTAATCGACTCTCATCTTACTGTCTAAAAAAATTAAGTTGAATATCAATCGAGAAAATTTGACTGTTTGTGGTAACCTATGTCTGTATCTATCATTCGGCGTGTGACAAAAATCGGGAATAATGCCGTTTCCTTACAAGTGTAACTTCATGAGCAGTGGTCGGAATAGGTATAATAGGATCAATGATCTGCGACCTATATTTTTTTCTGAATCCTATGTTTGCTATGTATGTTTGCAAGCTCGGAAACTTCTGAACGCATTTGAATGAAACTTTTGTTGTAGGCATACTTACTATCTAAGGCTATTGCGGATTGGTGATCACAAACCCGAGCTATGTCCGAAAAATTCGAAACATACTTTTTGCCTGACCCGGGAATCCCATCCCATCATAGTAGCGATAACTTGATTTCTATGACGGAAGCCTTTGCCCTGCAATTAGAAAGTACATAGGCTGATTAAAAAAATATAATATTAGTGGCAAACCCAATTTCCAGTTCAATAGAATATTATAAATATGAGTTAGGACTAGCTTTTGCCCGCGACTTTGTTCGCGTGGACAGGTTTGTAGCCTATGTGTTATTCTGATGTATAAGCTATATTGTGGTAAAGTTTCATTCAAATCCATTCAGTAGTTTTTACGTGAAAGAGTAACAAACATCCATACATCCATACAAACTTTCGCCTTTATAATAGTAGTAGGATAGTAGGATTTATTGGTGTACGTGTTAAGGGCCACAGGGCCCCTTGGTAAATCCGGCCCTGTATCCAGCGGTGTTTCGGCTGCCGACTCTGCGGTGGAAGCGATAACAGCGTTCGATATCTCCAGTCTCTTGCGCAGCTTAACCACACTTGTCAATTTGGAATTTCTCTCATTTCAATGTGAATGTTAAACTATTATTATTACTAGCGAAACTAAAGTAAATTAGTTTAGTAACTCAGTGGATAAGAAGCTGCCCCTTCCCTTTATACCGTACCTACGTAAAAATAGTGCGAAGATCAGATGGCAGTCGATTTATCCTAACTAATATTATAAATGCGAAAGTAACTCGGTCTGTCTGTCTGTTACTCTTTCACGCCAAATTTACTAAACGGATTTGAATGAAATTTGGTATACAGATGTATGGTTTCAGGGTCTAGACGACCCTGAAAAAGAACATAGGCTACGTTTTAATTTGCATTAAAACGTAGCCTATCTTAATTTGATACCAGAGTGTACGACCGAAGAGAGATCATCTTAACGATCTTTCCGAGACACGGGGGTAGAAGACGTATTATAATAATATGATGAGAGACTATAAGCAAACCGAAGACCCATCCGAAGAGGAGCGATTATCGTGACCTAGAAGTGTGACATTGATACGTTTTTTTGTAGAAAATCTATTACTGACAAAGCCGAATGAGAAAAAGTCCTACACAAACAAGAGTTGTTTACCGACTTTTATGTTTGCGCAACTCCACAGAGGATTGCGCAGGACAATCTCTGGAACGTAAACACGTCCTATAGATGGGCAACCGGATTTATTTGCTACCCAACGTTGGTTAAGACCATTGCCGTGGCCGTAAATTTGGCCGGTTTTACGCTTCTGGGAGACGATTTTGACGAATAAACCTAGGTTATAGAAGCCCTATTGTCCTATTTTTTTATTTTTTTTTTGAGCGGGCGGCTATGCAGGCCCTAATCAGACAAGTATCACTGCGACCAGTTTGATCTATTGTAATCGCTGCTATGCTACAATTCAGTCCCAAAGCCTACACTTTTAAGAAAGTGTATTAATTGTTAGCCGATGTCCTAACCAAACTGGATACTCTTCTCCATGTTTAAAGGTCAGAGAGCAAAATATACAAATTACCATTTTTGGCGTATATCTCTGAAGGTGGAAAGTTATTTAAGGGTTAAATGTTGGCAGCGCACTTGTGACTCTACTGGTGTTGTAAACATAGCGTACACCGGTCTATGGGTGGTGGCAGTCGTTTACCATCAGGTGATCCGTGTGGTCATCTGCCACCTATCACATCAAAAAAAGAAAAGATTAAAAGCGCTTGTACTGTACAATAGCGCCGCCATTAGATTTTTACTAACTGATGAATTTTGAAGAAGCGAAAGAAATAATAACGCGAACGCTATGATAATAGTTTTGTAAGACGTGAAATAATGTGATATAGCAAATTTCCGACCTACCAACATTGCCATCGCGTCGCAGATTACCAGGAGATTAGATCGAAACGAGTTGCCTCCTGCGCCGGCGCGCCGCCGGATGTTGATGAAACTCCGCCGCTTGTCGGCCATCTTGGAAAATTTATCATATTTCTGTATATTGCCGAGCCGACTGATTTGTTTTGCGGCGTCTATTAAAAAGGACGTTGGGATTTTTTTATTTTGATTAACATTAATGAAATGAAATGATTGGAATGAATTATGAAATGATTTGGATGTTTGAATGTTGATTTTTTGTTACATGTATTTTTTGGTACCAAATAAACATTTCTTCTTTCTTTCTTTCTTTCTTTCTAAAAAAGTATACATTATACAATATTATAAAAGCACTGATTCTCGCACTAAGATTCCCTGTGTCGCGGGATCAGTCACTTACGTCCAAAATACAAAATTCAAGTTATGGTAAAATATAAATTAAAACATTAAACACATACCTATGTTTCCCGTGGGATTTAAACGTCTACCAAGTTATTTATTAGAGACAACACTTTGGCCACGGAGGTAGTTATCATTTTTAGATCATACAGTCATGCCCCTTTGGGCTAGTGGTTTAAGTACCGGGCCGTGATTTTGGGGTCCCGGTTTCGAATCCCGGGTCGAGCAAAATTAAATAGTATGTTTCGAATTCGAAAATAGCTTGGGTTTGTGATCAGTGATCACAAAAGGTGATGCGGATTGGTGATCACTGATCACCAATCCGCATTACCTTTTATTTGTCGAAACCTTAGCGCAGTACATTTCGCGCCACGTAAAGAGAGCACTAGTCTAGTGGCTAGACTAGTTGTATGGAATTCAGCTTTCTTTTCACATGTGGCGAACTATAGACTATTTGTGGGGGAAGGGGGGGTACACAGAGGGTTCACTGTCATGTGAGCTAGACTCGGCAGACACGCTAGACGGCTTGTCTGCGACACCCATCCGTCACAGCACACATCACACACGCCGACTCAGCAGAAACATAATAGGGTTGGCAACAGCGGTTGCTAATTGATAGCTACTGGTGCGGTGGACTGTATAATAAATATATATAATGGGTGAAAACGCAGTTTAAATCTGTAAAATAATATAGTAAAAATAAATACAAACAATTTGATACACATCAGACGACATCCATTTGACATCTCAAGATGTGTTGATTGCATTGCGCAATTGCTTCGTCTATTTGGATTATTTAATAAGCCTTGTGGTGTACCCAAATTATTCTTTATAAATGGTTATAGATTAGATAGTCATGTCAGAGACTGGCAACATGGCATTAAGCAGAGAGAAATGGAGTGATTTGGGGTCCTCACTCGTTACGAAACACAGCGCAGGCGCTGCGTCACGCCGGTCTTCTATAAGGCCGTGGTATCACTCCGGTCTAGCCGGCCCATTCATGCCGAAGCGTAGCTCTCCCACGGAATAAATATTTCCGCTAGCTCATTTATGTACAGTTACCCGGTTGGTGAAACTTGTCAATCCGACCTGGAGACACTTCAAAGATTTGTCAAAGTGCATTATTTATTCAACAAAAATCGACGTTCCAACTAGGGATGTAACGAATGTCAAAATTTTCACATTCGCGAATGCGAATGTTAAGTACTTAAGACAGTCACATCAAATGTAAAAAAACAACATATGAACCAATAATTTTTATTACTTAAAAGACAAAAAACACACAGTGATGTCGATGTCAGTCTAGCAAGATCAAGAGTTACCGAGTTCACGCACGTACGACCTGCACACATTCGCATTCGCATAAAATTCGCATTGATTTAAGCGAATGCTAATGTCGATGCGAATGTTAAAAACGATGCGAACCAATCGCATAAGCGAATGCGAATATTCGTACGAGTAACATCCCTGGTTCCAACCCTACTTTGGGTCGCGCCGGCCCACAGGCCCTTTTGGTCTCAATCGACGATATGAGAGTCTCTTGAGGGCTTTACCGCGCCGCCCCTGGGGGCAAGGGCAGACGACTTCTGAGGTTGAAAAAACACTGTACGATGCTTGTATTTCGTACTGAGAGTAAAGTATATGCTATGATTATTGTTGCAAGAGGATTGCATATAAAAACTTTTTGTGAAAATAATTTTACACTGCATAATTATGTTTGTGTTTGCAAACGGATTGCATAGTAAAGCATTTCCTTAAATAATTTGACACTGCAAATATGCGGTACATAATAATATGTCGATTATGTTGTTGCTGTTTCTTCATTATGAGTTTTTATTCCAAATATTTTCGACGCATATTCTGATCTAGTATGTTTCTTTTATGTGTTAGATGGCAGAAGAGCAGACGGATCGCCTGATGGTAAGCGATTCTCGCTGCTCCAGTTGAGTCTAAAGTGCCAACCTTTAACCCCCTTTCCCCCAATTGAGCCTCCGGCACCCTCACTTACTCTACAATATACAGCGCAGGCGCTGCTTCTCGCCGGTCTTCTATGAGGCCGTGGTATCACTCCGGTCGAACTGGCCCATTATGCCTAAGCGTGACTCTTGTCATCTCGATGAGAATGACCCAGATACGAGAGGTGACAAAAATATCGCCTTTTCAGATTACATCGAACAATAGGCCTTTTATTTAATGAAAATAAAAGCCTGCTGGCACCACAGGCTATACAGGGTGAATATAAACGCTATACAGGGGTAAACAACTGTCCAATCGCTCCGTGAACGTGACGTTCAATTTCCTCCGTCAGGTTTTCTAGGTCGCCTCCACGTTGGAAATATCTGATTGAGTTTCAGCAATTTCGACGTAATTTTAGTCTTATTTATTCTATTGATTTCTACGTGAGGGTTGTGATGTCTAGTTTGCTATATATGGAGGATGGTTTCAAATATATCTCTATATCTATTGGCAAATTGATTGTTTTAATTTGTAAAGCACGATGCCCAAAAATGGCCATAGCACGCCCATAAAAAAGATTTTGGTCAAAAATTATGTTTTTAATTATTTTTAATGGTCAACATATTCGTTTTACCCCTAAAGTCCAGAATAATTTATAACACTAAATAAGTTTTGAATTGAGTTCACTAACACAGGAATCATTCTTTTCCTGGAAGTGCAGAGCCGAGTTGCCATTTTAGAGCCAAACGTCAATTAAATCGATTCTTATCGATTAGAGTACGCACCACCACTCAAGGGGGCGGATTTTTAAGGATCTAAATAAAAGTACCTAAGGACGCGTTATTTTCTTTATTTATTCAAAATAGAACAATTAATAGCAGCTCATAATTTCCCAAAATGTCAACATGCCAAACGTCAATAGCAGCCTAACTGCTGTGTTTTTTTCAGTGAGTGAGGGTACCGGATACTCAGCGGGGGTTTACCATACTTGAGAAAGAGAGAGAGGTTACCGTCTTTCGCGCTTTTTTATCCAGTGTCGTGACAGATTCCTTGCTTCACGCTTGCGGGCCAGTATGGCGATGCCAACGGATAGGATACCCTGAGGATACTTCATCCGTTGTCTACCGTTGGCTACCATTTTGTTTACCACCAGGCTAAATGGAGTCAATAAAAATAAAAAATAATAATGAATAAATATCCCAGAACACCAATTAGGTACACAACAAACAATATGAATGTAATTTTTTTTAATAATTTGAAACAATCGATATTGATTACTGTTTCATTTATTCAATAGGTATCGATTGTTATATTTGCAGTGGCAACCCCACTTACAATACGTCAAACGTCATTTTACGTAAATTCACGTTAGCTCTCGAGTTTTGAACTTTTGAAATTGAGTACATAATATTTTCATTAAGTAAAACAACGAATTTGCATAAAAATAGACTCCGGTGATCGATCTAATCCTGAAGACCTTGGCTTGAACATGGATTCCGCTCCCGCTTCCTCCGCAACCACTCGCCCGCCATTATCGCTGAGGTGCAAAATCTCATTCAAAGATTGATTAATCAGTGGTAAATAATTATCGTAATATCTTGTGATTGTTTAACAATTTACAGTGGACAATATGATTGCATTATATGGGCTTTTTCATTGCAACAGGTATTAACAAGCGACGACATTAAAGTATTAAGGTATTAACAAGAATTATTCTTGCTGGACAGCAGCTTGGAGTGAAATAAGATAGCCTACTTCTGCAGATCAACAAAGTGCACCAATTGTTGGTCATACACATGTATGCATCTCCTGTGGACGGTAGCTTTACGAAGAAGATCACACACATTGACAAATATCACATCTCGTGTGGATGGTGTTAGACAAGATATTACTCGTCAAATTGCACCTCGTGAGGTAAGTTTTTGACTTTATTAAGGTTGCATTTATTTGTGTTGATAAATCTGATCGGTGTTGATCTTGATCAACAGTAATAATACAGGTTGTGAAGCAATACAACAATACTGTTGCAATTGTATTGTAGGCCGTCGAACTGTGGGATGCTGTGCCCACGTCTTGTCGGTGATCTGGTATTTGGGATGGGCTCGCCATGAAAGTAATATAGCAGCACCTGCGCAATTTCTGGATGACGTCTTAATTGTTTATGACGATGAATAAAGAACGTTTTTTTAATGAAATTCCGACTTTTACTTATCTGATGATTACCTCACAACAATAATTACATTATATACTATATTTTACGCATAAAATTATTGGTGTGCGCTTTTCAGCCAAAACTATTCTGAACTTTGGGCATTCCCCTTTATTGCGGTTAGAAAAAAATAAAGCCTGACACGACGAAACTTGTGGTTCCTTCGTTGTTTCTGGTTTCCTTAGCACAAGGGAAAACCTTAGTTTGGGACCAGGACAATGTATGTGATGTTGTCTCAATTTATTTCACTCGACGCAAAGGCAGAAGCGCTATCTGGTATCCAATTATATTTAGTTAGTCTCTTTGCATATTTTTCTGTGACTTTACTTTTTGTTCCAATGCAACAGAGGAGTTTGACGGTAAGGATAAATGTTGGTTTATATTGTATTGTCTGTGTATGTTCGCCATGTTGACACCCTTTGTTCACAAGTAAATAAGCGCAGACTGACAGACGTTCCAAAGTATGTTTCGCAATTTTATAGTAATGGAATGTTATTGAAAATTTTACACTCATTATCCCATGGTTGATAAACCCGGGCGTAGAGATTTTATTAATTCGTCCATACCAATTTCTAATTCGACTTCAATGTCGAGTGCACTAGTATTCCTCCCCAGCTTAAGACGCAACCGGGACGAAACGCAAAGATGAAGAATGAGACTAAGACTATCTCATAGTTAATTGTCTAACTGATAAATTAATGTTAAGAAATGTTTTTTAATATGGTGGCTGCCTCAGTAAACAAAGTTTTTTTTAGAGAATAATGTTCATATTCAAGTTATATATAAGTATGACTTATCCTTAAAGTATTTGCACGTATTTGTACCAATAAAAAAATAAGGATGTATACGAGGGCCACACCGAAATGATCGGGAATAGAAAAAACTACTAAGGCTATACAATAAAATTTATTTTCATTGTTTTTTGAAGTATTCTCATTGACGGTCGATGCACTTTTAAATTCGTTGGAACCAATTTTTGAAGCAGTTATTCCAGTCTGAAGTGGACATAGTCAAAACGGCCGATTTGTAGGCTTCGACTGCCTCTTCTGGGCCTGGAAACCGTTGACCACAAAGCAAATCTATAGTTCTTAGGAGCGTGAGGTAATCGTTGGGGCTTATGTCAAGGCTATATGGAGTATGGTCCATAAACTCCACGTTTTTTTCATTTAAAAACGCGATCGTTTGCTGAGCCGTGTTGGAGCTCGCATTATCGTGGTGAAGTATGATGCGACGATTGGGATTACGTTTCCGAAGTTTGCTTATGGCTTCCAGCAAACAAACTGTTGTGTACCAATCAGCAGTAACAGTTCTTTGTTCCTGTAAAGGAATCGTAGCCACGTGTCCGGTTTTTGACACAAACGAAGCAAATAATTTTTTTAGACACGCTACGAGAGCGCGAAACTTTTGTAGGCTTGGCTTCATCTTCGTAGACCCATACAGCCGATTGTTGCTTTTTTCCCGGCTCAAATGAATAGATCCACGATTCATCACTTGAGACAATATTGTATACAACATTTGAGCTCCCTCCATCAAAACGTTGCAGAGCAGACCGACACCAATTAACCCGAGTAAACTTTGTTCTTCGGTCAAATTATGAGGCACCCGGTGGGAAACTAACTTCCTGACACCTAGTTCTTCATGCAAAATAATTTGAATGGCTGTCATACCAATGCCAAGAGAAGCCTGTATCTGCTCGTATGTCACATGTCTATCTTCTTGTAATAATTTGCGTACAGCATCGATGTTTTCTTGGGTTACCGCTGTTTTTGGTCGGCCACTAGAAAGAGCTGTGGTAAGCGATAAACGTCCTCGATGAAACTCAGAATACCAGCGATATATAGCCTTTTTATTAGGTGCTTCAAGTTCAAAAACAGAAACAAGCTCGGTAAGACATTGTTTTTGAGATAAACCCCGACGAAAGTTATAAAAAATTATCTTACGGAAATTTTCCCGCGTAAGCTCCATTTTCTTACCGACTTCTAAATGTGAAATGGCTGGCTACCACACTTTTTTTTAATTTATTCTTTTTTCAAAAATGGAATTAAGTTTTAAAAAACCCTTAATTTTAAATACCAAAATGATTTTAAGTCAAAGTTAATTAGAAGTATTCCATTCCCGATCTTTTCGGTGTGGCCCTCGTATAAACCATGTGACATATTGTTAATATAAACATCACTTTTTAACCCTGCTAATTTTGTGATTGTCCTTAGTTAATGTGCTGTTAAAATGTATTTTTACCACATTTGCGATAGAGTGACGACACACGAGGCGGATAGCTACGCTACGCCACTATCAGATGCCCTTCGCCAGGTAGGCCAGGACTGGGCTAGCCCATTTGAACGTTATCCAAAGTAAATTAGTCGTAAAAGCCACCTTAGCTCACCAGTGTGGGCAGATGAGGCGTAATGAGCTCGTTTCCCTGTGCTCGCTCCCGCCATTATCGAATTAGTCCCATCTCCCGAGGGCTGATAGAGCCGCCACCGGAGCGGGCTAGGGTTGACAAACCCGATATTTAGAATCGCTGACCGATTTGATATTTTAGGCTCGACTCGACCAATCTTCATCCGATGACAAATCTATGGCAAAGGTCACCAATTTGTTTCGTTTCGAGTCCGTTTTCAGTAGTTGTATGAGCATCGAGGTCGCAGAAAGAACTTCGTCTACGAAGAGATACTACAGCTCGTTATATCGACTACGGGTCCGCGGTCCGCCATTTGGTGACCCCTAATCTATGGTATAATGCTCCGATGTGACATGACACTGTAAATTTAAAGCACCTCAGAAGAGTAAGAAATCTCCATCTTACGAGTACCCATCTAAATATCAAACACATTCGATTCAAAATCAATGAGAAAATTAAATATATCTGTGCTATCTTCTATATAAAAACTTCTATACTATTTATAAAGAAGTTAAGTCTGTAGACAACGACAAGGTTTATAGGGAAACCGAAAAAACCAAAAACATGCGTGATGTAATCGACTTCCAGCGGCATCTATTCGCATTATTGGCACAGACTATACTAATGTCCCGAAACAAAGCGAGGGTCACTAGTCCAAAAAGTATACCATAAAGAAAATGTTAATAAGTAATTTTTATTTTTGGTATAGCAATTCTTTGCAATTTATTCTTAAGTAAATATTTCACTTAAAAAATCCTCGGAGGGTTCAGGTGGGTGAGTGGGTGGGTCTGTGGAAGGTTGTGGGTTCGAGTCCCACCTGAACCCTCCGAGGATTTTTTAAGTGCAATATTTACTTATGTTAATAAGGTATTTGTCATTCCTTGTGACAACCCTAGTGCGCACACAAATCGCAGTTAGCGGCAAAGTTGGCGCGAGAGTGCGCGGGAATTTACCGCGGGATTCGCCGCGCGGCATTCCTCTCACATATTTGCTGATTATTATTTAGCCGACTTTACTTTTGCTGAAAGTTTAAGGGTCTGTTTTACAGTATACGGAGACGTTCTACATAAGCTATTATGTTATTTATTGCTGCCATAAACACTGTTGATCCGTTTCGCAGCTGTCAAATAGCGTTACATTGGCCCGTCCCCGCTTCGTTTCAAAAAGTATACCAATAGATGGCGTTGGGCGTCGATTACATCGTGAGACTATGATTCGGGATCTGAGGAGTCTGGTAATTAAATAAAACCCTTTAACATGGGAACCAGCCCAACTAAATAATGGTAGAAATATGCACACCGATTTGAAAAATCTATAGGTGGTACATGCTCTGATTCGATCTATGGCGCTGAGTGTTGATGGCATCACCCAAATGTCTTTCCTACCTATAAAGTCTTGTAGGTGTCTATTTAAATCATCATCATCATCAGCCCGGTAGTACCCACTGCTGAGTATAGGCCTCCCTTCCCTTTCGCCAATGTGCCCGGTCCTGAGCTGCTCAGATCCATGTAGCCCCTCCGATTTTAGCGATGTCGTCGACCCATCGCGCCACCGGACGACCTATATAAAATGACCACGTTTATTAAAATTAAATAACCCTGTATATTCATTAGTCTTTAGGTATATTCTAAAAACGTAATGGATACTACTAATGGATGCAAATTGAGGAACCCAAAAGCCGAGGGTAAGATAGCTTTCAGTTTCATTACGAACGAAATTAATTAAAACACAGACTTAATCATCCCTCTACCCTTATCCGCGGCCGACAGCCGGAACATTGCGTTGCTCACAAATTTCATTTAGCAATGTAGTACAGGAGGTAAAGCTAAATTGCGGTACCATTTCATTCATGAATTTCGGTCCATACTAACACAAAGCTAAATTTTCATGATGATATATAACCATGATCCGTTGCATCTGGATGTCTTTTTGAGGAATGAGAAGATGAGACGGCAGTTAGTTTCATTGTAAATAAGAAACTTTCAGTCCTTCCTTACTCTGCATCGTGGAAGCCATCATGCATCTTGCTGTCCATTGTCATGTTGCACGTATGTAAGTTTTCCGACGGACGGTGTCACGTTGCGCGGTCACGTTGCAGCCGCTCCCGCCAGCTCAAGATGCTCGAAGGACCATAAACATGTACGAGCTACTGGCCGGGGCGTACGATCTTTAGAAGTTGATATGATGTTAGAAGTTGATAGTTGATGATAGAGTAAATGATAAGTAGTTCACTTGATGACGTTGATTTATTGATTAATTACTGATATGAGTACACACGGTGACGATCGAATAGGTACTGAATTGCTGACATGAAAAACGATACATCATTTGAAAATGCTGATGGTACATAATGTGCGGTAACCGTACAATACTTTTATGGCCTTATCGAAATGCTTTCTTTTTTTTGCAAAATGTGTGACAATCTCCTGTACTATATTGGAGACCAATGACACGGCAGTGGCCCTCGCAATAGATTAGTCATCCGGACGATCATTTTCAAATGTCATGATCCTCACTAAATGAGCTTCTCCAAGTATGCCATCAATCACCTCGCCAAAAGATTTTTCTGAGGATTAACAGCAATTCGTCCGTTCGGAATTTCGATTCATATCCATCATGTTTTGGGATATTTTCTTTTGCGTCTTTATACCGGGTGAATTTTATATAGCTCTACTCATTTATTAAGATCAACTTTTCCTTTAGGACCAATAAATCTAAATAAAGCTTTCAAAAGCAAAGAGTTTTCTTTCCCGATTACTTTTTTCACTTTTACCCGATTAGCCATTGGTCGTCACACTTGGCTCATGCATGAGTGAAACAGATGATTTTCTTTTTCTTTTGAAATGAAATTAATGAAATTACTTCTATACTCTGGTTCATAATCATGTGTAGTAAACTGACATGTCCATATGTCACTCAATTTTACAGATGCAAAATGTCAAAATGCATAGAAACTTGTCATTTCCATCTGTCAGTTTACTACACATGATTAAAAACCAGAGTATAAGCGGTTTCTCTGCAAATATAGATAAATAGCACAGATTTGTTATTAATATAAAACTTTGTTACCTCGATGTTTGGGCATCTATTACAAAAATATGGTATTCTTTTTAAATTTTATATTTTTTTTTTTATTCCAGGTTAAGAAAATGGCGGAACGAGTAGCGAAATGCCGGGAGGAGGTGTCGAAGAACCGCGAGAAGTACCAGGCGTCTCTGGCGGAGATCGCGGCCTACAACCCGCGGTACATCGAGGACATGACGGCGGTGTTCGAGCGCTGCCAGCAGATGGAGGCGCAGAGGCTCACCTTCTTCAAGGATGTGCTGTTCAGCTTTCACAAGTGCCTTGATATCAGTAAAGAGCCTACGTGAGTTACTTTTATTCGTTATGGGCTAACCAACACGTTCAGAGTCACCAAAGTCACCAGTCTCTATAATGGCGAATTCTCTGGTGAGATGAATGAATGAATGAAATAATGTATTTCGACACTTAACGTTATGTACAATAAACATAGAGTTCACAATATGATACAGTAGCTAAGTGTACTTTAGCTACCTAAATACAAAATAATTGCTTAAATATTTATTAAATTAATGTTGAAGTACTGGTGGTGAAGTGGTTACTGGCTGCTGCAGCAAGTGCTGAGGCTGCGCCTTGTTGGCCACTGACCTAATGTTTTTGTTGTTATTATAAAATAATAATAATAAATTCACACAACATCTCATACATTGCCTAAGATACAGGATACTCCTAGTTTAAGCAGCAAACTAATAATTGCTCCCTTAGTATAAGTAGACTTGTGTATTTGATTGTTCTGACGATTTTTCAATAATTTATTTATTTATTGACCTGACTCCGTACTAAGTAGCTTATGCACTTGTGTTACAGATGTCAGACAACAGAGGATCACAAATATAA